>OX388328.1:4327159-4927159 GCA_947579605.1 Athripsodes cinereus
ACATGCAGGATGGGTGGCGTGCTTCATCGCTGAATTGGAGATGTTATAAATCTTACTATACTATACCCTCACGCCGTGTCACAAATGGGGTAGGCAGAGAGAACGGAACGCCATATAGATCTATCTTTATTTTATTTTATTAATTGGGGTGAAATATGCACCGTGACCTATAAGATCTATTGTACTCCCCCTACTCAGCTTTCCCGGTGTTGCCCGTCAAAGCACACCCTCAAGTCCCAGACATCTAATGAAGTCTAGGATCTTGAGGGGGTCCAAGGTGTGGAGAGATTCCACTTCTACCCAGTGTCTACCTAGGGTTTTGATTCTTGCGAATACCACGGCATTGCATTCCGCTAGGAGATGTCGAGGAGTCTCGGCCTCTTCTTCACAAAATCTACAAGTACCGTCTTCTTCAAGTCCCAGTTTGCATAGGTATTCCCTGAGCCTGCAGTGACCCGTTAGGAAGCCTGTTATTGCTTTGAGACTTGTTTTACTTAGGTTAGTGCATACCTTGGCTCTTCCGAAGTTATATCCTCCGAGTAGTTCCTTGGCTTGCCTAAGCCTAGGGAGATTTTTCCATAATTCATTTTCTCTAGATCTATCTTTACTTCTTTTGCTTCTTCTATATTCATACAATTTCTCATGCGATCATGTTGATTTCTCTTACTTAACTCACACCCGTCCTTGAGAATTTGATTCACGTGGTCAAGCCACCTAGTTCTCGAATGCCCTCGCTTCCCACACACCCCTTCTTTCAGACAAATATATCCTCTTTGTCATTCTTTCCTCGTTCATTCGCTCAACATGTCCAAACCATTGCAACTTATTTACACGCATTCTATCCACAACACTCTTCTCCCATCCGCTCATTCTCCTGATATCCTCATTCTTCGCTATATCCCGCAACGTTTTACCAACCATTCTTCTCAGTGAACGCATCTCCACGGCATTTATTCCACTCTCGTCCTTCTTCAACCACGTCCAAGTTTCACTTCCATGTATGTATGCGGTCACTATTCTCACTATCTATATATTATTATAGTTATTATAAAAAAAAAGATTTTTCATTATATTGTCGTACTTACAATTAACAGAACGAAAGTAATTGAATAAGGCTCGCTGGGGACAATGTCTGGTCCAGGATTGAGCACGGAGAAATAGTTACTGTACACAGGCTGGAGATTGGAACCTTCGGTGTGGACTGAAAACAATAAAATCACAATCAATCAATGCTGAAACTAATGCCCTCAACACAAACTCTCATCTCGTTAACATATTACAAACAGAGATTGACTCTAAATTCATTTTATCCTTGAAAAATTTAGTTTTCACCACCATGGCATATCTCACATTTAAAAAACAAGCGCGCCGCGCCGATAAAAAAAAAAAAAAGTTTTCAGAGTGGGTGGCATGCCTCGTTGCTGAATTGTAGATATCAAATGTCTAATATGTGAGGTTCACTGAACAACTGCTTTTTACAGGACATTCGAAAACTTACAGAAAAGAGCGGGCAATCTGTTCTTTACCGGGGAAAAAATTTAACTAGTAAACAAGTTAATATTTTTATTAACAAGTTGTGAAGGTGTGGCGCGGAGGTAACGCTCTTGCCTTTGAGTCACGAGGTCCCGGGTTCGATTCCCGGCCAGGGCAAAATGAAGAATGACCTTTTTCAAGTTGTCCTGGGTCTGGGTGTCACATGTATATGCGTTTAGTGCATTGTATATATGTGTATTGTCGTGTTGGTACCCATGATACAAGATTCATCTTAGTTTGGGACTAGCTCGATCTGTGTGAATTTTCTATGCATGTTATGTTATGTTAATTATACGTAGAACAAGCTTACCTAACAATTCAACAAATCCCGTATAGTTTGAATCAATATCCAGAAGTCCATCATAGATCAACGTTTGCAAAGTCCCGGCAGACTCTCCGATTCGTATTTCGTCATTTTTCTCCGGAACTTTTGGCGCAGGATCCGACTGCATAATCCTATCGCTAAGCATGTGCTGCCTCTCTTTCATCTCGTGCAATTTTTTGACACGCTCATTATACTCTGTTCTGCTCGGCACGGTCGGAATCAAGTCTTCAACGCGTATATGATCATATTTGTGTTCGTCGTCAATAATGAGATCGGTATCACGCACAATTCGTTTATGTGTCATTGAATAGTATTTTCCACTGTGCCGTACGTCGTCGCGCATAGCACGATCTTTCACGCTCCGTTTCGTCACGATCATGTGTCGCTCGTAATAAGAATCATCAGACTGACGATCATATTCATTTTCGCGATGTCGCGACTCAGCGTAAGGATTATAACTGCGTAATCTCGCTGGAACAGCATCATCTATATCTTCCTCATCATTATCTGTAAATTGAGCAAAATCCAAATCGTCATGATCATATGACTCCACATCTCTCGCATCGTTTTGTCCGTTATCATCCGAACTCCAGGTATCATCTTGCTTTTGGAGTTTCTTTGCTATCTTGTCAGAATCGTAATCGTACGTCTGCGGTTGTTTCAACTTATTTTGATGATAAATTCTTTTGTTTACAAAGAAATCATCGTCCAAAACGTATTTTCTATCGTTGACATAACTGACTTCAGGTTGTCTGATGACGTTATCTAAATCTGGTGGATTATTTTGATAATCCTGCAAATCGTGAAGGACGAGTTTCCTTGATTTTTCGTCCGATCGTGACGTGGCACTCGTTGGGAATTGACGTTTTGTCTTCTTTCTCTTTAATTTTGAACCGATGTCGTCTTCTTCGGCATCTACAAAAGAAAACAAGATAAAATTTGTGAGTCCTTTAGAAGTATTGTTATAGCCATATAGTTATTCTTTTTTAAATTTATCACTTATAAGTTTGTTGATAATAATTTTAGATTTTAAGAAAAAACTCTCTTTGTAATGTCTACAGGAGCCTTTAGGCTCTAATACTAACTAACCTTCTTCCCCTTCATCGACAAGAGATTCCACTTCTTTATCCAAAGATCCAGACACGGCGTTCCCTTCAGACCTAGAAACAAAATAAAATTATTAACATTCGAATTTGCATGCAAATACAAAATCCAACAACATATTTGTAGTAATCTATACCATCACGGCATCTCAGAATGAGTGAATACTCAATGACTGACATATTCTAAGCAATCTATACAACAAGGCATCTCCCGCAAAAGTAACCATTGGATTGCTGCATAAGCCTCTCTGTTCCATAAAAAAGAATATAAACATTCAAGATGGGTAACAATTAGGGAATGCAATCTCGATCTCGCGACTTCTCGAGTAATTTTTCGAGATTTTATCTCAAAGCTATGTAGGTAATCTTGTTTTTAAAATATCGTTCGAGATTGAGCGCGCATGAAAAATGTACGTGTTCATCGGTGCGCAACAGCGCATTGACTGATCTAAGCTATTACTATTAAAACATTAGATAGTTAACCAAGTGAAATATATTATGTCTAAGAACAACTCAAGCCAAGTGTATATGGACGTAACTACAAGTAAATTGGCGGTATGGCGTTACTTAAAAAAATCTGCGGATTGATTGACTGCTAAATGCAAGTTGTGCAGTGCAAATCGTAAATGTACAAAAGGTTCACCAACAGGCTTAAATATACACTTTAAGTCCATTCATAAAATTGACACCAAACATTTGAATGTGAGCCGAAATTTCTCAGCCGCCGGATATATTGCTACAGATCCCGATTAGTCAATCTCGAGTCGAGATTGCATTCACTAGTAACAATATAGTCGTTTTTGAGAGACAAAGTTTAAAAAAAAATCTAGATTTTATTTAATCTACCTATCTAAACTTTTAATTCTAAATTCAAAAAGAACTTACTTTGGCGCTTCCGCTGCTTGTGGTAGGACAGTAGTTACGCTCGGTAGGATTGTGGTTTGTCCAGCTTGCGTAGTAGTCGTCACAGGTGCGGCTGTTGACGGCGTAATCGGGATAAGCGGCGGAGCGAGTGTGATTGACTTCATCCTCGGAGGGAGAGGTTTCAATCTCGCCGCCACAGAGTTGCACAACTCGCACTGCCTCAAGGAATGTTTGTCCATAACGCCGGATGAAAGGCCGTCACCGAGAATGACCTCGGAATGGAGATTGTTACTGAAATGAAAAATACATCACTCAAAATATATACATGGTAAATTCACACAGATCGAGCTAGTTCCAAACTAAGATATATATTCTGTATTACAGATATTAATATCAATACATTTATACTATCACTACTAATATATCTTCACGGAATATCCCATATGTGGGGTAGCCAGCAGAACAGCTGCACATAAAAAACATGCAAGCTGTCCTCTCCGCGGTCACACAAATGAATAAAAATATATATTGACTGTTCTCAGGACAAAGGCTTCAAACCCCATCAGTAAAATTTTATAGGAGAAGCAAAAAATTGTAGAGTAAAGAAAATGTCATATAATTGTCACTTTTATTTCACCATCTTATTGTTATGTAGTTTTTTTTTATTAAGTGTGTCATAAAATGTCCGCCTCAACACAGGCTCTAGCCTAGTGAGGTGGCAAAGTGGAAGTATCACCACAGTTCTGTTTGCGCAAGCTTCTCGCACGGAACATGGACGTAGCTACCACACGATACAGTTAAGTACGCACAAGCCTCATTCTACCCGCAAACGTGAAGCGAGACCTATGGTCATTCTGCTTCAAACTGTTGGCGTCAAAACGATGTTTCTTCGAAACGATAAAAGACAGCGCAGCATGAACACTGAACACCCAACCACACGTGCAGGTAAGTACGCGCAGGCAAAATTTCAAGCAAGTCGAAAAGTCCGCAAGCCGCGCTGTAGGGTTTGCGCGGGATACAGTTTTTACCAAATATACGCACGGTGTTCCGTGTACAAGTCGGCCTGCGCAGGCAAAACTATGGTGATACTTGTGCGTGTAGTAGGCCCTTAATTGTATTACCGTATAGATATCTGAACTGTATTGGTCTGTATGTAATTATTTGAGGAAATAAATGAAAATAAATAATATTCTATATTTTCAAGTGTAACTTTGTGGAAATACATTATAAAAGATAATATTTAAATTAAAACACTGTTTAATTCCACTATGAGATTGCTTTAATTAAAACGTTTTCGACTACAATGTAGTCATCATCAGTAATAACACAATACTGTATTGTGTTATTACTGATGATGACTACATTGTAGTCGAAAACGTTTTAATTAAAGCAATCTCATAGTGGAATTAAACAGTGTTTTAATGAAAATAAATATGCATAATCGTCAGTTGTCACAATACACAAATCAACTAGAAGAAATCACATCACCGCAATAAACTCTTCCACAGTAAAATTATTGTACTTTTTACTCAATTAATTTATTTATTCATTCTTTACTGTACATTGAATAGGATACATACAATTTTATAGAAAAATGCATTCCAATAAGATATTATGTATCTACATATATACAGAGGGCGAGTTTATCCCAGAGGCGTGATTTCTTCCAACTAACCCAAAAAATAATCAAAAAAACTAATAATTTTCTTTTGTGTAAAGCTGCTCGTAAGAAAGTAAGTAATAATTAAACAAATATGAATGACTTCTTTGCTTTACTCACCTGGAGAAGACATCAGCAATATAAGCACCGGATTTGCGTCCCATATGTACATCCTTATAGGAAGAGACAGGGAGGTACTCGGGAGAGGGCATATCCGACAGTTTCTGCTCGTACCTCATGCGAACCAGGAAAACTCTGAAAATGGAAAAAACAAAATGAGACAATCGTGTGAGACATTGTGTTTGCACAATACGACAGATTGCGCAAACAGATTGCGCAAAATCATTCATTCAAATTGTCCCCATGACTCGACCACTAGAAGACCTCTGGGCTCTTCGGAACTGGTTGTGAATAGACTTACTGAGCCAAATAGAGCCGGTAAGTCTAACTTCTATGAAAGGGCTTTTGGTGTTGTTGGGCCGGTTACGTGGAATCGTTTACCGGTGCCATTGAGAGATAATCAGACTGTCACCAGCTTCAGAAGCAAATTAAAAACTGAACTCTTTACTGGCGCCCTTGAGACGGTCTAGGGACTATTAAACGGCGTCAAAATAAGATCATCCAGAATCATCATCATCATTCAACTCAATGATGGTGAACTTGTATTGTGTATATTTTTCTTTTTTTTAGTCTGTCTTATATTTGTACATGTAAAAGGCTTGCGCCTTATGTGAACATATGAATAAATATAATACTAATATGGCATCTCCTACAAATGGGCTAACCGTCAGATTAATAAATACAATAAACATACAAGTCGTCCTCACTGTGCCAAAAAATTAAGACATTTAGGATAGGTGGCATGTCTCAAAACTGAATTAAAGATGATACATAAATGTGTTATACGGAATGTTTCGCGAATACTCGCCTTATAGGAAACTCAATATATTACGGAAAAGAATGAGAGTTCTTTTCTTTTGTACAAATTATGCAGGTAACAAGAATGACGCCCTGATGTTTACGAATCGGCTTAGGTTGGTTTATGAATACTGTACTCATGTATAATATACTACACAATTATAGCCTAACCTGAATTCAAAAGTAGTGACAATAATTAGTGGCAAATATCTATATGCGTCAATGCACTCAACAAATCAGAAATTCCGTAATACAGGAGAGACCATTGGGTCATGTTAAAAATTTCCCATTATGACAGTAAACAAAAAAAAACACTGCTCTTTCATCCAGAAAGTTTCTAAAACCTTGAAAGACCTTCTTTTATGACCGTTGTGGCGCGGAGGCACGAGGTCCCGACTTCGATTCCCGGCCAGGGCAAAATGAAGAATGACCTTTTTCAAATTGTCCTGGGTCTGGGTGTTACATGTGTATGTATATGTGTTCAGTGCATTGTATATATATGTGTATCGTCATGTTAGCACCCAAAATACAAGATTCATATCTTAGTTTGGGACTAGCTCTCGGTCTGTATGAATTGTCTATACGTTTTATGTTATGTTACATTATTAATACACCGTCCACGACAACAAAATCAGAATGTCAGAAATATGGTGGGAAGCGATGACTTATGCAGAATCGCTATTCTAAACAGGGGGGAGATTGTTTCTTTCTTATGCTTTCGAGAAATGTATCTGAAGGTAGAACAATGACATACTTGTAACAACATATTGCCCCATTTCTCTCCGTGACTCTGGGCATGTGCAGCTTAAACATCCACCTTCCATCCAGCTCCTGTATTTTGTCCCAGTAGAAACCTTGCAGCGATTCACGTGAGGGGGCGGCCGACGGAGTGGTACATTGGAGGACAATCTGAAAAGAGGAAGAAGAATCGAAGTGAATGAAAAAATATAAAAAACAAAAATCAACATTCCAATGTCCACGCTTTATTTTAAACGTAAAAAAAATATCAACACAATTAACACAACAGATAATAAACATTATAAAACATTGTATAAATAACGAAAAAAATAGAAAAACACCAATTACATTAATTACTTTAAATAGATTTAAAATAAAACACTATTACTTTCATTATCTGTAAGTGATCTACCATGATTGTAATATTTTCATAGGACATCCATGGAAGAATCAACTCGAATAATGTTGGGGTTCTACATTTTGAATATTTATTTATTTACACAATATACGGCGTGTGCCTTTTACATGTTTAACAAAAAGTGTACCAAAGGGACTACAACAACAAAAAAATAACATAAATTTATTTTATTGTTTTTTATTATTTAATGTTATATTTAAATTTAATTGTTAATTTTATATTGTGTTCAAAATATAGATTCTAATGTTATTTTTTATGGGTTAGTTGGAAGATATTGGGCTTCAGCGATAAACTCGCCCATTGCACAAAATTATGTATTCAGTGGTAATGTTGTCATGTTTTTTGTATACTAATTTTGTGCAATAAAGATTATTATTATTTTGTTAAATAAATGAGATATGTTACCTGCTGTCCTTGAACGCGAGATCTTGTGACTGCGCTAATTTTTGCCGTGATGTTGGTGTTGTGGGGAACGTTGTTAAAGCGAATCTGCATGATGTGCTCGGCCGTGTTGCGTATCATGGGCCCCCAAGTGTTGAGCTCACATTTTCCTTCGGGGTTCATGTATGTGGCGTTACCAGTCATTTCCACCTAGAAAAAAAAATTAAACGACGTATTTAGATTTGATCATTTAGAGATGAAGACAAAAATCATGGTGTTTGAAAGAGGAAGTGAGAGAACAGTATGCCAGATAATGATTGACAACGAAGTGTTAGAGCAAGTTGACGAATGTGTGTACTTAGGTAGTTTGTTCACGAGAGATGGGAAGTGTGAAAGCGATATTGAAAGGAGAAAGTTTGCTGGCAATAAGGTAAATGGTGCAATCCGACCAATAATTGCAAATAGAAACATATCCACCACAGCTAAAAGGTTGGTGCACTCTGCTATCTTAGTGCCAACACTTATGTATGCAAGTGAGACGTGGACATGGTTAAAGAAGGATGAAAGTGGCATAAATGCAGTGGAAATGAGATCGTTGAGAAGGATGTGTGGTAAAAGTCTGAGAGATCGTGTGCGTAACAGTGATATACGAAAGGAATGTGGAATGAAAGTTGGTGTAATAACAAGGATGAATGTAAATAAGTTAAGATGGTTTGGGCACGTGGAAAGAATGAATGAGGACAGAATGACTAAGAAGATATATTTGGCTGAGAGGAATGGTGCTCGGAGACGTGGACGTCCGAGGATTAAATGGCAAGATCATTTAAATCAAATCCTACAGGACGGTCACGTGTTGAGCACGTTGAACAGGAGAGCATGCATGAGGAATTGTATGACAGTGACGGAAGCGAAAGATGTATGCAAGGATAGAAGGAAGTGGCGCTCGATCCTTTCTGCCTACCCCGCGAGGGAAGCGGCGTGATGGTATGTATGTATGTATGTTTCACCACCTCTGGATAAAGTTCTAGATAACTATCCTTAGGATAAATTTATCTACAAAATAAACTGAAGTGAGCGTTTCACCACCTATAAATTTCTTACGGATTGTTATCCGCCAGTTAGCAGTGGCAACGTTGTAATTTCATGCGTTTGAAATAATCAAATAAATAAATATTGTAAAAGGCGAGAAAGCCATGTACACTTGATGAATAAATAAATACGGTAGTCCAAAGAATAAATCCATGTCAAGCTTACAACATAGGACTTGATGATTCCGTTGGGTTTGGCAGGCTTCCTCCACCACAGATCCACAAAGCTAACTCCGCTGATGTTATCGTGTCGGCACGTCATGTTGGGCTGTGACACAGGACCTGAAGAACCGTCCATGGTGGTTGCGTTCACAGGCAATGACCATGCTCCACACTCTTTGGTCAGCTCGGAACAAGCGCGAACCTGAAAACAATTAAAATGATTGGGTATAAGTTTCGATGAGTAACTTTCTTTCATATTCGTTATTGTTTCATGAGTACAACGCTAGAAACAATTACATGTATCATTCACCCATGGTTCGGGTTCATAGACTGGGGAACCTGGTGGGAGACAGCACTGACATTGCTGCCGACAGTTTCCAAAAATATAAATTTGACATAATAAACTATTATTTCCATAATGTAAACTAACAACGGGCAATCGAGAATCGCTTCACCTAATGCTAAGTATGTTTCCAATGACTTCATCAATTTGTATTTGTACCACTGTATTTTTTTTTGTGTGTTTTTAACTTACTTGACAATTAATTAATTGACCGAATTGAATACCAACTCACGATTTTAATTTTACTTAATTACCTGTCCATTGCTTATTAATATTATTAACAATTATTTATTATTATTATTTCGAATTTTGTATATTATTTCATAATCTAGTTATATGTTTTAATTTATGTGTTGTTTATTAATGGTTCAATTTTTTTGACATATATTTGAAATCTGATGAATTTGACTATTATGATCTTGGAATATTTTAATGGATATTTATTTTAATTTTTGTTTTAATTTGTATATGACATTTTGTCTTTTGTTGTTAGTATTCATCAAATTTTGTCCAATCTCAGTATAAATTGATCTAATTGTTTTGTTCTACTACTATTGTTGTTTTGTTCAAATTGCTACTATTTTTGTTGCATATTAATGTTTATTTTTATAAAATTGTACCAATTCATTTTTTATCATTTTTATTATTATTGTCTGTCAAACTGTTTCTTTTTTAATTTGTTGTGTTTAACGTGTAAAAGGCTCACACCGTGTACAAGTGATAAATAAATAAATAAATACATCTTCCATTTGCTCCAAATGTCAAAATCATTGCAACCTATTTAGACACATTCTAATCACTACGCTTAATCATTACGCATTAACTGTTTATAAAATATTACTTATAACATGTTGTCGAATAACTTGATATATCCTTTGGAACAAAATGTCATCAAATACCACGCAATACACTTGAATGTATAACTGAAATTTAATACATCCGACAAAAAAAGGAAAAAGGTAAAATTCCAAATAATGTGAATGCGTCAAAATTTAGTTTATAAATTTTCTACTTATGTTCACGTAATTATATAGTTTTTCATCTGAAAAATGATATGATAATGAAATGATTGCCAATAAATGTGCTGCAGCATAAAATAACACCAGATTAACTCTAACCTAACCTACAAATCAGTCAAATGTAAAAATTTAAGTACCTGTGACAAATATATTTTTGTGTGTTAGCGATGGCTGCTTGTGTGATATGCTAATGAGAACAGATGAATGAGCGGAATGTGCGATACTTAAATAATTGACTTTAACTATGGTACATGTTTGTGGATGACAGCCGAGTTATGAACAACTTATTTTTATTTTTGTACACCATATTTATAGCTGTCTGTTTTGTACTTAAGTCCCAGACATCTTATGAAGTCTAGGATCTTGAGGGGTGTATCGAACGTGGCTCTCCCCGTGTACTCTCGCAACAGTGTGTCGACGCACTACACCGCGTGGTATATACTTAGGCTGTCGTGTCTAGCCGCGCGGTGAGTGTGGATGACATACGCATTTTTATTCAATGTTTATTTAAACTGTATTTCATGTGCTCAATATCATTTCATATTTGTTATCAATGTATAACTTCATAATCATATTTAATATTCCAGTGTTGTGTGTTGTCGCGTTACACCGTGTTGGTATGGTTGGGATGTCAGAGCAGATAGGTATAAACCTGTCTGTCCTTCCGCGCCGCGCGGTGAGCGTAGGCAGCACGCATCACACAATAGTTTGCTTTGCATTGTATAACATACCTCATAATTCTTAATCAATGTAAATGTAACATATTTCATATCATAATATAATGTAATGGCACACTACATCGTATCGGTATGGGTAGAATAAATAAAGGCTATGACGCCACGTCATTCCCAGCCGTGCGATGAGTGTAGTCAGCATATCATTCATGTATCATATCATAATATTGTGTCTGCCTCCCCGAGATGTTTCCTGTGCGCCAGCCCGCTTGCATGTGAGGTGTCGCCCAGGAGTGGGGAGGTTACTTACGTCGACCGGTACGCGTCTGCGCCGCGCTCCCGCCACTGTGTGGTGAGGTGCGCGGACGGCGAGTATCGGCCGCTTTATATACATGTTCATTTTCATAAATAAATTACTCTTCTCTACTCTTCATATACAACCGCGCGTTTTACTTCTCTACCTACTACATTGAACTGCAGGCAACAGATCGTCGCACACTTTCCAATCGCCGACGAGTTCTCGAGTGATTCCTGCACTGAGGTGGTTACCGTGACCCGGCACCGCCTTGTGAATACGCCGCCGTGTGGCTTCTAGTGTACTCAATATAGTCAGCGCTTGCTGGGATCATTGCCCGGTTCGCCCGTACTTGCGAGTGCACTAGCTAGCCGCGCCTAGGTGTTGAAGCGAGGTGGTGTCGGCGGAAGTAAACATCCCCAGGCCGGTTGAACGAGAGAGTCTCCGACGTGTGCAGACTGTGTCGGTGTCTGGGCCGCCCACCGTTTACACGGAGGATTATTCATACCATCATCATACCCGGCGCGCCATACGTCGCCGAAGCGGAGGCTGTAACCAGCGAACCCCCCTACTCACCCCCTGCTCCATACCATCCGGAGTACGGTACCGCTGTGGAGCTATCAGAGGCTTTGTCACCTGCCAGCCGAGAGGAGCGGCGGCCGTGCGGTACAAGGGGTATGTCAACAAGTTAATATTACCTTGAATGTGTACAATGTTGAGGGGGTCAGGCTGTCGAAGAGATAAAGTGGTTCTCCCGAGTGTATAGCCCTCTTGACCGTATCTTCCCATGCATTGTCTGCTTGCTGCGCCGTCAACTCATAGTAATGGACGTATTCCGCGAGGGAGGGAGGCGGAGGAGCCCAGCCTACTGTCATTGAGCTGACAGTGAAACCTTTTATGATCATCTCCGGAATGAATACGGGCTCTGAAATAAACAAACATATTTATTTTAACAAATAAACGGCTTACGCCTTTTACAAACTTAAACATTTAAATAGAATGCAAACACAAAAGATCGTTAAAAGCAGGTACACATAAAACATTCAAAGATCCTATGATCTCAAATAATTAAACATATTATATTGTGTTACTATCAGTACTACCTCATTTAAATAAAATTTTACAAATAAAATTAACTTTATTAATCAATTGCATATTTTGAGGATGTTTTTTAAATAATTAGGTAAAAATAAATTTTCTACACAGATTTATTCAAATATGTACTTCGGAACAAGAAGTAGTGGGTTTGATTCCCGGAGTGTATAGAATGTTTCTGATCGTGTCTGGAGTTGAATTGATTGGAATGATTAAACATCAGATTGTGTCAAAAATTCATAAAATAATACACACTATTTGAAAGAACTTACGACTGATATTTAACAAAAAAATGCAAATTTAACACAATTGTCACCTTTATCCAAAGTTTTAATCCACTTATTATCCACATAGGGCTTGCCCCAATCCACTCCATTCTTGGCTTGTATTTTGATCTGATATTCCTGATTCGGTTCTAGATCCGTGATGAGGAAGGACGTGGCTGTTTTTTCTATGGGCACCGAGTGATAAGTCCACTGCTCAGAACCGTTGCGACGAATCTGAAGACTGTACGTTTCAATAGCCGAATGACCATCGCTAATCTAGAAATGAATCGAACATCAAGGTATTGAAATAAAATAAATCACACAGTGATTGGACAGTTTACACATTTATTACATGCGGATGATCTGCTGGCTAACCCACTTGTAGATATGCTATAATTCAATCACTGTATTAGTGTTTAGGTGGTAGAATTCCATATTGTCATTGCATATACCCTCCGCACAAGCATTTAGTTGCTTATGGAGGGAACATTTTTACTGTGTGTTATATTGTTTTATTAATGTAATATCAATGTATACTGTGTATTTATGAATAAAATAAATATATTAAAAAAAAAAAAAAAAAATATTTAAGGCATTAAAATTGTTATTTGAACATTTTATTGGCGTGTGATATTATTAATTTTTTTGTTGGCACAGAGAAGATGACTTGCATGTTTATTACATGCAGCTGGTCAGCTGGCTACCCCGCTTGCGGGATATGCCGTGATGGTGTAGTAGTAGTAGATATTATTCATAAAATATTAAATTTTAATATTTGATACTAAGAATCACTTTACAAAATGATTTTAATGACATAATAAGCAGTTTATTCAAGAAATGTCAAAACATTTATAAATTTACATACGCCATTTTAAATATGCAACGACGATATTCTGTAATGTCATAGAAATAGTAATTTTGCGGCACACTAAAATAAGAATACAAGCACATGTTGCTGTTTTAAGTACGCAAGGATGATAATTCAATATTATTTTAGGATTTAAGCATTGAAAAACAAAAATAGTGTTTTTTTTACTCACAGTCCAGTTGAAGTATATTTTTCTCTCCCCTACCCCCTTGATGTAGTCCACACTGATCTGAGGGGCCTCCAGGATGAGTAGGGCTATCTCGTTGATCACCATTGTACGCTTGTCACGGACCCCGCACAGGTAGGTGCCTGAAAATATCATCGAGTCATGAATTAGCTTTGGCCTGAAAATATTATCGAGTCATGAATTAGCTTTGGCCTGAAAATATCATCGAGTCATGAATTAGCTTTGGCCAGAAAATATCATCCAGTCATGAATTAGCTTTGGCCTGAAAATATCATTGAGTCATGAATTAGCTTTGGCCTGAAAATATCATCGAGTCATGAATTAACTTTGGCCTGAAAATATCATCGAGTCATGAATTAGCTTTGGCCCGAAAATATCATCGAGTCATGAATTAACTTTGGCCTGAAAATATCATCGAGTCATGAATTAACTTTGGTTGAACTATCAATCAATATTAATACAAAATAAAACAGCAATCTAAATTGTTGCTATTAAAGACATTAAGGGTTTCCTTTCTTCTGGATGATGTTTTAAGAGCTGAGCTCCTATATCATCCAGACTCAATGAAACTATTTTTTTAAAGATAGGGCATGTCATGGTTTGCCTTAAAGGCCCCCCCCTTAAAACTATAGAAAAATCTCTCTAGGCTTAGACAAGCTAAGGAACTACTTGGAGGATACAATTCCAGAAGAACCAAAGTGTGCTCTAACCTAAGTAAATCAAGTCTCAAAGCAATAAAGGGCTTCCTAACGGGTCACTGCACATTCCAATAACACTTACGCAAACTGGGACTTGCAGATTTTGTGAAGAGGAGGCTGATACTCCTTGGCATCTCCTGGCTAATTGCAATGCAGTAGGATTCGCAAGAATCAAAGCCTTAGTAGACAGGCATTGGGTAGTAGTGGAGTCTCTCCACACCTTGGATCCCCTCAAGATCCTAGACTTCATAAAATGTCTGGGACTTGAAGGTTCGCTTTGACTGGCAACGCCAGAAAGTCTGAGTAGGGGAAGTACAATAGATCTTACAGGTCGCAGTGCATAATACATATAATATTGGAGACAAATAACTTTACGTAGCTCAGGCAAACAATTAACATAAGTAATATAAATTGACATATATTGTATTTTTTAAGGGTGGCATCCACTACACATCTCGTGTCATCCTTGGAGATATGCGCACACAGGATTTAATGTTGCAGTGGCGCACATGCTACAAATTTTGGTCCAAAAAAGGAAGGGAAGACATGAGAATATGCCTTTCAATTTTAAATATTTGAATTTATATTAGGCTACTAAAGAAAGTACAGAAGTTCTTGAAGGTGAAAAAGTTTTTCATTGTGGCCATTAAATCCGCGTGCCTTACAGGTCTAAAAGCTAAACCACTAACAGCAATGAGCAGATTGTTTTGGCCTGCCTTCAGGCTAATCACCATTGCAGAATAGGAAAAGTTCTTAGAAGAGCGGATATGAAGGAGTCCGTCAACTTCTTAGATTTTTAGATATAGGAGGGAGTCTTAGATGTCTTATGTGACTATTTTTGGTGTGCATAGATGACCAATTTCAACAATTCTTCCTTTTTCATTATCAAGATCCTAAATAAGAATGAAACAGGTGTTTGGACTACAAACCATTATCTTTCCTGGTGATATCGACTAGTTTCAGTGTGCCTGTGACGTGGGTCTCGTTGATCCGAGTGGAGACAGTCCTATCAACAGGAAACTTCATAGCTGATGCAGTCATGTTCTCCTGTTTTCTCCATCTCACATCTGACAGATTAAACCCTAAATCACACAAAGATATAAGTTTAATTTATGTAAAAACAATGACAAAATATACCGAATATATTTCTCGCATAATCACGTAGTAAATACAAAGGCTAGAGTCAAGTCTCTGCCCATATATACACAGCAAAATGAAAAATAAACTATTCTATTCCCTCACGCCGCATCCTAAGTGGGGTAAGCAGAGAGAACGGAACGCTACATATATCTATCCTAACATACTTCTTTTGCTTCTTCTACATTCACGCAATTTCTCATGCATACACGTCGTTTTCTCTTACTCAACATACGGCCATCCTTGAGAAAATGATCCACGTGATCAAGCCAAGTAGTTCTCACACACCCACGTTTCCTTATACCCCTTCATTCAGACAAGTACATCCTTTTGTCCTAAAACTATCAATTTTATATTAATTCCTGTAAAAACATGAGTTTTCATCCGTAAGTTGCAAATTGGTTTTCTGCATGCATTTAAAGACCAAATTTAGATCATAACAATCATTCAAAATACACTTCATTCTTACATTAAATTCTTACATTCATTCATTCCATAAAATAAGTTACTAAATTTAGTAAAATACATCACATCATATATCATAATTTTCACAGGGTTCATCAATCTATGAGAGAAGGTTGGGATCGGTGAACTTGTCCATGAAGAAAACTATTTAGCCAGCCAAAGCCAACTCATAAGCATCAGAACACCTTTATACTTTACTCCTATTCTTCAAATTATTTGTGGGTTTGAGATTCACCTCACATACATACAAGAAAATGAATTTATAACTACCTTCATAAGTGCACATCAATGTAACGCTCGTCGACGGCTTCAACTTAACAGGACTAGGTGTCTTATCCACCAGACTGGTCGGTATGTCAAGCAGAAGTGCTCCGACATGGTCCACCCGCTGTTCTTCATCTCCTATCTTCTTCTTGGCAATGCAGCTCCACCTGCCGTGGTCCGACGCCTTTGTCTTGTGAATGATGAGAGTGATGCGGAGAGCTATACGCTTGTTGCCGTCTGCATCGGATTTTCCTGTCACATTCTCGGTCAGTATGCGATAGCTAGAAAATAGGAAAAATACATAAAACACATATTCTGAATAGTTCACACATTGTCTGTCCAGTTTTGTAATTTAACAAGTGGAAAATGTGTTGAGGATTCAACATAACATATTAAGTTTGGTTGTTTTGATGCTAAAACTGAGGTATATTTGTCAGTCTATTCCATCACGACATCTTCTAAAAGTGAGTTAGCAAACGGAATAACTACATGAAAATTATCAAATAAAATAAAATAAATATTTACTTTTTTGTTTTGTGTTACTGTTGAGTAAGACTAACGCATGACCCCTCCGATGATGCGAACTCGGAGTCCCCGAAACCGGTCGTGCGTTAGTTTTACTCAACAGTAACACAAAACAAAAAAGTAAATATTTATTTTATCTACTACTACTACCATACCATCACGGCATATCCCACGAGTGGGGTAGCCAGCAGACCAGCTGCATGTAAGAAACATGCAAGCTGTCCTCTTCGTGCCAATATAAAATCAAGACATTCAGGATGGGTGGCAAACCTCATCGCTGAATTTAAGATGTAATATGTCTTAATTTTTTCGAACATTATTTTATTTGATAATTTAAAATTAAGTGTTACAAAGTTAATGCCGATACAATTAATTATCTACATGTAATCCAATGAAGTAAATTTGTCCTCTACGTGCTTTAATTCCATCCATACCATCATGCCACTTCTCTCGCGGGGTAGGCAGAAAGGATCGAGCGCCACTTCCTCCTATCCTTGCATACATCTTTCGCTTCCGTCACTGTCATACAATTCCTCATGCATGCTCTCCTGTTTAATGTGTGACTTTCACCACACATCCTTCTCAACAATCTCATTTCTACTGCATTTATGCCACTTTCATCCTTCTTTAACCATGTCCACGTCTCAATTGCATACATGCTTTTATTGCGACATTTTAATATATCAAAATTTAGAAAAGAGTCGTTATTTTTTTTGGAATAAAGATATATCTGGGTTTTTGTTATACACCCAAATACAACCTTTACAATCTATTTAAGCTAAAAGCTTGTGTTGTGAAAGAGGAGTTTTCCAGCACCTGAGATCAAACCGCATACCCCTCGGGCAAGAGGCCGAGACTTAACCTTAAGTCGAATGACTTTACTATGAATTTACTATGAATAAACTGACAATATTATTATTGTTTTAAATTAAACATTGTAGAGTGAAAATAAGCAGCCTAGTTTTAGTGACTTACTCTGAATGATTGGTGTCCACATTCTTGTTATTAAGGGTCCACGTTACGGTGACGTCTGAAGGTTCTACCAGACAGCTCAGGGTGGCGTTCCTACCGAGCTTCCCTTGAAAACTAGACTCCAGAATCTTCAGGGGGATATCTGCAATAAATTAATATGCATAAAATTTTTACACAAAACTTTTGGACTTTGGTGCGTTGATTAGACTATCTGTATTTGTATATTTTCGAAAGTATTTTAATGCATCTTAAAGATGATCAACATTGATGAAAGCAACATTACTTAGTATTGGTTGGAATGTACACTGCCATATAAGAAGAATGTAGAATGAAAATACAGTGGACCCTCGGTAATCCCCGGCAATGTCGAACTATCAAATTTGTCGGATTATAGAGTACTGCCTAAGACCCCTATAGTCCGGAATTTTTTACAAACGAGTAGGTACCTCGTAATCGGACAAATTACAGATCCAATGATAAGATTTTATATGTTATACTGTGAAGTACAAATCATACTTCATTGTAGCACAATACTGGCGCGTACAAGTTGTAACCTGCTCAATCAAGCAGTATCTACATTAGCATGTCGAATTACAGGGGTGCTGGATTAGACAGGGGCTGGATTATCGAGGGTCCACTGTAAACTTGTGGTTTGGGCATGTAAAATGAATAAAGGAGAGTATTTATTTAAATTGCATTATGCACTGCCACCCATAAGATCTATTACACTCTCCCTACATAGCTTATCTGGTGTTGCCAGTTAAAGCAATTACTCTAGTCCCAGACATCTTATGAAGCCTAGAACCTAGAGAGAATCTTATGTGGTGTTCTCACTTTGGCGAATATCGCCAGGGCACCTAAATATCGCCAGCCATTTGAACCGTGTGAACAAAATGACAGCTAGTCTGAAACGATAAAAACCAGTAGAAACGATATCGTCTCGAGTTGACCACCTTCCAACTTTTTCTCTGATTGAACAATTTGCGCATGCGTAGATGTGCGCGGCGTCCGTAAAAACTTTCTAACCTATAAATTTTATAATGTTTCCCGCTTTGTGATAGCTATTATCTTTGTTGTTGGTTTGTGGCGTTTGTTTCCTTAATTAAAAGGCGGCTTTAACCTCTACTATAACATTTTCGACTAAAAATAAACACTTCGCGATCTCCATCTCGACGTCCGCCATTTTGAAAACAATGTCAAAATCAAAGCGCATCTGACAGATCGTTTCTATATCGGTGGACTGTGTGAACAGGTGTGACGATCAATGGGCATACGGCGAATTTGTTTTTTTCGCCTGGCGTTATATTTTGAAATTCGCCTGTCGATATTTGCCAAATGTGAACACCCCATTAGAGTTTTGATTCTTGCGAATCTCACAGCGTTGCAATCTGCTAAGAGGTGCCGAGAAGTCTCGGCTTCCTCCTCACAAAATCTGCACGTGAAGGAGGGTAGAATAACTAAGAAAATAATATGTATGGCTTAAAGAAAGAGTGATCAGACAGATGGTCAGCCGTAGACTAGATAAAACAGGATTGACATATTTTCATTGTTAAAGTGAAATTCATTATTTGTATAGTGAAAAAATATTATTTCATTTTAAAAATTCAAATACTAGAAACAAATAAGTTTTTGAAATTCAACTGAGAATAGTTCTGTTGCAAGTCATAACAATAATAGAGATTTATATCTAAAAGTATAAAAACTTGTACAAAAAGTGAAGTTGGTAACTATTTCTTTAAAAATGACGGTATGATAAACACAGTATATTGAACAAGAGAACAGCATGTTAGAGGAATTCTAATAGAACAAAAGAAGCAAAAAAACTTGTGCAAAGAGATAGTAGGAGCAAGCGGTGTTTCTACTCGTCTCTGAGCCTACTCCACAAGGAAAGCATCATGTTAAATAACATAACATAACAAGTATAGACAATTCACACAGACCGAGCTTGTCCCAAACTAAGTTATGAATCTTGTATTTTGGGTACTAACGCGACGATACACACATATACAATGCACTGAACACATATACATGTAACACCCAGACCCAGGACAATTTGAAAAAGGCCATTCTTCATTTTGTCCCGGCCGGGAATCGAACCCAGGACCTTGTGACTCAAAGGCAAGTATATTAGCCTCCGCACCACACCGGTCGTCATGGATGTTTGTACAGGATTTCTTATTGCTATTTGCTTTCTTAATATCTTTCTATCAACAGTTTTGTGATAAGTTTAATAGGTTTATAAAATAAATAAAATATGATAAATGTGTGTATTGTGGTTAGATGGAAGATATCTCTATAATATATTATTATATAGTGATAATCTCACCACTATATATCACAAATCACTTAAGTATATTTTGTACTCCATTTTGGGTTGTATTCATTTAAAATTAACTAAAAGAATGAATAAATAAAAGATAAATATGCAGATAAGCACACATAACATAGAAAACATCACGGATCTTTATTAGACATAAATATTTATCAAGGTATTGATATGACAGACAATTCAAGATGAACACAAGATGTTTTTGTTCTTATTCATTATAAAAACAAATAATTACTTTTTGAAATGTCTCGGATTGATTAATTTTATCTTTAAAATGTATTGGTTATCTTATAATGCGGTACTGCGCCGAATATTGTAAGGACAGACGGAGTTATTTATTGTTTGTAGGCATTGAAACATGTTAGTAAATATGACAAAAATTACGATACACTTGTTTAAATTTTAAAAACTCACCTTCGGCGGATGTAGCACGAATACACACAATGAACAATATAAAACTCGCGATACTACACTTGCTTCTAAACCATTTTATAATACATGAATCTAATAGCAGTGTTATAGCCATTGTCATGGCGGAAATTGACATCACAGTCTAATTATCCGTCTATTTGGATGTAAATACATGAATATACACAACACCACCGGCACCTGGATGGGCTATGGTGTCCATTAAACCAATCACAACTCACAAAACACCTCTATAACTTAAATATTTACACATTATCACAAAATTTGCTCAATTATTATTTGCGAAAATACTCAACCCGGGATACGATCCAGTGACACCCACAAGCCTTAATAAGCCATAGGTTTTCTTTCGTATAAATTCACAGACAATTTTGCTATTCATAGACAATATTTACACAAAATGCTGCCATATAGAGTTTATTTTATTTATTCGCAATTTGTTTTCGACAAATCTTGGGAAATAAAATGCGGGAAGTTCAAAACTATTTTTATATCACTTGTTTTTAAAAAAAATCTACTTATATTTCGGTGAATTAAGGGCGTACCCAAGAGGGGTGAGGGAGCGATATTTTTACTCCATTAGGAGGGGTGAGGGGTGAGGGAGCAGCAGTTTGTAGTTCCTCATATGTGTACACTGATTTCTTTTACTCAAAATGCAGCCGACATTGCAATTTTGTTCTACATGGCTAAGATGTAAGGTTCTTGAACGTTCTTGTTTTCGGAATTTTATCAGATAACATAAACGTACCTATCTACATATAAAGATCGATTATTTTGGATATTTTTATATAAATATTATATAGTAGGTAGGTACTTATTTCACACGGAGAAAAAGAGTCCGGTTACCTATTATAATGTTTGTGGACTTTTTAAGCACAAAAAATAATTGTTCGCATATTTCATTATGCGTTCGACGTACCATAAGTATTTTTTTTACGTTTAACTGATTTGCAGGTTAGCTAGTATGAATCGGTTTGGTATTATTTTATGCTCTAGCACAGTGGTTCCCAAACTTTTAATTTCGCGTACCACACACGAAAGTATAAATCAGTAGCGGACCACTGAACTGAATTTAAAAACGTTTATCTAATTATTTACTGTGTATGTCCTATGGCCATGGCTGCTTACGTACCACCTGAATAATTGTCGCGTACCACCATAGTTTGGGATCACTGCTCTAGCACATTTAATAATTAACTATGAAGTTCAGCCTATTGTAGTTTAGGTAATTTTAGGTTTAATATCATTAATTTATACCGCAGCATTAGATACAAAAAATGCAAATAATTAATTTTTACTCATAAAATAATTAATAGTGAACATATTTTGCTAATATTATTACTGTGTCTGTCTGGTAAAAAAGTTCTGACGTCACGCAGACGAGGATTTGTCGCGTAAAAGTTAAATGAACTGACTGATACCGCAACCGTTGACAATTTTGTAAAGCATAGTGAGGTCAGCAAGTTTCTATCCTCCTATCCTTTAGTCTATAAAAACCATCAAAGCTAAGAGATTGATGTATGTAGATTTCAAACTACATAAAAAATCGGTACTGAATAGTTCACAACTTATGGAATGAATAATATAATCAATACACACCTTCTTGCACATCATCGTTCATATAACAAAATCAACAGAGCAGTTTACCTAAGAAAAATGCGATGATGTGCATTAGCAGGATTATCTCTATATAGAGATTATCATTATCGTGGCATTATATTGAATTACGCTTTAATTGAATTCTCTGATTGTGCATGCTGTAGACACTCTTAATTGGGGAACTGGCCATCAGATCAGATCTTATTGTATGTTTGTAATTTATGTATTGTGTTGCCAGTTTTCTGTGAGTGTCTCTATATATAAAAAAAAAATACACATCTAAAATCTACATCAATTTTATTCATAAAATTGTTTTGTTTCCGCTCGTTTTCCATGTTTTCACTATTTCTCACTGAATAATTCGATGTTTCTCCTACCATTGTTCTCATACATGGAAATTCCGCATACTCATCCTTTTTTGTCTTTCTACAACCATCTCCACGTTTCGTTTGCATACAATCACAGTATCACAAATAGTATCACAAGAATGAATGATTTGACGAATTTACAAATAAAATCAATGATGGTTATGTCTATTATTTGTAT
The DNA here is from genome assembly GCA_947579605.1 of Athripsodes cinereus. NCBI lineage: Eukaryota > Metazoa > Arthropoda > Insecta > Trichoptera > Leptoceridae > Athripsodes > Athripsodes cinereus. The sequence goes on from OX388328.1 coordinate 4,350,061, forward strand.
CTACAACCAGAGAATGTACAAAATTCAATACAAATTTCAAGTGTATTAGTAAATCGACACACCGATATGTTCGTAAAGAAAACATCATAAAGCTAAATGGTCAACTAAGTTTTCATAAATTGTACTGATTTTTTACGTCTACGTGAGTGAAGATTGTGTTAACTTCTTTTAGTAGAAAATAGAAAAGGCTTTTCGAAGCTAACTTTATTAAAGTGGGCTTTACCCATGGTTTTACTAATCTCATCAATATTCCTAATATCATAAAGCTTGTATTTTTACTTACTTACTTACTTTACTTTTCGTATGGCTCGGTGTTGGTGAATCTTAACCCATGTGGGCTGCGTCGTGTCCTCTACGCAGTCTTGGCTCTAGTGTCGAGAGTGTGTGTTTTTTCAAAAATTTGTATTTATTTCTGAAAAATGTTTATAGTCTTATTATTGAACTCATACTATATTAACACATACTTGTCATGAAAATTTACAATGACTAATCATAAAGTGACGAAAAAGAATTTCTACTTTCTAGCAACATTTACAATTTTGCAAAAATCACAGCTTATTTAGTATCATGGACCTAAATAGAGTAATGGACAGACACTTTGGTAAACATTTTGTAGCTGCGCGGGGAGGGGAATGACGACCATTTTGTAAGAAATAAATTTTGTTCGGTGCGTCGCATTTGGGCTGCGTTCAGACAGTCACCGAGTGATCAGTCGACGACGCATATTTTGAAAGTACCTATACAATGCCAGTACGCATTCATAGTGTTCATGTACTGTATGTTACTATGTTTTCAAAATGTGTAACAAAATAAGAATTTATTATAGTCTCAGAAAATATACTCGATTTCTGCGTAATTGTCATTTATAATTTCTGACGCTGATTCAGTGAATTCGTTTGGATAAATTTAGGATATAAACTTGTAACAAGTATTTGGGAAGTATACAAGCTCAGAAAGTTAAGGGTCGTTCACATACGTTCACTTTCAGTGATCACTCCGGATGATCCTCCAAGATGAACAAGTGTGAACGGGCGTTTCATCGCTAGTGATCACTAGCGATGACGGAGGAAAGAGATTACCACTGGTCATAATTTTGATGAAAGGTCCTTTCACTGAAACGACCATAAACAAGTTTTATCTTATTATTTGTTTAGTTCTCTATGAATTTGTATTGAATGTCAGAATCATGTACAAAATTATTATGCAGTCGAGAGCTATATTTATTTATTTTAAGTGTTATTTTCCATGTTTGAATTTGTTTAATTATTTTTGTACAAAAATATGTCAAACTACATACGATATGACTGAGAGTGTTGACATGGCAGTGAAAGCATAGGATGAACCAATGTGAACAGACGTGTTCACTTTCGATGAACAGGTTTGACCCTGACACTCTGGATGATCATCCAAAGTGAAGCAATGTGAATGCTACTTTAGATAATGGAATAATTAAAAAAAAAAGTATAAAGCAATTAGTTATAAACTAATCAAGTAGTTATTACTTTAACTGTTAATTTTAAAGATACCTATTAAAATAATTTATTCCTTCGTTAGAGACAAAAATATTTTTATCATTTAAAAGAAACACAAAAGTACTTGTGTTTCTTTTAAATGTTTCTTCTAAAGCTACTATAAAAAGGCGCCAGTCAAATAATAATAAAAATATTAATTATTTAAATATATTCATAATTTACGTCTTTTACACGTCGGCGAATTTAAGAAATTATAACAAAAAGTAAATCCAAAAAAAAAAAATTTTTAAAAGTTATTAAAGCAATAAAAAAAATAATAAAAAGACGTAAAAAATAATGGCGCCATTACGATAACATTGGGTCATAAAACGCTCTAAGTTATTCACGATTATCCGGATTACATTCACCACTCACTGCAACTTCATGGTCGTTCAGGTCAAACGACGCCGAGTGACATTTATGCTCCCATGAACCAACCCTTGTATTTGTATGTTTAGTTGTTTTAAAAATGTTTAAAGTTTTTGCACATCAGTTGAATTTTTCATATCGGTTTTTGTTTTTATATCTAGAAGAATAGGAATCATCTTATGATTAACATGGTGATGTGCGCTATAAATGGTTGTGGTTATAAATCCAATCCAACTTTCGCAGGAAACAGGATTGTCATATTTTCGGTAAGTTGTTTTGTATTGTAGTTTTTATCTTAATATATTGCGATTTTAAAGTCGTTTATATTATAATTCGTATACTTATAAATGATCATAATAATGTTATAAACGTTCTATATAATTATCTGTCCTTATTCTCCTATATCTACACATGTAACTTGTTTTCCATTCTGTCATCTGACAATACAAAGAACCTACAATCTGATGTTTGGTTTGTTTACCCGTTAGAATGAAATGTTTCATGCATACAAATCTGATCAGGTTAATGATATTATCGCATGTTTATAAACAAAATCATTTTTTGTAGTTTTCCAAAGGATCCAGAAAGGAGAAACTGGACATTATCCAATATTTGACACCAAGTAAACGTAGTGTTTTGTGTTCAAAAACATCTCGTTTTTCTGCGAGGTTGGAGAAAAACGTCATTCTTACGAAATATCCTGAGTTTCCCGCTCATTTGCAAGTTCGTGTGTTTTATATTATTCATTTAGATATATCCTTCAATTGTCATTCATTCTCTCCATATTGTGTGTATATGAAAACAAAGTTTAAAAATAAATAATGATTTTGAAATGAAATACTCAATTTTATTTACTCATCCTATTCCCTATTTCATCAAGTATATGAAAACATTAAGTTATGTGGCATTGTAATTATTTTAAGAAGTAAATATAATGTTTTCTGATACTGTGAATAATTTCCATACATTGCCCATACAAATGTTAAATAAAGTATTTCCTACAAAATGGCCACCGTCGATTTCCCTTCCTCACTTTTTGGCTTCGCTTTCATTCATACAAATTACTATAAACGTTCCATCCCCTACCTACATACATCCATGTTTAGTATGTATAATAATTTTTACACATCATGTCGATGATAAACTGGCGCTGCTATCGACTTTTCACATAATGAAATTGTTTAGGAATATACGTGAGGTGTCACTTTAGTATAAAGTTTTGCCGTACGGTGCGATTTGTTGGAGGCCTATGTAAAAAAAGACAGTTCTAATTTTATGGTCGCTGTATTCTATTTTATTCATCTATGGTTTAGTTTTGCTTTGCCGTCGTCGTAGTAGGGCGTGTTGTCGCCCGTCGAGTATTCAAATACTGTTTTTGTGTTTAAAATAATAATACCACTATTAAACCCGAAACATATTTAATAAATTTAAAATTAAATAGTGTTAGTGTAATAATAACCAACGACAAGGATTACAAATTAGTTTAGTGTATAAAATAAATGTGAATAAAATAACCAAATGTCACTCTGTGTTGGTAAAAAAACAGTTGTGCAAAAATTATATTGACCAAAGTCTCTTTTCCTAATTTATTTATTTAAAGGTAAGAGGTGTTAAAATTACAATTTAATATATGAGTATCCATCTAATATATTTAGTAATGTGTATTATATAGTTTAAATACTGTTTTCAGTGTTGTTTTGCAGTTTAAATTGTGATAAATTGATATATTCGTTCAAAATGGCGTCCCCCTCTATATATTTTAATATTATTAGTATTTGTGTTAAGGTTTATTATCATAAATAGTTGATAATTTTAACACAGTTCTCCCTTTAACGTTTTATTTATTTATCCTTCCGTGACGTCACGCTATCGTTTAGTTATTTAGAGTAGCCAGCGAACGTCATTTTCATAATAATTCGTCTCGTGTGATATTTTACTATCGCTGTGTGACATTTCGAATCGTAATCAGACCCTGTTTAGCATATAAATCGTTTTCCAAGTATCTGCACTCGCATTTGCAACTGCACATCGTGTGATTTATGGGGTTACCAGCGAAATAAAACGTTACGACAGTCAACAATATGTTCCTGTGATTTTTGTGGCATTTAGAATGGATAGCACTTTACAGTATTTACAGACACTCTTGTCTGTATATCTACCCACCGTGGCATCCCCCAGAAGTGGGATAGCCAGTGAACTCGCCTTACTACATGTCTTAAACATTCAGGTCGTCCTCTCCTTACCATAACAAATAAAACATTCGTAATGGGTGACATACGAATCTTGATGAAGATGTTAAATTTTTACACATTATGTTTTAGCATGCTATTTGCCTGTAACGGTACACTCAAAAACGTACAAAAAAGTGGTTGATCTATTATTCTCCTGGTAGTTCACAGATTTATAGTTCGTTTCTGAATTTAAATTTTATTAACAATTAATTTATATGAGGTATAAAAAAAACATCTAACCATTTGGCTTTCCCCACTCTTTTTTTTTGCAAATGTCTAAATAGCTGGAATTAAAACAGGTATTCCTATTTATAAGACTTAAATCTTAATTTCAGCATTGATCAAACTTAATGCTACCTATTCCGCATTTCTTTATAAATTTATTGTAGCACAAAGAGAACGATCTAATTGTTTATTAGATGCAGTAGTGAATTTGCTGGCTTCCCCACTTATGGGAGACTCCATTATACAATGTGACAGCTTAGCTAACTTGTTGTCCAACCCGCGCCCCTGAGAAGGATGCTCCATTAAACGGCGCCGAATAAATCGTCCAACATACATACCATACAAGCAATGTGTTATAATTTATTGATGTGTTATAATTATATACTGTAAAAGGTGTAATAGACAAAACTATAGAAAAGGAGGTATTATAGTGTGGCAGGACATTAATTTATTAATGACATTCCATCTTTTTTGGGTACTATATGAGATGGTAGGCCCCACTGTTGTCAAATGTGATATTTCATAGGAAAAGTAATATTCGCGAAATTGTTGCCATATGTAGAATTATTTTTTGGTTAGGTACCTCGTTTAATTATTTTTGGGCACCAATAAATAAAACCAAAAATAAAATCTAACTCGAATATAAACTTCAGGAAGTATGTATTCAAATTAGATTTTATTTTTGCCGGCAAAAATAAAATAAGCAAAAATAAAACCGGCAATAATAAAATCCAGTTCGAATACAAATTTCCTAAAGTTTATATTCCATGTAGATTTTATTTATGACTAAAATCTACTTCGAATACTAATTTCCTAAAGTTCATATACGAATTAGATTTTATTTTTACCCGTTTTATTTTATTTTTGCAAATAAAAAAGAAAGATAATATTTCGCCAAAAACTCCAAATGATATTATTGTAGCAACAAAAATTTCCTCCATTGAAAACTATATTTGACAGATATCTGACATTGGGGCCTACCATCTCAATGAGTTCCCTTTTTTGCCTACTTCTCAAGGGATGCTTCGTCAGAGGATAGACCTAACTCTACTGTCAGGTTATCCATTATAGTAATAGTAAATAAATAAATCTTTATTGGCCAAAATTTAACATAAAATACAACATACAATGCATAGCCTCTTTCTTCCTGGGATCTTGTCTGTCTGGCTCTTCCTGTCGTGTCTGGGGGGCCTCCCGGAGCTTTCGGGTTCTGGAGTTTCATTGGATGCTTCGGGGGTGCTGGTGTGGGCTTGGGCTGGGGGGAGGGTGGTCCGACACAGCATTGACAAATTTTATTTTATTTTTCTTTTCATTGTTTCTGTTTTTCAATCTGTATGTTGTGCCTGTTGGCGTATGATTGTGAATTAAATAAATAAATAAATAAATAAATAAATAAATAAATAGCATTACAATAAAAATAAAATAATTTAGACCAAAAGGCGGACTCAACCAAAATTAAAGCTTTGATGGTATATTTATAATGAGTTACAATCCATTGGATTGATCTGCAATGAGTTTGGATTTTCTCTTTCATTCCTCCCTATTTTCAGCCAGTCTCTTTAGTTATTCTCATGTGTTACAGTTCATGTCCTTCTTCAGTTGGTCCATATAAGCGTCACTTGGTCGGCCTCTGCCATTTGTGCCTTCGGTCCTACCCTCCGCGATGGCGATAAGCAGTCCCGGGTGCCTGATATTGTGGCCAATCCATTTAGCTCGTTGTTAGTGTTGTGGAATTCTCAAGAAATAATTTTTGGAGAAATTTACCGAGAAATTTCTCGGTAAATTTCTCGAAGTAGAGAATTTACCGAGATTTTTTTTTTTTTTATTTAACAGTAAAATAATAATAAATCAGTACTTTATTCAATCAATCAATAACAATGTACAAATGTTGAGACAATTTATCACCAATATTGCTACAATTAAAGTTAGTCAATACCGGATATTTTTTCATATATTTTGTAGGGGAATTCCGCCGCATTATCGCCAATAAATAATAGGGGAATCCCCATGGGAAAAAATCAGAGAAATTTCTCTTCAATCAGAGGAGAAATTCTCGGAGAAATTTCTCGTTCTCGAGAAATTTCTCCGGAGAATCTTCTCTACTCACATCACTACTCGTTGTTATTTCTCGTTCTCGAGAAATTTCTCCGGAGAATCTTCTCTACTCACATCACTACTCGTTGTTGGCTGATTCTTTAAAGGAATTGCCTTTTTTCGCCTACCCTGGTTAACACTTGTTCATTTTCGACGTGTTCCGACCAATGAATCTTTAGCATGCGTCTGTAGCGCCACATCTCAAAGGCCGCCAATAATAATAATTTTTATTGCACAAAATTTGTATACAAAGAAAAAAAACATGACAACATTACTACAGAATACATAATTTTGTGCAATGGGCGAGTTTGTCGCTGAAGCGCGATATCTTCCAACTAACCCCAATCGTTCGCTTTCACTCTTGCTGATGGTCCACGTCTCGTTCCATATAGCAAAATGCTCCATAGAAAGGCTTTAGTAAGGTTCTTCCTCACGCTTAAAATAATATATTGAACGCCGCGCCGGCCGCTGCTATAGGAGATTCGAAGTTTATCTCTTTGGCGATATTTCAATTCAAATCACAACATATTAATACAAACGCATTTTATCTAGGTATGATATAATTGGGTTGGCGAACGGCAGTTGTAAGTAATATTGCAAATGTAAATAATCATAAAAAAGAGCTAACAACCATTCTATATATAAATATACTGTATTAATATTCATAGTACATAATAATCTACTCAGTGTATTGCGAATGGCGCAAGTCAAACAGGTTTCACTTCCATCACAATACTGTATAGAATACAAACACAAATACAGCTTGCAGGTTGTTGTATACCTACCTAAATATTATCTATCTGTCTATCTATCTATACCCTCACGCCATGTCCCAGGGGGGGGTAGGCAGAGAGAATTGAACGCCATATCTATCCTCACAAACTTCTTTCGCTTCCTCCACATTCATCCAGATTCTCATACATGTTCGCCGATTTCTTTTACTCGACACGCGGCCGTCCTTTAGGATTTGATCCAGGTGATCAAGCTGCGTGGTTCTTGGCCCTCCGCGCTCCCTCACACCTCCTCTTTCAGATAAATACATCCTCTTTGTCATTCTTTCATCTTGCATTCGCTCAACGTGTCCAAACCATCGTAACTTATTTACACGCATTCTATCCACAACACTCTTCTCGCATCCGCTCATTCTCCTAATATCCTCATTCTTCGCTCTATCTCGCAACGTTTTACCAACCATTCTTCTCAGTGAACGCATCTCCACGGCATATCTAAATATTACGTGTGTATTTATTATATATACCTACTTCAATAATTCTGGAAAATTTCATTAGTAAAACTATCCTATGTCACAAAATAAGACATAGGATCTTCTGCATGTTGATAAAATACATACCTTTACTCAGGTTACTTCTGTTTTCATGTTTTTTCTTTATTAGTATAAGGTTTGTACATGGGATAATTATTCTGCATACTGTATACAAGCATGTCATAAATTACTTGGTGGAAAATTTAATCTCTCTCTCTCTCTCTCTCTCTCTCTCGCTCGCTCTCTCTCTCTCTCTCTCTCTCTCTACACCATCACGGCATATCCCACAAGTGGGGCAGCCAGCAGACCAGCTGCATATGATAAACATGCATGCTGTCCTCTTCGTGCCAGTATAAAATCAAGACATTCAGGATGGGTGGCAAACCTCAACGCTGAATTTAATATGTAAAATGATTTTTGATGAAATGATGAAATGAAATGAAAAATTATGAAATAACCATGTTAATTTTAATTTTACTTAAAATTGGACTTAGGATAGTTCTGCATTCTAGCGACGAATTGTGATACAAAGATAATGGGCCACTTGCAGATTTTTTTTTTATTACATAAAATTGTAAATTTGTATGAAAGAAACACAACCACAATTTATTTTAATTTTTCTTGCACTATTTTCTTAGATATTAGCTTTTAAAAATTGGATTTTCTCGGAATGATCAAAAACGATATGGCGGCGCTGTGACGTCACAGAGTCCCATGTATGTATGAGATTATAATCTGTGGTTGCGAAAGTTACTATGATTCACGGGACTCCGTGACGTCATCAGCTGTTTAGAGTGTTTTGCCAAACGTCAAAAATTTTGGGTTTTATTTTGGGAAATTCTCCATAATTTAGATATTTAAAAAATTTTAACTGACATATTTGTGTTTTCCGACCTCAAATTTACTAAATTCGATCATTTTTATTAAAATCCCCCACGACTGCAAGTGGCCCATTATTATATTTCGCTTCCTCCTTTTGCACTCCAGCAGGTAGATACTGTACTAGTTAGTCTTATAAAACTTTATATAAATAGAAATTATAAACTTTCAAATGTATGTTATATTATAAAATAATATGGCTACCTGTATGTAATCACTTTGATAGAATATCCTCTTCAAAATCTTACATTATACATATTATATTATATTATATTATTATTATGTTTGTTATACAGGAAGGAAGGTGTATGAACTCTGGTTAACATATTCTATAGTGCAGTGGTTCCCAAACTATGGGTCGCGAGCGAATATCGAGTGGGCCCTGAGCATTAAGTAGTTCCATGACTCACTGCTAGGGAATCTGAGCATTACCAATATTTATGCCCTCTCTTCTCTAAGACAGCTAAAGGGTGGGTCTCAAGATTGAAAATTTTCATTAGATGGGTCGAAGCCCACTCAACTTTGTTCCAAAAGTTCCACAACTGAACAAATCGAAATGTCTGTTATTCGAGAATTCGTCATTTTTGTAATTTTGCTATCTTCTTCTATCAGTGCCGTATCAGGTCCCCCCGACGTTGGCGATCACTCTGGAGAATGCCTCTCTGTCTCGTGCTGTGCGGACCAGTTCTCCCATCCGTGTTATTCCAGTCCATTGCCGTATATTCCGCAGCCATGACATCTGCCTCCTTCCCACTCCACGACGCACGTCCCTCAATCTTGCCTTCTATAAATCAACTGCAGGAGTCAATATCTATCGACTCGCAAGTCGCAACCAATACAGTCGTTGTAAATATACCTACTTAATAAAAAGGTTTTATTTCTAACAATTTAATATGCACTTCCAGCAAGCACCGTCTGTCGACAAAATTGACTGGTAAAACACATGATGTCGCAGAAATGTTATAGTTTTAGTTTATAAATAAGGTACACTTCTTCAATTTTTATTTAGCAACATGCTTGAAAGGCACAGTTTTGAAGGAGGCATTGCATTCTGTAGTATATTCCCGGTAAAATCGGCTGTAACGAGTGTATAATCATAACATTTCAACGAACGGGCTCAATTCGTATTGAAATTATTATTATTTTTTTCTCTCGAGACCTGCTGAATGTAATAGGGTGATTGTGCACAAAAAATCTGTTATCGCATATTTTTTAGCGGTTGAGCGCAAAATCTGTCACATACACTCACCACATGTTGTGTGTGTAAACTGATATTTAAATAAATTTATATACTTATGTATTGGACATTATGTATCAATCAATTCATAAATAAATATCATAAATACACCTAGATATGGTTATGCGAAATCTTTTTGGTAAATATTTGCGTTAGTTTGCACACGTATATGTATGTGTGTTTGTTTATATAACATCCTTTATAGTTGCTGCTTATATCAGACAGGCAATAGGGAAAGGGGAAAGTAATGCCCTCTATTGGAACTTTCATTTATTGAGCACGATGTTCCAAGATAATGTAATTATAAATGTATATAATATGTGGTATGTGTTGGTATGTTCGTGTTCCAAATGAATAACTCATCATCATCATTATCAGCATCTCTACAGCCCGTTATGAGCCTTGGCCTCTTCCAAGATTCTCCTCCATCTCCCACTATCCTGGAATGTTGTTTTCCAATCCCTGATGCCAATGATATTGTCACCTTTTCGGATAAATGGAAGTCCCCAGACTTCTGCGGTATCCGGGTGGACGGTGGGTCCTTCAATGTTACCTTATAATGTATTTTTTATATACCTTGTGGATTGTCTACAATATTTCGTTATGTGAACTCTGATTTGCCTCTATACCTATATGAACTGCAGTGACGTGTCTTTAAGGTTTTTACACTGGATAGGTCCTTAGAAGCGGCGTGATGGTATGTATGTATGTATTTATAATATGACGTGGATGTAATGTCCTAAAATTGATGAATTGTACCGTGTCCTTGAGGTGCTCTGGCACGTGAATGACACTTTAATGTTGTCCAATAATGAATAAATATAAGAGAGAACTGATGCCAATAAAGATAGAGAGTCCTCTGCAGTGGCAGCAGCGTTACATGAACTTCATGTTTGACCTAGAAGATGCTTCCAACTTGACTAAAAAGCCACGGCGCTCTTGAGATGGTCACGGACCATGAAACAGCGCCAAATACAAATCATCTTTTTATTATTATTATTATGATAATATGATCACAATCTTTTCATTTCAGCTTTTATTTTTATACTATAATAACAAACCACAAAAAATACATACAAAGTTTAACTCCATATTACTACATAATGAATTGATTACCCATCCAAAAACTGATAATTCTCAACGCTTCCTAACTTAAGTTATCGATCAAGAGCAAGTGCATACAACACTTTATGATCATTAGTATAAGCTCAGCTTATGGCTTTATTATTTTTCCGTACTACTATGTACTACCGCGTATATCTGTCTTAAGTAAACAAAATTGAAAGAACACTTTTGAATATGTACGTTAAAAGCGACGAGGGAGACAAAAAAATAAGTCGCATTTAATTCAACGAGTGTTTTGAAACATTTTAGGACATACCCAATTAATAATAATAATTTATTTATTTATTCATGAAATATACGGCTTACATCTCTTTGCAATCAACATGAACAAGAAAATTAAAGTCTTAAATTACAAAAAATCAAATCAATCAATAAAAAAACAAAAAATAAGCAAACATAACTAGGTAAACGAACATAAAAGTAAGATTCTTCGGACAACGTCGCGTCGAATTCAAACATGGTTAGCGATTGTGCGCGAAATTTAAATTGACCGGATTCTTAACTTCACGTAATTTTACCATTTTTTTCATTATTTTTTTTAAGCATGAAGACCTTTGAGCAAAGTCTTGCTTTTCGGTTTGTATGGAAGACACGCCACTGACGTATCGCATTATGTACACATGTGTTTTTATATACCTACTGTAGGTATTTATATGTGTGTTTTGCACATCTGCTAAACGCATTTTGTCAATAATTATGTAGGTATAGGTACATTGCCATATCTATGTTGTATTTCAATATTCGCTTGGATATTGTATAGAGAGCGATACACATACCTACTGTATGTACAATGTACAATATGTACATACATACATTTACATACATAGATGCATACCATCACGTCATTTCCCTCAAATGAGGTAGCCAGCGGACTAACTGCATGCACTGAGAAAAATACTAACGAAATTTCACAACGAATCATTAGTACGAATCTGTAATATTAACTTTTCGCAAACAAGTCGTCGGTAAATTTACCAATGTTTTGTTTGCGAAAAGTTATTATTATAGATTCGTACTAACGAATCGTTTGTACTTTCTCTGGTCCTAATCTGAATGTTCGTACCAATGATTCGTCGTGAGTATTTTTCTCAGTGTGTGATAAAGATGCATTTTATCCTTTTCGTGCCAATAAAAGGTGAGACATCCAGGATGGGTGGCATATATTTTTCATCGCTGAATTGAAGATGTTCAATGTTTAAAACGTGATGTTTTACTAATGCCTACCTCTTACAGGACACTGGAAAACTAATAGAAAAGAGTGGGAGACCTATTCTTTACAGGGGACTAGAGAGCGATGTTTTATTATATTCATATATATCTTATGGGTCTAGGAAAATTCACCGACAACAATTTGCCGACGGACAATTCACCGACAACAATTCACCGAGAGGATAATTCACCGACAGGTTTATTCATCGACGTACATTTCACCGACAGACAATTTGCCGACAAATGCGAATAATATAATTCTGGCGTGGTCGGAAGTTCTTTTTTTAAAAAAGGCAGATTGTTTCTTGTAGTGAGTGTTTAAATATTTTGTTACACAAATACATAAACAATAAAATACAACATTACAAAACGTGATTATATTGTTTTGTATTTGTCGGCAAATTGTCTGTCGGTGAAATGTACGTCGATGAATTATCCTGTCGGTGAATTATCCTCTCGGTAATTTGTCCTCTCGGTGAATTGTTGTCGGTGAATTGTCCGTCGGCAAATTGTTGTCGGTAAATTATCCGGCTCCCATATCTTATAGGTATGTTTCGTGGAGTCTCCGACAAAGAATGGATGGTCTTCCACTCTTTTCTATAAGTTTTCAAACGTCCTAATAGTGTAAAAGGCAGGTGTTAGTAAATAAATCACGCGTAAACATTTAAACATCAGAGCGCAAGGAATGTCGTGGAAAGAGGTGACGCAATTGGCACAGAGATGCTCTGAATGGAGGAGGCTGGTTTCTGCCCTGTGCTCCCGAGAGGAGCGTTGAGGGCGATGATGATGATGATGATGATGATGAAGCATTTATTCAATTCAGGGTAGATGAGAAGTATGCAAGGATAGATCAGCATGGCGTTCCGTTCTCTCTGCCTACTCCTCCTAAGACACTTCTTTTCAAAGCTTAGTATCTTCCGCTCTTGAGCCTCGGTTAAGTGCCAAGACTCACAGCCAGTTTTCTTCCAGCCAACCAAATGTTCAATAATAATAAACATGTTTGTATTTGTTGTACAGTTTAGAAAAATTATTTGTATTGTTTTTATTGTTCGATTAACAATATTTGCTTTAGCATGAAAGTGAAGGTCAAATGGGCTTGTTTTTTTGTCAGTGAGTTCTGTTAGTGAGTTTTTTCTACGTATATCTATCTACTGGACGTTGGTTCATTTATCTCCACGCCTAAGTTATAACGTTAAAATTTTTATTTTGTTTTTACTTTCGTATTTTTATAATTGTATATTGGCCTTGTGTCGTGTATGAAATTAGAAATAAATAAATAAATTAATATAGGCAGTATTTTTGTGACTATTGTCCCAATCCTTTATATGGCTGTGAGTCTTGGTACCTGACAAACTTGGCTCAAGAGCTGAGCAAGATACTAAGTTTCGAAATGAAGTGTCTTTGAAGGATTTTAGATGTTTGTCGGAGATGCCAACACTAAAAATAATAACTTATAAATAATTAAAACACTGTTATATTTTCACTATATTTATTTAAACTCGAAAGTTTTCGCCTACTTCAATGGGCATTCTCAAGAGTACTGAATCAGTATAATGTCCTTTACAAAAATTGATAGAATGGATGGTAGTGGAATGTATAAAATTAAATGCAAAGATTGTAATAGTGTATATAGGTGAGACTGGTAGATCGATAAGGTCTAGGTTTAAGGAACATTCCAGGGCCTTTCTAATTTTTCGGAAATGGCGGATCATTGTGTTGAACATAATCATTCATTTGATATAGACAGTACAGTGGTTTTACATTCCGAATGTGGTGACCGACGTCTGAACGCAATAGAAGCTTTAGAAATAGTAAAACATCAGGATAATAATTATTGTTAATATCCAAATTCCCGCTAAGTCCCCATTACTAGTTTACCCCGTCTCACCTAATGTTGTACCTACCAATACCACTACCCACTCTTTTGCTTCAATCCCTGCACCCACCCCTCTCCCCCCTCTGTGACCACCTTCAATTTTTGTAAAGGACATTATACTGATTCAGTACTCTTGAGAATGCCCATTGAAGTGGGCGTAAACGTTAGAGTTTAAATAAATATAGTGAAAATATAACAGTGTTTTAATTATTTATAAGTTATTAAATATGAATTTTCACAGTGTTAACACAAACACCCTTCAACAACTAAAAATAATAGTTAATTTTTAATAAAAACTAACTAAAGACATTTTACACTCTATATTCAGCAGTGACGAGGTTTGCCACCCATCCTTAATGTCTTATTTTTTTTTTCAATAGATAAAACAGCTTAAACAATGGATAATGCAATAGTACAATTTATTATTGATTTACATCACCAATTTTAGCTTTAATTTTTTGTTGGCACGGAGAGGACAGGTCGCATGTTTATTACCTGCAGCTGGTCTGTTGGCTACCCCACTTGTGGGATATACTGTGATGGTATAACGAAACAAACCTCAACTCAATCAGTAAAAAAAAATGTTGACCCGAGGGTCCAACAAGGTGTATGAAATGACCAACGATCATTTTGAATACGTATCCATATCTGATATTCATCAACGTCTAAATCGGATGAATAACAAATCGATGTTGCATATTTAAAATGACGCATGTGCGAGTATTTCTTATTATTAAGTCGCGCTCCTAAAAACTGTTCATTAAGGCATTAAAATAATTTGTTGTTTAAACTGTTTATTGCCGTGTGATATTATTAAAATATTAAATTTCAATGTTTGATATCAAAAATCACTTTGAAATATTTTTTTTTATTTATTTATTTATATATTCACTTTTACACAGCAAAGTCTTTCACACGTTCAACAAAAAAAAAAAATAGTTACAATTTGACCGACGAAGACATTAATACATGCGAATAAATTGATGAAAAAAAGATACATTATGTATTTTGGAATAAAACTTAATATGTAGATACAAAACAATAAATTGAATTAAAATGATTAAAAATGATCAGACAAATAAAAAAATATAGTAAATGAGTCTGATATATTAATAATAATTAAAATATGTATTCCTATAACTAAAAATAATTTTTCAAAAGAAAATTGACAATTATGGTTTAAGAGTGAAGAAATAAAATCTATATAGGTACCTATATAAAAGAAAGTCGTGTTAGTTACACCAATTATATCTAAAGAATGGCTGTACCTATTTGAATGATCTCTGATTTTTGTTGGATTCTTCTCCACCCTGAATAGCCGATAGGCTATTAAAATATCTTACAAATTCACGGGAAGAAAAATTCGCTGGGTCAGCTAGTAGTTAATATTGAAGAAAGTGGATGGTCAAAATAGAAACATAAAATTTTGAATGAAATTGAATTTACATAAGTATACTACACAATTTGGAAGAAATAAACATTATTAATTGTGTCGGTGCACACGTAGTAGAATTCCATAATAATGCAATTTGAAACAAGTGTTCCTTTCTACTATTGTTTTTTAATTCGCAGAGAGACGTCTTTCGATTGATAATGACCTTATAAGTCGAAAGACGTCTCTCTGCGAATTAAAAAACAATAGTAGAAAGGAACACACTTGTTTCAAATTGCATTATTAAGAAATAAACAATAAAATTGCCAATAAATTTATAATGAGAAGCTTTAAAAACAAAAATTTCAATATATTAAATGATTTTAATGTCACAATAAGCAGTCAGTTTGTTCAAGAAATGTCAAAATATTTATTTATTGACATGCGTCATTTTAAATATGCGGCGACGAAATCTTCAATATGGACATATTAGGATTATTAGGTATACATTACAATGACTTGTCTTTCGTCTGTTCTCGGAAACGAGTGTATCAGTCAGTACATAGGGTTATTTTGTTTTTAACCTACGCGTGGTATACCTAATGAAGAACGAAATAATGGCTAAGAGAATAACAACAAAACAATCACGCAACGGATTTTTGAATTCGTCATTGGATTTAGTAATAAAGAACGGATTCTCACGATTGTATTGTATACAACTAGACGAATACCCGGTGTTGTTCGGGCAATGAATGTCATAGAAAGTAATCATCTACCTACACTTCTTAGTAAGTCTACCAGTCTCCGACATCCGATTGTGTCAAAAAGTTCATTAAGTAATAAGGTTTCTAGTCGCTACAAACGCTGTAAAAGGCATTTTTCATTTTTAAAACTTCTTTTTAAGGCATTTACCTTCTTGAATGCAGCTTTAGTGAGATATAGGTACTTATTGCTATTTATTTATTTAATTTAATACACAACTTATATTTCGATACATTTATATTTTATTATAGTTAACAAAAAAAACACTTTGCATTCCCCAAACAGCAATGAAATGCTGGCATGAGGGGAGGAAAAAAACTCAAGAACAAAATGTCTTCTCACATAATTGTCTCTGTTCGGCTTCTTAGTATGTAGTTTTTCAAATATTTCTTAAATTGATCAATATTATTCAGTCGCTTTATATTATCTGGTAGTGAATTGAACAATCCAATAGCTGTATATAAAAAAAATCTCTTTCTGTTCGTTCTAAGATTATCAGGTCGGATATCTCTTGCCGTCCTTGTATTTCTTGAGTGTACACTAGTATTCATCTGTACATTAATATTGGTTTTAATCAAGTTGTTTGCAACTTTGTACATCATTTTTGTTTTTTCTGCATATATAAGTTCATCTAGATTAATGTTTGTTATAATATACACATCAAGTGTCCTTGTGTATCTATCTATCCATAATAAATGTATTTTTTGTGGCGCAAGGAAGATAACTGCAAAATTTTCTATATCGCGTGTGCTCTGCCATCAATTGAATTATCAGAGGCTATTTACTCGTTTATGAATTTTTCAAAACCAATCAAACATATCGATTGGAGAACCATGTTTACACAGTGCAACATTGTGCAAAATCTAATCGGAAAAATTAAGAGTCGCGTTTTACTTGTATCCTATAGAAGGCAGGTGTTCGTAAAATTTCTAGTATAGGAAATTCAACGCTTTCAATTCAGCGATGAGGTATCCCACCCATCCTGAATGCTGTGTTTTTTTTATTGGAATGGAGAAGACAACTTTCATGTTCGTTTCGTGCGGTTGGTCTGCTGGCTGCTCCACGCCGGATATGTTGACGATGATGATGATGATTTTGGATGATTTTATTTTTTGACGCCGTTTAACAGTCCCTAGACCGTCTCAAGGGCGCCAGTTCAGTTTTTAATTTGCTTCTGAAACTGGTGACAGTCTGACTATCTCTCAATGGCACCGATAGGCGATTCCACATAACCGGTCCAACAACACTAAAGGCCCTCTCATAGAAGTTAGACCTACCGGCTCTATTGGGCTCAGTAAGTCTATTCACGGCCAGTTCCGAAGAGCGCAGAGGTCTTCTAGTCGTGGATATGTCGTGAGGGTATGGATAGATTTCGTTAATGTTTTCCAAACATTTGATTACCCACACACAAACGTGCATACCTACAAACAATTCGTATGATTTGAATATTTTTAATAATTAAGATAAATATGATGTTCATATAATAATATTTTTCCATTAGTTATATTATTTAGTAATATTATTTTTTCTGGCGAATTATCAGTAATCCGAGGTATTTCCGCATGCCAATATAAAAATGTTCGTTAATGTTATTATTCTAACTAAATCTTCAGTTTCGTATTATATCGACTGTCCAACTCCATAACTCAACAAGTATTTTATTCTTTTGTGTTTTATCTCATACTTAAATTTGTTTGAATCCACATATCTGGCGTTGTTGTTGCATTCATTATTTCTATTACATATTTTTTATTTTATTTTTATATTTTACAAAAATTTACGGCATAAGCTTATTACATGTCAAAATACATAATAACACATATAATTTATAAGTATAACAGTGACAAATTTTAACAAAACATTTTATTTGAAAAAAACAATATTACATTAAATATACTAAAACCAAATGACAAAACAGCAAACAAATTTTTGTGTGCTACATGCAATGTGAGTCAATATAAATAAAATGTACATTGTATATAAATACATACATACATACATATTGGTATTGATAGGGGACTTTACTGGTCCACTTACGGCTTTATACAATTCTGTTAGTATTACCTGTATATCGATGGCATAGCGCACAGATGTGGTAAGTGCAGTTTTCATAGTTTTGAGATAATCAATGTTGAAAGTTTGAGATGCCATACCATTTAGTACTAACCACACATAGTTTTTGTTAAAAATCTCGTTAACGACACAGAGTTACGCAATAATATTCCTAAGGAACATACTTCAGATGATATAGATTCACATGCGTATAACTCATTTTCGGTAAAAACTGCACTTACCAAATCTGTGCGCTACGCCATCGATTATGATTGTTTGTATCCCTGTAAAAATGTAATAAATAAATAAATAAGAAGTAGAAATGTCTTATATTTGACAAATCGTCATTTTTGTAATTTTGCTATATTTATATTATGCTTTAAAAACACAACAGAAAGTGAAATATACTAGATATATATAATAATCATCGAACTGTTATTAAAGACATACTTTGTCTTTGTTCCATTCAATAGAACAATTTGATTTATCGTATTACCAATTTTCCTTTGATTTTCAATATCGGGTGATTTATTCGGCGCCGGTTAATGGAGCATCCACCTCGTGGGCACGGGAAACTATGTTGGAAAAGTGCTGTCTTTAACTAGTGCTCCTGAACGTTATTGTTATTGATTGGACGAAGTTCCTCGGGGAGTCGATTCCAGATTACGGGTCCTGCGACATTCGATCTCGTCCAGCAATTGGTGAATTACACATTCTATGAAGGACATGAACTGTGCCACATACGTAGTTCTAAAGAGACTGGCTGAGAATAGGGAGGAATGGAGGAGAAAATCCAAACTCACGGGTTTAGTAAATACAACTGTTGTATTACCATTTTTCCATTGAATTGCAAGTACTATTGTTGTACCATCACGGCATATCCTACAAGTGGAGCAGCCAGCATTCCAGCCGCATGTAATAAACATACAAGCCGTCCTCTCAGTGCCAACAAAAAAAACAAGACATTCAGGAATGGTGGCAAACCTCATCGCTGTCTATACAATATAGGTTAATGCTATTATATAGTGGGCATTTCTTCGTCGGGTAGCGTGTGAGATGTTTGAAAAGTGCACAATTCGATTGAAAAATATTGCACTTGTCACTTACTATTGCGTAATCCGTACAGCTACAGAGTATTGCGTAATTCGTATCACGATGTATAATAATATAACACTACATCACACTGTATCACAATAGAACTATAAATCATGAAAGCATTAAATACAAGTACTTTTCTAAGTAACAACTTAACAAGTTGTATTGTTTATTTAAAAAATGACAAGAGTAATATTGTTAGATCTTTGTATCTTGGTGAGACTTTTCTCGCCGACTGGTATTCGACTTGTTGCTGAAACATTCAAACGAGAATGATTTGATGATGGCGGATTGTTTCTTTAATGCAGTTTCTATCTCAAGGACCCAGCAAACTGCAAGTAATGAATATGTAGATTGTCCTGTCTGCGCCAATAAATAATAAGATATTCAGGGACGGTAGCACGCCTCATCTTTTGTCTCGGGATTTACAGGGGTATCCGACTGAGCTCATAATATCTTGCAGCAAGTAAAAGCCATTGTAATATGCAATATGATCCAATATCGCGTGCAATGAGTTCAGTCAATTCAATTTAATCAGTACCGTCCCGCCCATACAGTGTAGTGCGCGGGTGCATGGGAATTTAGGTCGTAGTATAGTTCACATAATGCGTGTATTGTTTTATGTGCTTTTTTATTATTATTATTATATGTATTTATACATTGTTGTCTGTCGTAAACAGACTAGCACGTGGTCTAGCGCCGTTCGTTGATATAATAACTATTGTGACTGAGATAGATTGCTTTTTTTAATGATTCTTCGTAACGACCGTGTTTTCTCTCAACTTTTGTGTTCGCATCGGATCTAGATGCCTTTTTTAAATATACAGCGGTTGGATAGGTTTCAAAAATATCTTTCATTGTGGCTGGACATTTGAGATGTGTTCCCATGGAAGAATTCTTGGAATATTGGACCTATTTTTTTGTCAAAACCAATCAGAAACCTCGATTGGAGAACCATGTCTACACAATGCAACATTGTGTAAAATCTAATCGGAAGAAGTGTGTTGCATTGTGTAGACATGGTTCTCCAAACGAGGTTTCTGATTGGTTTTGTCATCTGCGCCCAAATCCGGTTAATCAATAAAAAAAATAGAAAATATTCTAAACATTTATTTTTTTGTTACTATGATGTAAGTAACGTGTATTATGTGCTGTTGTGTTTAAATTAATTAATAAATAATTATCCTGGAGGTATCCACCACACATCAAATGACAAAGTTCTTAATAGAATTGAAGAAATAAGACACCTGGTCAAGAATCGGACATAATAATGCATCACAAAAATCTTTTTCAAGAAATAATACTGTATAAGGAATGGCTGAACTCTTGTGTGGACTCTTTCCCTTTGTCCAAAATCTTTCCGTTAAAATGGGAGTTTTTACAAATGAGAGCTAAGAATGTAGGCTGAAATTTCATCATTTAGAATTATATTCTTCCCGTGGAGCACCCGGTAAAGAATTGGTCTCCCACTCTTCTGCGTAAGATTTCGAGTGTCCTGTAAAAGGCAGGTGTTCGAAAAAATTAAGACATTTTACATCTTAAATTCAGCGATGAGGTTTGCCACCCATCCTGAATGTCTTGATTTTATATTAGCACGAAGAGGACAGTTTGCATGTTTCTTACATGCAGCTGATCTGCTGGCTACCCCACTTGTGGGATATATGCCGTAATGGTATAGTAGTAGTAGAATTATATTTAGGTGAAAATGTCTTATCACAACCTTAAAGCTTATATTTTTATGAACAAACTGCTTTTAGTTTCATGTTGATAAAACAAATAGGGCCTGAGATATTAAAGTTTCCACAAACCCTTTATACTGCGAAAACGTCTCCGCCTAGTAAAACAAATGTGGCCGCCACACAGAAACTAAAACAAATAAAAATAAAATAATTATGATTTTGAACTACCAACATGTTGGGGTGGTAGCACACAAAAAATCAGAATTAACAAAAATTATCAAGCAACCAGTGTTGGACCACTACGTTTGGATTGACCCATTAGTGATTATCACTGCATTATTGTGTTCGGGGTCTGTTTTTGCAAAGTCCATTCCGAGTCACTTTTTCTTCTTCTCTACGTGTCTTGTCGGGTCCCCCCGACGTTGACGACCACCTGGGAGAAATCCTTCCTGTTCTGGACAGCACGAAACAGCTGCTCCACACCTCTCATCCCGGTCCACTCTCGAATGTTCTGGAGTCAGGAAAACCGCCTTCTTCCGAGTCACTTGCAACAGCTATTTGAACATCAATTTTTTATCAATTAAATATGTATTTGCATTTTGCGTGGACATGTCCAAACGAACGTCAAAAAATTTCATTTGAAATCGGTCACATCTGTCGGACTTGTCGAAAACTCTCGCAATTTTGCTTTCGTATTATAATCAACTTGTATATAGCACACGTGTTCTTTAACCCAATTACTACACACAAAACAACCTATTTAGTATTTTTTTTATATATCCCACTCTATGTATCCACATATTACCTACTGTTATGTATTCTTTAATCTTTCCATCACATCTGGAATATTTAGGTTTCTCTATCTGTTGATATTATATATCTAGTTTTATTATTATGTGTTGTTCTGAGTAATTTATAATTTATTATTATTGTTGTTGTGCGATATGCCCGAGATGTGTATTATTGTTATTGTTAGCTTCCCAATGTTCCCCCGCTGTAGCGGAGTGGGTATTTTTGGACAATATTATTTTGTTGTATTGGATATTTACATATTATTTACTTTTTGTAGTTCTGTCGAGAGTTTTGTTCATAGTTTGGGAGTCGAGACCGGCTAAACTTAGTTTACATAAGTCGGCGCTACGTACATGGTATTTCTTACAGTGTCTTCATATCATATGAGCATATCTTTTCATTTCTTATTGCCGTTTCTCACAGCGTGCCCGTGTGCTGTTTATTCTGCTTGCGGATATTTTTTTTTGCTTTATTCAGGAGCGCTTTCAATAGATGTCAGTTTGAGTTTTTTTTTCTTACTTAATATAATATCATCCCGTGGAGCACCCGGTAAAGAATTGGTCTCCCACTCTTCTGCGTAAGTTTTCGAGTGTCCTGTAAAAGGCAGGTGTTCGAAAAAATTAAGACATTTTTCATCTTAAATTAAGCGATGAGGTTTGCCACCCATCCTGAATGTCTTGATTTTATATTGGCACGAAGAGGAAAGTTTGCATGTTTCTTACATGCAGCTGATCTGCTGGCTACCCCAGTTGTGGGATATGCCGTGATGGTATAGTATAGTATATAATATGAACAAATACATGATAATATTCAAAACAAATGTTTTTTTACTTTATTGATTTATCAACATGGTAAAAAAATAGTGTTTTTAATTCCATCATGAAACTCTATTACCTATACACCGACACTGTAAATAAATAGTCAAAAAATTAAGATTTACCAGTACAAATACGTGTTTATTAAATGTTTAATCAAATTCAAATTATCTATTATATTATACCATCACGGCATATCCCACAAATAGGGTAGCCTGTGGACCTTCTGTATGTAATAAACGTATACCTTATCTCTAAGCCAATAAAAAAATGTTTTACGAATACCCGCCTTTTACCGGACACTCGAAAACTTACAGAAGAGGATGGGAGACCTATTATTCGCCGAGGACTACTGCACAAGACATAAAATTAACATTATAATTTTAATAAGCTATATACGTTGGTTTGGACACGTGAAGCGAATGAATGATGAAAGGAGGACTCGGAAACTTTATTTATCTGAAAGAAGGGATGTTATTTAAAGAGTCGGACTTCCGAGGATTAAGTTGATCAAATTCTGAAAGATTTCCTTATTTCGATTATCAGAAATAAGCGCGCATGTGTGAAGAATTGCGTGAATGGGGAGGATGCGAAAGTAGTCTGGATGGGCATATCGATTTGGCCTTCATTTCTCTCTGCGTATCCCACGAGCTTTGTGGCATGATGGGGTAGACAAATAGATAGGTATCTATATATTTGTATAAAATGTTTGATGGTCAGTGCTGTGGCAATTTCATGCGAAATAAGATATGAATTTTCGACGTGAACACTCAACTTCATTACTTCTCGTTACGTAAATAGAGTTGTGATGTTTGAATGTTTCTATTATGGAAATTGTCAGCTCCCGCCGAGATTTAAATCTGGTGAATACTTATTTACTACATAGTTAATACTTATTTACGCCTTTAATATTTAAACGCTACATTTTAATGGTATACTTTTCAATAAGCAATGAGAGCAAATCTGTCGGCGTCTTTATCTAAAATCATTTTAGCTTTGTATCCGTTTCCTATGCCCATCTGTGGTCACTTAATCTCTGGTTTCGGAGGCCAAGCTCTACAAAGCCTCTTCGGCAATTGGAGTATGTAAGCTATTTAATTTACTGTGTCAGTGTTTAGGTAGTTGAATTCCATAATGAAATTAAATAAAAGAAGTGTTTTCTTTTATATGTTCTTTATTGAGGGAGACGTCTTTAATCTTATAAGGACATTGCGAATCTCCTTTTTGATAAAGAGCATAATGTAGTAGAAGAAAACATTCGTTTTTAATTTCATTAAGGTATTTAAGTATACCGATTGTTGCATTTCTCCCAAATAGCGTAAACTCCCAGCTTATTTGGACATAATATTAAAGAGCATCATAATATTATGATACACAGTATAATTGTCTCGTCTTTACATTCAACATTTAAGTTTTGGTTTTTCCCCTCACACTTGCACGTTCAGACTTGGTAGATAGAAATCTACTTAATAGTACTTGACATCGCTGCACTGCACCGCACTGTTGTGATCCACTTTTGTCGTCGCTGTTATCGCATAAACTAATCTCCCTCGGGGCAGCGCTGCCGAGGGATGAATACCTAATCATTATTATTATCTCTCGGAGTTCACTGAGCATTATTACTATTGTACACACGGTAGTTGTATAAATGCATAATACTGTATTGTTGTTTCGTGTTATTTTTACATTACCTAATGCGTAGTAATTATCTTTCAGTAGAATCTTAAGTGCTTCTGAAGTGAGTCGAGAAATTAGAGACACTTAAAATTATCTCGCATGTGACATCTGTACCAACGAAATAAAGATGATGATAAGGTTCTATTTATCTATTTTATGTTGTTTTGGTTATTTTATATAATTTATATATGTTGGATGATTTATTCGGCGCCGTTTAATGGAGCATCCATCTCAAGGGCGCGGGGAAACTATGTTGGATGAGCGATCTCTTCAACTTGCTCCTGAACATTGTTATCGGCTGGTTTTTACGGAGGTCCTCGGGGAGTCGGTTCCAAATGACGGGTCCTGCGACGCCAAAGCCCTATCACGGAAGCAGGACTTGTTTGCTCTGTTGTTTTCGTCCAGCATGTTGGTGGATTTCTTAGGTGGATTGACATGCTGATTGTCCTCTGTGTGTCTTTTGACGAATTCAGAATCATCTTTATGAGTTTCATGGATAACACTTGCGTATTATGAATTTGTTTTTACTCGGAATGTTGTGATATTTGATATTATTGAACGCCTTTGTCAATTCTTGGAAGTGCGTGTCTCAAACAGACGTTTCTCATCATACGTTTGCAGCCAATATAAGCAGTCATGAACCAATGACCTTTAATATAGACTGCGAATTCAAAGGAAAAATTTATAATGCGGCCAATCATATTTTGCGACCATTATAATTTCATATCAATCAGTCTTGAACTAGCGTTGGTTCAAAAACATACGTTCATAATATCTCCCTCGAGTCCCTCGTTGTAGAGGCATTTAGAAAAGTATTCAAAATATATTTATGGTTCATATATTTATCCCGTGAAGCACCCGCTAAATAATTAGTCTCCCACTCTTCTCCGCAAGTTTTCGAGTGTCCTGTAAAAGGCAGGTGTTCGAAAAAATTAAGACATACACCTTTAATTTAGCGTTGAGCTTAGCCACCCATCTAAAATGTTTTGATTTTATATTGGAACGGAAAGGACAGCTTGCATGTTTCTTAAATGCAGCTAGTCTGCTGGCATTTGCCGTGATGGTATTGTAGTAGTAGTAGTTCATATATTAGAAGTGCAACTTTTTACAACTATCACCATCGTTTCTTACATTCTTTTATATTATGTTTATATAGGTAGGTACATAATATATTGTGTGTTTCAGTCTTGCAGGACTTTCATTATTGTTTTATTATTATTATTATTATAGTCTTTTTATGAATTTTATGCTTCAGTATCAGTAGGAAAGGGGGGACCATAGCCATCTTAATTTTATGGAGTGAAAAATCATTATATATTATCATGAATTTTGTAACACATTTTTACCAATTGGACATATTGTTTCCAGTATACTTCTTCTGGATTGCATTATTTAAATTTATTGAAGTTTTTTATTTTTTAATTACTCAAAATTTATACAAAAACATATTCTTGACTTTTTATTTTGTGATTATTGCGTCTGTTTGTGTTTTGTTGTCTATTGAACTGTTTAATTAACATGTTAAAGGCTCACGCCGTGTATCTATACGATGAAAACAAAATAAATAAATAATTTTACAACCAAATTTGTTCTGCGCTGCCAGTTCAGTAAGCCTGTGCTCTGAACATCCACATACACGCATCGCGTTGCATTATCGCCTACCACGATAACAGAGTTTAGAGTGTGTGGGACCCTTATGTATATTATATTCGGTAGCTATCTACAGTATTATTATTTACTCTATGGATATCAACTTTAGCTGGTATGATCACCGTGTCTGGGTGTCATGTTTCACCTTTCTGTGTTCTGTAGAACACTTGTCAACGTTTTGTGATAGGGCAGGGATGGCGAACTTGCGTTGCGCGTATTTTTACTAGAGACGGTCGAACGAAGCTGTATTTTTATAAGAGACACGACTATTTCGAAACTGCCATCAGAAAATTTGCGACTCAAAAATCGTTTGTTAATTAATTGGAGTGGGCGTTCAACCGTTAATTTAACCAAAAAAGTATGATCTTTTTTTTCTTCTGATCGGTGGTTCATCTCATGCCTGGTATATTGCTTTGGTCTGCAGCGTGTTTGGATTTAATTCTCCAATCTTTTCCCTATTTCAAGCTAGTCTCTTTAATTTCACGTATATGCCACAGTTCATGGCCTTTCTCATTTGATCCACTTAGATGTCTCTTGGTCGATGTCTGGTGATGAGCAGATCTGGGTGGCTGATGTTGTGGCCAATCCAGTTTGTTCAAATTGCCTGCATTTTACTACAACCGCGAAATTTGCTCAGTGTCGAAAAACCTCACTCCTGATTGCACAAAAACATTAATTTCTGCCTTTGCAGTCTCTAGACCAGACTAGACTACTGCAGCATACTATAATATGTAGGACTGCCGCAGATCCAACTCAACCGCCTATAAACAGAATTCAAGGGGGTTGCAAGACTTCATAAACATTCATTCGTTAATACGCCCTATTCTATTTCATTTTTAGTGTGCACTAACTAAAATAGGAATGTTCCAATTTTAGTTAGTCTACATTGGTATTCTCTAGACTCTAAAATTGTTCCTAATTAAAATTATGTATTTACAACTTGTACCTATCATGTAGAATGTTAGTTCAAGTGAACTAAATTATAAAATTTTGAAACGTTCTTATTTTAGTTTGAATCAATGTAGAATAGGGGGTATTAACAAAGAATAACTGATCCCAACTGTTGACCTGACCAAATAACATCTCGTTTGTGTATCTACCGAAATTTGACAACGTCAAATTCAAAAGATGATCCATCGCTGTTGTTACTTTAGTCTAGGGATTAGTGCGTTTCACTGCGTTATGAATCTGGATATTATTGTGGGTTGGTAGGTATTATAACCTATAACCCGGTGGTGTAATGGTTCGCTATCTATATTATTACTATCCACTACTCTTATTATTGAAATGACAAGGGGACTCGATTCCTTGACAGACGGGATTATATTATTATTATAAACTTGACTAGGTTTGGTTTCAGAGCCTTAAATCTACTTTAATCCTTTGACGTTTGACGTAGGTAGGTACATTTTATTATAATTATTATTATTATTTACAGACTTTCTTAACCCTGAACCTGAAGTCTTGCGTGAAGATGTCTATCTAAAATATTGGATATATTATTTTCTACAAATCACTGGGTACGCAAGACCCTTGTCCTAATTCGAATAGTTTTTTTTTTTTAATTAATAGACGTGTATTACTATACTATGCTATACCCTCACTCAAACTATATTTTTTTTTGTTAATATTGTGAATTTGAATGTTAATTCTGTTTTATTTTATTTGTTTCAGGTAATTCAAAAATACATCATCATTTGTTCGCCAAAGTAGGAAAAGATTTCCGCCCTTTTCTGTAAGTTGTTCATTTCTAAGTTGCTGTATTTTTAAATAGTTACTAAATTGTAAGTTATCGATGAATAATATCTCCACAAGCATTCATCTCAATATAAATAAATACAGTTTAGGCATATCAGAAGCTGGATCCACCGACCGTCCGGGTAGTGCAGGAGTCTGGGGACTTCCATTTATCCGATTCTAACAATATTAGTCCACACGGGAGTTGGCATATGAAAGCGCAGCTTAAGGGCTATTGGTGTAGTTTACAACAAACATACATTTTACTGTATGACATGGTTACAAGAAAGAGCAAAAGGCGTGCGTCTTAGCTTATTACATTTGTCATTTTTTCCAGCCGACTCCATATCGGTTCAGGTATTTTTATCGTATCTAAAATATTTTTCGCTATGTATCCCTTTTGTATAAAAGAAACATTTAAGTACAACTTTAATATTGTGCCGTGGAGAATCCGGCAAAGAATTGGTCTCCCACTTATTTCCGTAAGTTTTTGAGTGTCCTGTAGTGTAGATGGCAAGTATTCGAATAAAATAATACATTGATGAGGTTTGCCCATGTTAATTACATGCGGCTGGCTACCCCACTTGTAAGATATGCTGTAATGGTATAATAGTAGCAGTATAATATTGAAGTTTATTTTTGCAATAAGTTATTACATACTAGTGTTATGTACACAGTGACGTATGCGTCATTTCGCACTCTTGTTACAATACGGAGATGATGGATATCCGAGGATGAGAGGCGCTGCCGCCGCCGCTAACTCGTCTTTGTCGGTGTGTTTGTTGTTACTGTAAAAAAGTATAATTATTTGAATAAATAATACAATAAAACCTCTTTTTTTATATCGATTTGCACTTGGAGCATGTGGTTTTTTGCAGTATTTTGTCATTTTTTCGAAATTCGAAGTGTCTTGTTAATTAAAGCATTGTACCTACATATAAACTGAAAAGTACATAAATAATAAATGAATAATAATCGTCGCTCCGCATCGCTTTTGGGTTTGGTAGAATGGATCGGAATCCATTTACATATCTACATAAAAATAATTCACAATTATCGAAGTTTTGATGCGTTCACCTAAACTTGATAAATTCCCATTCTTCTTTTAGAATACATACGTGAAAAATATGGAATTAAACTGAAAGTTATAACAAGAATGAAAGTGAATTTAAGTGATTAATAATGCGTTTATTATATCGATTGGTGAAGATGCCACAGTGGAATTGTTTTGTATTTTAATTGCGTTAAATGAATATCCACTAAACTGTTGTCACCTGTTGTGTCCGAGTACTGTTCTATACATTATTCTATAATATATTATTTTATTTAACGTACTGACAGCGTTTGAAACATACGGTGTTATTGTGATGCTAATTAATGTAGGTATATACCTCTACAGGTACAATTACATACATATTATTACATACACCTGTGTTGTTTTTGCAGATCTACTGTTTTATACTACATAATATGAGGGGTTCAAATACAAAGTCACGTCGATCTTAGATCTTAGAAAATTGAAATATTAAAAATCTACTGAAAATTGAAATATTAATACTGAACAACTAATTTTGTGCAATGGGCGAGTTTATCGCAGAAGCGCGATATCTATCTTTCAACTAACACATTAAACAAAAATAAATAAAAGTAATTAGATAAAAAAGAATAAAATAATTTAAGATGTACATGTACATAAATGTAGATACTGAAATTAATACACGCATACAATAAACTACCTAAATACACAAACAACAGGAACAATACCAGATACGCGACAAGAAAGTTGTTGACTTGGGATAAACGGGATAGAGTGCTAGGGATGGGGTAGGACTGCTTATCACATTTGGATACACGAAAACAGCACATTTCTATTTCCGCTTGAAGTTTTTTTGTAACTGAATCAATTTTTTAAAATTGATTTACTCGAGGATGGAGGCGGGTTTTCATCGTGTCGATTAAACTGCAGTGTAGCCTGTTAACATGCGAACATTTCTTTATTCAAAGTTAAATGTTTTTGAAAATGGGTCGACATGCCTTTGCATTTGAACTCCTTATATATGTTGTAGTAAGTAAAATATTAGCGAATACATACAAACGTGCATATATACATATAAACACGTTAATTTATTACGTACTTATTTCTATGTCGTGCTTTATTAGAAATATGATTCATAAAGATATAAATTATATTGTTCGGTTTTGAAATGTTGTGATAATGTCCGAAATAATAATATGTTGAAATATCTTTATTTCTCGGATATTTCAGGAGTCCAAGGACTCCTATTTATCCGTTTAGGTGAAAATTTATAAATATGAAAATTTATAAAAAATTATAAATATTATACTAGTCTAATACCACTATGCCAGTGTAAAAGTCCGAAATAATATTTCATTAATTCTTTACTTTTATTAAAATTTATTTGTGTTTACCATTTCGGCATTTCCCGCCAATGGGTAATCATACGCCAACAAACAAATCATACCATCTACGTCTATGGTGAGGTAGCCTGCAGAGCGACTGCATGTTACAAACTGCAATTTATGCCAATAAAACTTCTTTAACATTTTGACTTATACAATATTTGTTATGGCTGTCGTCGGGTGTTATAAAATATAGAAGCTATTCTTTTCGGACATTCTCCAACTTCGATCTTTGTCACATCGAACTTCGTGTTCAAACCATTTAAGTCTCTTTTTATATCGGAATTACGTAGTATTAGGTACGTATTTTTTGTTTTATATATTAGATTTTATGTCGTCAAGAGCCGTGCACGATTTTCATGTTTGTTATGTACACGAGTTCTTACCTAAAATTGTCTCTAGTGTAATTACGAATGTATGAAATTTATCTGACACACACGATATGAAGAAAAATTGGCCTCCCACTGTTTTCTGTTAGTTTTTCAGTGCTCTGTAAGAGTCAGGTATTCGTAAAACATCACGTTAAAGACATTTAACGTGTTCAGTTCAGCGACGAGACATGACATCTATCCCGACGCTTTTTTTGGCACGCTTAGCACAACATGCATGTTTTTTACGTGCAGTCAATTCTCTGGTTACGCCATTTGTGAAAAATGCCGTGATGGTATGAATGAATGAATACGCAATATAGCTTAAGCAGGTATTCGATAGTTTTAGTAATAAAATTGACAGTATTTTGGTATCGGACCCCATCGACGAGTTATACCACCTACCTACATTAAGGGTTGCACCCTCCCTCACCCATGAATGTTACAGGAATGTCAGTTCCTATGTCGTCCATACTCTTCCAGCAAATTCTTTCTAAGGAAGGGCTCAAGGTTCGCCTGAAGGACTTCCCCTGACAAAATCCTTCCTGAAATTAAATACAAATGTTAATGTCCACCGACTCTTTACTTTACAATATAACATACAATTAGTTTACAGTTACATATATTATTTTCTACGTACTAGTTGTTTGCTTAGACTACCTATTCCGAAACTTGTGCACGCTGGGCACAACATGCATGTTTTTTTACGTGCAGTCAGTTCTCTGGCTACCTCGTTTTTGTAAATGCCGCGATGGTATGAATGAAAACGTGATATAGTTCAATCAAATTACCCCTATTCCGTTATCAAACTCGTAAAGAATGTATTATGATGCGAGCAAGTCGAAACTCCTGGCTGGGTCATGTTTTAAGAATATTCGGAATGACAGCTGGATCGGGTGAGTCCAGTGTGTTTATGAACCTTTATTAATGGGCCACTTGCAGTCGTGGGGGAATTTAATAAAAATGATCGAATTAAGTAAATTTGAGGTCGGAAAACACAAATATGTCAGTTAAAATTTTTTAAATATCTAAATAATGGAGAATTACCAAATACAAAATCAAAAAAAATTTGACGTTTGGCAAAACACGTAAAATGGATTTTGACAGCTGATGACGTCACGGAGTCGATATGAGATTATAATCTGTGGTGCGAAAGTTATTATGATTCACCGTACTCCGTGACGTCACAGTGCCGCCATATTGTTTTTGATCACTCTGAGAAAATTCAATTTTTAAAAGCTAATATCTAAGAAAATAGTGTAATAAAAATTAGAATAAATTGTGGTTGTGTTTCTTTCATACTAATTAACAATTTTATGTAATAAAAAAAAAATCTGCAAGCAGCCCATTATCACGTTACAGAGATGACGAGCTTTGTTTTCATTACATGCAATACCTAGTTCACATGCCGTGATGGGATTGTACTGGTAGATTTTATTTTCTTCTAATTCATAATTCGAATAATATTGTGCTGTGTTTGTACATATTGTAACGTATTGAGTATTGATACTTTTGTGTATTGTGTTTGTTAGGTATCGTTGCTTGTACCGTTCTGGTGTACTGTTGTACCATAGAACGGATGTTCTATCACTCTGTTCTGCGTCATCATTGACAACACAATGTCAATACATAACAATAATTATACTACATTATTATAATATTATATAATTTACCTATGTAAATACAGAGCCACAATCGCAGTGGTTATGTGCTGTGCTATGCTACTAAAATTATCGAGAGACCATGGCGTATTCATCTTTATCTATGGTAGATAGATGGAGTATCCATCTGTTTGTCTATGGTTGATAGGCAAGCCAGTATGCTTGTGTTTGATTTTGTTTTATAATAATAACTAGACTTTTTTTTAAGATGTGCCAATCATAACACCTGAACAATAGGGTCTTAAACTCTGCCTTAAACACCTCCACTCTCTCCAGAGTTCGCAAATCATAGGGAATTTTGTTCCACAGCAACGAACCAGCAACCCAGAAGACACGGTCAACGTAGTAATTTATGATTTATTTACCCCTTCTCACAGAATTTCTGACGCTTTGAAGTTGTTGTCATAGCGCAGTTTATCGTGAAAGAGGGACTTTCAGGCGTCTGGAACCTTGTAGACGAAAGAACAGTGCCCTTTTTGGCAACTATCATTGGGCATTGTCAGAATATGCCCAAGCCAGGACCATCGTCTCTCCCGTATCACGGAGATTACAGATCTCTGCTGAGTGCATCGGCGCACAGCTTCATTTGTGACATGTTCATAACATTTTACATCCAAAATCCTCCCAAGACAATTGTTTTCAAAGCTTAGTATCTTTCGCTCTTGAGCCTTGGTTAAGCGTTGGCAGTGTCTATTTACCTGTATGTTTATTAGCTTCTATGTATCTATGTAGTACATACTACGTAAGTAATATGTAAATTAGACTTGTATGTATTATATTCGTATGTGTGTGTGTGTGTGTCGTATAATTATACAATGTTGTATTGTATGAACTGTATGTATATTATGTAAATACATACCTTTATTGTATCTCCGATAGACAGGTGACTTCAGCAGTTAATTTAATACGCCAACCACATGTATGTATGTCAGAGGTGTTCAGAACCATAGTGGATGGATCAAGTTCGTAAAATTGAAACTGATGTTTGTCTTTGTAGATAAGGAGGATCTTTTTATAAATATGCACAGTTTCTATTTTTTTATTTTTATTTATTTATTTAAAAAAAATGGGCAACATACAATAAAATTCTACAAAATATAACATAATTTCTACTACCATTGCGGCATATCCCATAAGTGGGGTTGCCAGCAGATCGGCCGTGTGTAATAAGCAAGCTGAATTTGTAGTCTATACTAGTGATGTAGGTAACGAATGTGTGATTTTGGATATTCGAATGCGAATATTTTTTGTCGACATTCGCGAATGCGAATAGCGAATATTGACTTGCTTAAATTTCTACAACTGCTCAAACATTAAAATTTCTACCCCCCCCCCGTCCCGTCCCGTCGCCGACTTTTCTAAATGGTATAGAAATTTAAATATTTCCAAACTCCTCGGTTTTCTTAAAAAATATTTTCTTGCGGTACCTTTTTCTATATTGTACCGGGTAAGTGTCCGGTATCCGATACCGAATATCCGATACTTTATTACCATTCGTTACATCACTAGTCTTTCATACCTTTAAAATATGTGTGAATGAAAATTTACACCTGTATATTTTCATAGTTCACACATATAAAATAGGAGTCTTAATATTTGTTGACATAAAGAGGATAGCTTGCATGCTTTCCTTTAACTTGCAGATGGTCCACTGGCTACTCCACTTATGGGATATGACGTGGTGGTATAGTATTAGTAGTCTATTCTTAATACGTATAATAATATGTAATAATTTAATACGTGGTTATCGCTATACGAAGGTAACGGCCTTCTTTTGAATCTACTGTTAGCACGTGCGTTGTTGGGTCGGGCATCAGTAGGTTCTGACGTCATCTAGTCCGTCTTCCTGCTATGTAATACTGTAACTAGTCTTGTTCGAGCGAGACGTGCTCGGCTGACATTAAAAAAATATATATACAATAGTCACGCAAATTGATACTTTGACGGCTATAGAACTGATGTCACATTTATCCGTTTACTGTGTCGTTGTTTAGATAGTTGAATTCGATAATGAAATTAAAAATAAATATTTTTTTCTATTATATTGATTTTTATTGAGGTTAGTTTCCACCCTGAGTTACTGAGAGGAGTGAAATCCTAAATGGTAATTTGTAATCTCCTTTCAGCGCTGAGGTTTGCCACCCATCTTGAATATTTTAATTTTTGTTGGCACGGAGAAGACAGCTTGCATGTTTATTACATGCAACTGGCCTGCTGGCTACCCCACATGTGGGATGTGCCGTGATGGTATAGTGTAGTATATTAGTTTCTTCATTTCTTGCTTCAATGCGACATTAAATCCTGTTTGTGCGTGTCGTTATTTATTTATTTATAAACCAAACGGCTGAAACAGCCTTTACAAACATAATTACAATAAAAAACAAAACAGTCAAGTCAAAATAATGCATATCATATAAGGAAAGCAATATAAAAATAAGATACTAGCAAATAATTTTAAAAAGTACTGCGGTTCTAAACAAATGTTTATAAGCATTAATATAAGTATAATTTATGGAGATTACATATCTCCAGGTACGGCACGAGGTATGTGGCGGGCGCTGCCCTTTATATATAATGAGTTACAATCCAATGGATTTTTCTGCAACGAGTTTGGATTTTCTTCTCCATTCCTCCCTATTCTCCGCCAGTCTCTTCAACTCTACGTACCTATGTGTCACAGTCCATGTCCATCTTCAGTTGGTTCATATAAGTGTCTTGGTCGGCCTCTGCCATTTGTGCCTTCGGTCCTGCCCTCCGCGATGGCGATAAGTAGTCCTGGGTGCCTGATGTGGCCAATCCATTTTAAAAAGTATATTAGTAGTGGTAGTAATGATGAATAAGTTGGCAGCGGTACATCTTTTGTGTCGTCTTTTGCTGGTTAACCGGCTGAAGGGTATTGCCTTCATGACACGGATACTTATAATTTCTTGAATAACTTTGATGATATCACCGCTGCACTGCATCATATTAATGAGGGCGTTGGCCCAGAAGAAAAATCACACAGTGTTATTTTTTTTATATACATTGCAATATTTCAATCGCGTTGTTTCCATTTTTTTATGATTATTGAATACGTCGTTCAATATTTATATTATTTAGACCATTGGATATGTATGTGCGATTAATCAGAGATAAAATTGATTTATTTAACTTAAATGTGTTGACTTTCTGTTCGTATCATTATAATATTTTGATTAACAGGATTTTGTTTTATAATTTACACGGTTTTTAACATATCATAACTCTTTGAAGATAGCTCGTGCTTTAAAGGATGGCTTCATAACATTCGCATATCCAATGTATATATTGCAATATGATAGCTTTTGATAGAGCATCCGTTAACTCTTATACATCATCGTTTTCATGTTGATCCGTGTAAGATGATATCTTATCCTGATTTTGATATTCTCGAATGTGGTTGTGATTGTGAATATTCAAAAATATGCGAATATTCAGCGATGTAAATACGAATATCGAGTAATATTCGCGAATGCGTGTATCCTAAAATCACTGGTAAGACTAAGAGTTGGGGTGACAAGGTGCAAAAGTAACCAGCGGAAGTGGGGCTTTTTGGATGGAGAGGACGCCAGCTGCGACTGTGGGGAGGAGCAGAGTGACTCACCTATTGCAATGTCCGCTGATGCGGAATGCATGTAATGTGGATGTCCTGATGATGGCGAATGACAAGGCGATGTACCTACGTCGCTACATACTGGAGTGGCAAGCTCTGAAGTCCGGAACCGAAAAGGAAAAGGAAGGACTGGTTACTTTGTATTCTGAAGAAATATATTCTTCTTCGGAGATATTATGTATTTTATACAGCCATAGTGACTTGCTCTTTTGACACACCTTTAAGGCACCGTGTGATTGCCAAAAAAATAACAACTTTGTCGTTTTTTTGGAGAATCATCGGTGATATACTATCCCTCCGTCTAAATAGTGTCGGTGCCTTACGGGCATCGGACCAGACTATGTACTCCATTACACTATTTCTAGAAATCGAGCCAAATGTCGCGTGCCGTTCCGCTCGGTGGCTCAGTGGTTTACCCACCGTACTGTATTTATTAAACTTCACCCGGCGATTTGTTGGTGCGCTCGGTAAATGTGTTATTGTCAGAATATAGCATTTTTTTGTTTTTAGGATGCGTTAAAAGAACAGTTTCTTTTAATTATTTTTTTAAATGTTTCTGCATTTTTGTTATAAACTCTAATATAACGTTATATACACCGTTCACAGTTAGCTAAAAGCTTGTGTCGTAATGGAGATTTCGCTGGCACCTGGAATCAAACCACGCACTTCTTGTGCTTGTGTATTATTACTGCGTTTGCTTCTCTCGGCTAGAGGGACATCGAAAGCGTATAGTCGAAAGATTCCATACACGGGGTTATTTTGGCCGGCCAGCCCTTCAGGATTCCCATTATGGCACCTTCGGTGTGGACAAGATTTGTTAAGTGTAGAATTTCGGATAAATGCAAGTCCCCAGACTTCTGCGGTATCCGAGTGGACGATGGGGTCTCCTTCAACTAACTCATCACTGCGAAAATGGGGATGGTAAAATGGCATGTAATGTGCGATGTTGTACTAGCAATACTAACCTTTTGCAATAGTACCTATTAGAATACCACTGGATAGCTTGAGAAATGAGTGAGAGATATAATATTACGATTCTATTCAAGGAATTCTGCGATCTATAAATAATTAACTAATTTCCATAAAATGTATTTTGAATTATCCCCGTGATTTAATTTTATCACATGTCACGGACTCGCTGCATTCGAAGTCCGTAATTATTAATTTAGTATTACTGTATTCTAATTTAGTATTATTCTTAAGCATCGTTCGCATGGCTAGACAAATATAAAGAAATAGGGCAATACTTGACGCTAAACAGGAGGACACATTGTTTATTATTTGTAGGTAAAGTAGTCGCAGGTCCGTGCATCTGATAACGAGGTTACCCCCGTGACCGGAACACATGCTATAGTCTTTTGTTCTTTTATTACATTTGTTGTTGTTACTCTTTTGTCTCCTTTAGACGTAATAAATATTTTTAATATATTTATTTTGTTCTTTAAATTCGTTGTAGCGAACTTTGTATAAAAAAAGTCGACGAGGAAAAACGTTGTGTATATTTTTTTCTCTTTTATCTTCCACGTACCTACGGGGAAATCAGACAGAGTATTCTCAATATACTTTTTTTCTCTTAATGTACGCTTGAACAGTCTCTCCCTTGCCAGAAGGTAATTAATTATTTTTTGTTGAATTCAAAATCTATAAACTGTTTGAAGTTAGCTAGTTTCACAAATAGCTAACTGCGTTTTACAATAGTATCGCCTCAAACCGTATCCTTTATCAGGAAGGCTGAGAGAATGAAATGTCCTTACTCATCACACGAGAATTTGATGGATGTCGTCAAGACACGTGATACTAACACCAGCACTTTTGCACCCCTTGTTTCAGACATGTATTATATTATTTCGTCTTTATTTTATCATTCACTCTTGCCGCACGCCCATACTTTTTGTGAGACATTCCAATATTTTCGAAATAATTTATAATTGCAAACCATCAAGTGTCCGTTGATGATTTATTTCAATCATTACAGCAGTCTCGTCCTTTGTGGCTTTCTGGGGCACTTCGGGGTGATCAGTTGGCAGCAGTGATGTTTTCTATTTTCAAACTCTCTCCATTTTAGGATCGCTGTCGATTGTTTCATTATCCTTGATGTTGTTTTATTTTGGTAACAGTGAACGTGATTGGAATAAATTAATATCTAATTATTGGAAATGTATAACTTGATAACAATATTTTCAGATGTGTTGGCTAATGGACCAATGCTTAAGAATTTTCCGAGAAATCCTTAGTCTTAGTTTTGCAAAACACGAAATTCCTTTATCATCGGACTACTAAAAGCATATTAGTTAATGAGCATACATTTTCTTTTTGTGGATCATAAAGTTAAATTTGACTGTATGCCTTGGGGTTGGCTCCAGAAAAGGTGGGTCAATCATATATAATCTAGCCCTGTTGGAAATGGACCAGAGAAATCCTTAGAGTAGAAAGAGAGTAGTGGAGAAGGTGCCTGTATCCAGCAGCGGAGAGGAGATATATGCCCGTTTACGAAGAAGTTAACTTGTAGTTTTTTGCCCCAGTCTCATAGCTAAGCTAGGGTTCCATTGCTTCCATGTACTTTCTTGAGAGATGCTCGTGTTTTAGTTTCACTGCTTCTAGTAACTTATTTTTTTTTATTAATGCATTAAACAATGTTAAAAACCTTTTTTACAGTGTATTGCTAGTCATTATAAATATACTTGACAAGAATGATAACATAATCATGCAATTTCAGAACTGAAAAATTAAGAGTTCAATTTGAATACATTTTCGCAGTGATTTGTTTCTGGGATAGTTATTCTACCATTATTCTTCTTCTCTCATCTACAGCTTCTGTAATCCTTGGAATCTTAACTTTTCTAGTAAACGATAATATCAAGTTTATATTCAACGAATATCGAACGAATTCGTGGAGAACTTCTTCAAATCCGAGAATCACTATCCCACTACTATGCCTATTTTCAAAATATACATCGATTAAATTAAAATGATTTTAAAACACTGTATAATTTCCAAATTAAATTTAATCACCTCAAACGTTTTCGCCAAGGCTTCTACTTGGCATCATCAGGAGGACTAATTAGTTTAAGTTCAAATGTAGTGAGTCTGTTTTCTATTACTAACTTATACTAGGGGGGGAGTTTGAAGGTGGGTAAACTAATTAGTCCTCCTGATGATGCCAAGTAGAAGCCTTGGCGAAAACGTTTGAGGTGAATAAATTTAATTTGGAAATTATACAGTGTTTTAAAATCATTTTAATTATAATGAATTTCCAAAGTGTTAACACAAAAACATTTGATTTATTATATACATCGATGTTACCCGTAACCCCCGTTCCGCCAATTTCACGTATCTGCTCTTCGCAGATTATCATTGATCCCTGTCGATTGTTTGTTTTTGTTTGCGTTTATGTTTCATAACACAAACACAACGTTTCAAACCACAAATACACACTTTGTTTCCGCGTACAGTTGATGCACTATAAGATATAGGCTTTTAGCTTCGACTATAAAACTATTAAAATAGCTTCTTTTTAGCTGGAATCATTTGAAATCCTAGACTCACCCATTTCATTTTTTAACGGATTAATTGACCTTAGATTAGTGATATCAATTCGGTACCTATCCGTTGTTAAATACATTATTACATTCCGGAAATATATCCGTTATTCAAAAACGGGTATTTTGCTTGGATTATCTTTTGGTATTCGCTATAAAAATGATCTGGTTTTGACATCACTATCTTATTTATGTAGAACACGTTACAGATTATGTGCACCAACGCATTCAGCAAAAATCTGTGATCTCTTTAATAAAGGAGGATGATTTTCAAGGTTGGATCACGTTTAAAAAATGTTCAATCATAGTTGATAAAGAAGCAGTGTTTATTCATCCACAAAATAGGATAATAATATTATGCTGACAGACAGCACTTGATGGAAATCCACGATGTAGTTCTTTTTCAGATAATAAAAACATTTTTTAACGATTTTCTCTAGTCCTTGACCTATTAAAAAAAAGAAAGGCATTATTAGGTCGTCTGAATTCCTTACGGTAATCTGAAGATAAGATAGAAAGCTTTTGAAAGCATCTTAAAGACTTAATAAAACACTAAATCTGTGTCATATTTTTTGATAAATGGAAAATATATATTTCCCCGAATTGACTGTACTTACATCCCGGCGCACACTACCTTCCCTTAATCTCTCGAATCTGAAGTTTGTCACGTATCCCATTTCATATTCACCCCGGAAGACAAATCAATAATGATTATTTTTGTTACACAAAGTTATACGAGGGATTTTCACGACTTTAGTACCTGACTTCCACTGCGTTTCTAACGCCTTTACTTGATTTTCAATACTTTAATTATTGTAAGTGCTCCTTTAAGGTAGAAAATAATTGGCCACTTTGCTGATTGTTTAATGTATCACCATTAATTACAGGATTTTTCCAACGGAGTTTCGAGGTAAACTAAGGTTCTTTTTACCTTATTTTATACCTTCAAGTCATCTTTCACAAGTGGGGTAGCAAGTGGATAAACTGCATATTATAATGACCATGTAGGTATGTACTATATTGTAGTCTTCTCCGTGAGTGGTATAATATTTCAAATAAATAGTATTGCCACAACAGCGATATTATCAATTGTTAGGAAAGGCTGGTGGTTGCGACATCGCTATGAATCGAAGGGGCATGTTTCCGGTAAGAGCGTTAAAAATAAATAGCTAAAAAATGAAAATTCAAGCTGTATAAGGTTGCCTCACATAGTTTTCTTTTTCGGCATAGAGATCACGTATT
This sequence comes from Athripsodes cinereus, assembly GCA_947579605.1. NCBI lineage: Eukaryota > Metazoa > Arthropoda > Insecta > Trichoptera > Leptoceridae > Athripsodes > Athripsodes cinereus. Next base: position 4,390,574 of record OX388328.1, read on the forward strand.
TGTCTAACGTTGGACGCTGTAGGTAGTTAAGAAAAATCGATAAAAATACATTAGAACCTGTTGCTCATTTTAAACATTTGCCGTAAAAGCCGTAAAAATTCGCTGGCTACCGCATTAGCATTTCGTGATGATTCAGTACTGATTAAGGGTAACTCGTTTTTACCCAAGTAACCCCGAAACTTTCCCAACGTTTCCCCGATTATCCCTCAAGTATCAGGAATGTAGCGCATTGCAGGAGGTCGATTTTTCTCGAATGCGTCACCCCTCATACATACTGTATTCCCCAATAATATTGAGAGTTTTTCATTAGCGTTTATTGCATGTATATGCATGTAGTAGTCCTGTGAACGTTTTTCCCATTCCAATTGTATTACCGTGTATCAGGACAGTAGGATTGTAATATAGTAGGTGTGTTATTTCTTAATAGGGGTGGACATGGAAGCATATTAAATTACTTTATTGTATTTTTATTGCTCTTACGTGTTGTCTAGGTAATTATTACTTAAACTTAATATTCTACTCTTGCCCCTTACCATTGATTATGAGAACACATCTTTGGACAAACTGGACAGAGCTCTTGGAATATAACGCTGGAGAAAGTACCTACATAGATGCAATGGGTTTCTAACTAACTAGGATTAGAAACCCAGGGAAGGAAATCTGCATACTTTGGACAAAAGTATTTTGATTTTCCATCCTTAGCATACTGGATTCATACCATTTCTGCTATTTCTCTTATAATTTCTTAACATATTTTTATTCAGATATCGAGCTTCTGCGATAAACTCTCCCATTGCACAAAATTATATGTTCAGTAGTAATGTTGTCATATTCTTTTTGTACAGTAAATATTTTTATTATTATTTCTGACTCCATGGCGGTCTTCCTCGTGAACGTGAGCCAGCAGGTATCTCCTTTGCAACAATGCGGACGATCCTGTTTTCAGGTTTTAATTATAGATTAATTCCAATTTTTTATCAAGTTTTGATTTAACCGGGAATGATCAATTATTTTATGAGTAAGAGTTTTTCAATCAGTCAAGTTTAACTCTTAGCATGTCTAGTTTTCAATTTTCCTTGCGAATGCCGCTGATAGATTGTTATGAATAGATTGGTATTTTTATAAGCGAACATGGTACTCACACTCGTACCCTTTAGTATGCCAGGCGACTAACTCAGTACTTTAGGTACACAGTAATCTATGAGTCAGTCGCGACTGAGGACTGGGGTACTTGTGTGTATGTATGTATGTATTGGTAGATTATATTGTATTATTTATTATTATTAGTATTTTGAAGGACTATACGCAGACTGAGTGTTTCGGAGGGTCGAACCAAGGTAGGTACTGTGGACTATAACTATACAAGTAGGTACCTACTTTTCCTCTTTATGCTTTTGGGGAGAGAATACAAATTTTGCAATTCTATGCGTGATTCATATGATTCTCCACGTGGCAATCGGGAAAATGTTTGGAATCTGCAGCTCTCTTGTTGAACACCATTTAGAGCGTTCTGTGTAAGCTTGTTTACACATTTTTTAGCTTGCTTTCTTGTTAATCTATTTTTTCTTCTCGATTTCCAGTCGACAAAATATTTTGTAAATTTTAATATTTTTTTTCTTTAGTATTTTTAGATTCCTTCGACATAGATCTTCCCTAAAATTTTCCATAGTTTTTTTTTTTATCCTTAACACCGCATTTACACTCTTGCGTTTCGTCTTATGTCACCTTGGCGTCAGTTTATCTTCTGGTTTTTTCACGTTTATTTTGGACACAAACGTCGTTACAATGATGAACTATTTTAATCCAAGTTCTTCTATACCTTAAAACACTTGTATGTAGGAGTTAGATAAGGGGTATTTACCTAAAATATTTACTGGTATTATTCACCGTACATACCAGCCATACAACTAAATTGCAAGTGAAGTACCTACACACAATTATAGGGGAGCGGAGGTATCTATGCATCTCTCACAACTCACCCTTTTCACCTTATGCGCGCCTAATACTTGCCGTGGGCGTAATGGCTCATAATATCGCACTTGTACAACACTCCTTCATTTATAATTCCTCTCTGTCTTCCACCCTCTCTTCTTGATGATAACAATTGGACGCTCCTGTTCCGAGAGTGAAGAAGATAGGCGATACTCTCCTCACTCTTTCCCTTTCGAGGATTTTCCACCGGCGCTTTTCATTCTCAATTTCGCTATTCTCGGTTCATGTACCTCTTGCTTCTCGCGATGCATTCAACCTCTTGACGGTTCTGCTCGCCTGGTAGAGCATCAACTCATTTAACCGCAAAATCTTGTTCCCTTTCTAATTCTTCCTTCTTTATTTCCCCTTTCTTTTCTTTCTTACCTTTAGAGTTCTCTGTGAAAACGTAGGGAGGTATAATTGGTTTTTTAGATGATTTAATTATCCATTAAAAAAGATACTTATATTATATTAAAATTTATGGATTTTTACATTATTAGAGTAGTATATATACCTATATGAAATTGTGTTTTCATACTTTTGTATCGTTCCTTCTGGGCCATAAAAATGTTTAGGCCTACGCGATAAGTGTCGTGATGTATAATAATTACTTACTTCCGATGGCCGAACAGCCCTTGCAGGATCTTTGCCTTCGAAACAATAGATCTACAGGCCTTTCTATCTTCGGCAATGAACTGCCAGTCGTGTTATGTATAATAATTATGATTCAGAAAATGAAGGTGGTCGCTAGTTTGAAGTAAACGTCTCAGAATTTCAATTCAGAGCTTCAATGTTCGAATATTTTTGCCGATTAACTGTCATTAATAAATAAGGATATTGCCTAGTTTGAGGCATTATTTTTAACATTGGCAAATGTACCTACATAAAACCGATCTTCATGCCTATCTCAAATTTTTGTATTTTTTGAAGTTTGTGCCTTATATTCAAAAATGTTATTCAAATTTTATATTTTTGGAGTGATTACGTTAATTTGACCACCATCTGTATTTTATTTCGGAATACTTTGGTTTATAATTGCATTGCAAACTGCGTGGGAGCTGTAATCATGTTTATTATCACCAAAGATATCAATCAAATTTCTTCAAGTTATGTATCGCAATCTAATTATTAAATTCAGGTTTCAGACATCTGGGTCCTTTTACAAACTTGACAACTTTATGTTTTGAGCGGCGAAACCCATGCCACAAAATTGCCGGTATTGTCAGTCAAATAAAAGTACGCCCCCGCTTATCTTGTCACGGGAATGTCTAAAACTTTTCTGCAAAGTGTCTCTTTGAGGGGCGCTCCTCTTGGAACTTTTCCTTATTTCTGGGCCCCTGTCAGTTTCTTAGTAGAAAGTATTTTAAGATTATGTATTTTAAAGTTTCTTACTTGGAGTATCCGGCGAAGAATTGGTCTCCCACTCTTTGCCGTTTGTTTACCAGTGTTTTGTAAAAGGCAGGTAGGTATTCGAAATACATAAAGATATTTAACATCTAAAAATTAGCGATGAGGTTTGCCATCCATCCTGAATGTCTCATTCTCCCACTCTTTGCCGTTGTTTACCAGTGTTGCACACAACAACAAAAAAGTCGTCGATGGTGGATAATTTTTTTTAAAAAAATTTCGTTATGGCAACACGTGACACCGGAATGTAATACAAACGTCACTTTTATACAAAAATACAATCCAAATTTCCGATTTTTCCGTGGGATTTTCCAATAATATTTTTCTTTTGTCTTAAGTGTGTATACCTACTTCTAAAACATTTTAATTTTCATTTGCTGAAGTATAATTTTATCAGATTCTGTTAAATTTCTGTTAATTTTATCTATTGATATTTTATTTTGGTTGCCTTCTGTTGTTTTATTTTAAAATTGTAATGATAGATATATGTTTGTAATATTGATTTGTTAATTTTGTGTTTGTTACCTACCTAGATTTTCTTATGATATTGTACCTATGTAAAATATTGTGTAAAAGGCTAATTAGCCGTAAATAAATAATAAGTAAATAAATAAATAAATAATTTTCTTTCATGCAAACCTTCTCCTAATAATTATGAACACAACAAAAAAAGGAATCAGCCAATTCGGTACAGCCGTTCCCAAGTTATGGGGGAACATGCATGGTCAACTCATTTTTATTCATATAGATATGGAAGCGTGATCTTATCCCTCTGTTTTAGTAGTTACACACGAAAAACAAATTCAGCCACACGTCAACGAGATACAGCGATTCAGCAATGCCCCGGCGAATCGTAAAGGGACCATTTTCAAATCGCTCAACGAGTTTCGTGTGTTCAGCATTGAGACTAAGGATAGTCTTTTATATAATTATTGATATGATTGGTAACAATGCTTTTCTTATATGTTAGTTCGCTGGCTACCCTATTTGTGGTACATGACTTGATTGAATTTTTCTTATTAAAAGGAAACAAATATTTGGAGTTAATAAACAAAAACAGGTACATGGTGCTTTAAAGGGTATAAGGTTCGTGTTTTGCGGGTCGTTTTTGAAGGGTGCGTCGTCTAGGTGCGATAGAGGTGTGCGGTTGCCTCGTAATGCGATTTTTTTTATGATCTGACTCATTGTTTTCTTATTCTAAATCTGTTTTTGTCACGAATGTTTTAACCGGCAAACTGTTGTCATTTATTCTTTAATGTTTATTTTATTAAAACGCAAAATCACTCAGAATTGGGTGGAATGCCTAAATAATAATATTTTTTTTTTATTAAAACATGCAGTGGACTAGAACACGTGCAATACTTTTTATCATTTACAAATGGGGTAACTAGGCATTTTATACACTTTTTTGGATCTTTCATATTTACACTGTTCTTCACACATGCTTCTCATGTTTTCAAAAATGCGTTCACCGCAGGCATCTCCCATAAAGGGGGAGGGGGGCAGCCAGTGGACTAACTGCTGCATGTAATAAACATGCAGTTCATCCTCTTTTTTTATCGTAACATATAAGTCATTCGGAATAAGTGGCAAATCTCATCATTCCTGAAATGTCTTTGACACGATGTTTTACGAACACGTGCCTTTTTCAGTACTATGATATTTGTAAACTCGTAGAGTGGAATGCGAGAATTGATTCTAATTCGGGTACTCCACTTAAACTCGTAGAGTGGAATGCGAGAATTGATTCTAATTCGGGTACTTCACTAAAACTCGTCTACGTGCCAGAATAATATAAAGATATTCAAAGTGAGTGGCACACCTCATTATTGCTGAATGTTTTACGCACAATTTTTACGAATGAATGAAAATACTTGTCAGTTTTACTCCAAAAACTCCGTGGATAAAACCTTAACACGGTACTTCTAAAATGATTTAAAAACATAGATACTACACCTTACAAAAACATCTCACCCCTCAATTGGATTGCCTGTATATAGGCGGGTGATTTAAATCGCTTCAATACACCTTCCAATATTCCACTTCTAAATCTTACTCGTAACTGTACCTTCTATCTGATCACCCCTCGCCATTTGCTTCGCTTCTCCCCCAAGACACATCTAGTCTGTCTTGGGAGTGAGCCTAGAGTACTCTTACTTGCGGGATCCTTGCCTGGGGTCAGTTATGTGAATGTAAAGGAGGGGAGATGATGATGATTTGCTTTCAATACAGTTCAAAGGTACAAAGTGGCTTGTTTGTGTTGAAGGTGGGTATCTTGGGGGTGGAAGAAATGAGAAAAATATTGATTTAGTTTTCATTTTGTAATAATATGTCGATTTTGGTTTTCCATTTCAATGTATCATCTATTTTCAAACAAATCGTAGCACTTTTGAGCTATACAGAAGTCACTGAAAAAATAGTTAAATTTTAAGTAAAGAAGTCTCATTGTCAATGACCAAGGATGTCGAAAGACGTCTCTCTTGATTAAAATCTACAGTAGAAAGATAATTCTTGTTTTTTATCTATCCAATTATGGAATTCTACGGCTCAATTCACTTCTACTACTTAGTAAAATTATTCCACGTACTTATACTGTCCACTTGTGTATCAACATAATATATGAGTCGATCTAGATTGAATTTGTTGCAACGAGTGCAGATCAAGGTCACACACGTTGTCTTATTTTGACGCTTCTTTTAAGCTTTCATATTATTTTTATTCTTCGTTTTACGTTTGTTACAAAACCAAGCATTCATGACAGTGCCAAAAATCAACAATATGTATTAAACAATACAACATACAGAAGGCGTGTTAATCCCTGTGATGCGATATTTACCTACTAACTTGGACACTTTTTCCCTTTTTCTCTCTCCTGTAACCAGCAATTTTCTTTTTATCATTTCTTTCCCAATATTTTTATCTTATCTGTCGTATACATAATATTGTTATGATGATTAAATTACCCAAAAATATGTATCTATCACTATTATTATTGTTGTATCAAATTCTATTTGATCGATTTCCATATTATTACATTATGACGGAACATTATGTAATTCAGTGACAGGTGTGTTACGCCCTACGTCACATAATATGTACGAAGTATGTTTAATATAATGTACATATTATTATTTAGTATTGTTTATAAATAATGCTATTGTATCTATTAAATATTTATACATGTTATTTTGGAATGTTGGTAGTATATTTTACATAGGTACACATAATATGTAACTACATACATACATATTACATACATACATACATCTTCTTCCCCTTGTCCTAGTTGGGTCGGGGGCATTGCCATTGCGCCTAGGTACCTCCTCCAGAGATCCCTGTCCAACGCTGCTTCCAGGACCTCCAAACCAAGTCTTTCAACACACAAGTTTGACACCTGCCCTTGCCAGCTTCTTCTAGGGCGGCCCACCGGTCTTCTGCCCTCTCCCACAGCCTCCAAAGATCTAAGTGGTAGTCTGTCTTCTGGCATGCGGAGAACGTGACCCAGCCATCGCAACTGCGACCTCTCTATATGCAGGAGTACCGGTTCCACCTTATGTAACTACATATTATTTATTTATTATTTTGGCTCATCATCATTATATAACAGTGTTAATAAAACAATATAAAATTTAAAATACTAGGACGATGTGCAGTGGCGAGATTATCACTATCAAGTGATTTCTTCCATCTAACCACGATTATATAAGTATGCCTATGTATTTATTATGTACTACCAACTATCTATCTATTACAGAACACTGAAAACTTGCAAAAATTAGTGGAATACCTATTATTTTTTAAGACTACAGTTATTTTCAAGAATAGATATCATCAGATCGCTGCTTCTGACATAAAATCATCCAGTAATAATTGTGAAAGAATAAATCGACTGTCGAAAATCGGCGCCACTCTTTCAATTCCACAAACAAATAACTATAAAAAAATACGCAGTATATTTTACATATTAAATATTTAGTTATGGGAAAAAATAATGTACCTTTTTTCAATTCCACAAATAAATATTACGAATTGTTTAACCATCGAACGATACAAAGACAACGTATGTCTTGATTAGCGCAATTATTATATAGTATATTTCATTTTCTGCTGTGTTTTTAAAGCATTTTGTGAATATAGCAAAATTTAAAAAAATGGTGATTTCTCTAATGTAAGACATTTCTACTTGCTGAATTATGGAACTGTACAGTCGAAATGTTTAGTGCTGTTTTTCTGCATATTCGTACTTAAATTTTCCTGTTACTGATTTCGACCGAATCACGTTTTTGTTGGCGAGCCATATTATTTTTATATTACATTCGCTCCCATTGTCAAATTTGTACATAATATTAATAATGAATATATTTTACTGTGGTCCTTTGTTTAGGGGACGAGTGTTGTCATGCACTCTTTCTCTCGATATTAGTGACAGACAGCACGTTGGGTGGACTCGTGGTATACGGCGTGGTGAACGGTGACGCATCGTCCGGAAACATTTAGTATTAGTACCTACTTACATAATAAATATATTATGAAGTATTATTCTTATAGGACATGAACCCGCGGCCCTAAACACCGCCGTGGGTGACGATGGCCAACAACAAAGAACGGGCGACAATAACAAACAAATAAACTGAATTGCGTCCATTATGTTGTAGGCTAAAGATGAATCTGGTCGGTTATTCGGAAATTTTAAGGAGAGATATTCAGTGGCGACGTATACGTACTCATCTTTTTACTTTGCTTTTTGTTTTGCACTCGTCTTCAATTTGGGCATACTGTATCCGTCATGTAGAAGGCAGGTGCTCTAAAAAATAAAGACATTGTGTACACCATCACGACATATCCCACGAGTGACTCAGCCAGCAGATCAGCCGCACGCAATAAGCATGCGGGCTGTCCTCTCTGTGATGGAAAAAAAAGACTTTCATGATAGGTGCCAAATCTCATCTCTGAATTTAAGATGAGATTTGGCACCTATCATGAAAAAGAAAAATGTCTTTAATTTTCGAATAAGTAGGTACCTGCTTTTTATAGGGCACTCGAAACTTACGGAAAAGAGAGGGAGATTAAGTTTTTGCATCTTGAATTCAGAAATATGCTTTTCTTATTTTTTGTTGGCACGGAGGACAGCTTTCATGTTTATTACATGCAGCTGATCTGCTGGTTATCCCACTTTTGGGATATGCCGTGACGGTATAGTATATATGTGAAAAAGCCGATAAATTTTCTGAAGCAACTCGGAGTAACATTCTTTTTTTGTTATTATGCAGGTTAAGTTGATATCATGTTTTGATAGTAAATAAAAAAAATACTAGGTTTTCATAATTCACCTAGTCTTCTAACAAACAGACCTGTTTTCTCAATACGTCTATGGCATGCATAATAAAGCAGCATCTATTACTTCTTACTTTAGATCCTGACAAAGACTTTCATTATATTTAGAGGGGGAAACTTACTCCTTGAAAATACGTCTCATTGTAAGTTACAGTCTTACTGTTCCTTTAACAGTTTCGAAGATTCAATTGAACGGAGATGAATGTATTCCTACACAATGTTATTCTAATGTAACATTAATCTACTTGTAGTCCGAGTTGTAATATTATTATGGGAGAGATGTGTTATTATTATTGGTCGAGTAATGTTCAGAGAATGTATAATTTTTTTGTTGGCACGGAAAGGATGGCTTGCACGTTCATTACGTGAAGCTGGTCTGCTGGTTACCTCAGTTGTGGAATATGCCGTGATGGCGTAGTATGTTTTGAGAATGTCCAATGAAAGTTGTCTATAAAGAGATGCTTTTTTTCGTTCATGAGGTTTTTTATTAACGATCTTTTTCATTATACGTTGTTCTTAGGACGGCAGCATCGGAGCGTTTGGAATGTCGTGGGAAGAAACCGTTGAATTGCCCATGAAAAATCGTTATTCTCAATGGAGTTAGTTCGTTCTCTTCGTGCTGGAGAAGAGTATTGAGAGGGAGGGGGGAGTTCTAAAATTGCTAAGATCTAAAAGTCTTTTTGAGGACAGAAGTGAGCGGGATACCTATTCTTTGCCCAGGACTCTACAGAAATCTCTTGTGATATTAAAAGTTTAATAACATTATTATTTTTCTGTCGTTTGACCTTAAAATCCAATTATTATTCAACACTGAGGAGTTGTGTTTATAACATGTAAACATACAGACTCTCGTCAGCTGTTTGTTGTTGTCATTAATAAGTAGGTAGCGAGGTCAAAGGACCGTTTGGGGTTCAATGCCGTGTGGGACCGTTACAGGCGGAGCCGAACTCTAAATGCATATTATATTTATTATAATATACACTAGTAAGCAATAAAGTACCTACAACAGATCGTCAAGTGTTGTCTCTGATCACTAATGTCGACTTGTATTACAAATCGAAACGATCGAATAAATTGTACAATCGATTATACAGTTTGCACAAAATTTCGATTGAAAGGATTCATTTTATTGCAAGCTGTTTATATTTTGTGTATTGGATTGTTACTGATTTTTTTGATTGATTGCTTTTTATACTAAAATCATTTTTCAAATATATTTTGTTGGGTTATTAGTGTGTCTTTAAGAGCCAAACGAATATTTTTTGTTGGTTTACATAATAGTAGAGTTGATATTTAGAACAGCTCGTTGCAGATTGATGAGAAAAAACATGAACATTTTCATTTAAACGCACGAGTTTGTGATGCAAATATGAGCGTTCTTATATTCCACTAATTATTTAGACATTTTTAAGTGTTTACTAGAATCAAAGTGAACAAACTACTGAATGAGGACAGAATGACAAAAAATATATATGGCTGGGAGGAGTTGTGCTCGGAAACATTGCCGTCCGAGGAAAGATCATAATTATAAACCAAAATAAAAAATGTCCCAGGACGGACAAGTGTTGAGCACACAAGTGTATACAAGAATAGGAGTAAATTCGATATTATGTACATTGTCATTCGAAAGTTTCGTATCTCATGATCGATTAGTTTCCATCGTTTTTGTTCGAACAACCCAACCATCACTATGACACAGTATTTTGTTAGGTAAACGATGTCCACTTCTCGATCTTATTATTTTATTACCGAATACTATGTATGTGACATTAATGTATTGTATTGTTGTCTGTTCGGACCGTATTATGAATATTAATCAGCTTTGAGATCATCATCGTCGCTATACAGTGCTATATAAATAAATGAATAATTTTGTACTAATTCGATTAGCAATGACGATCGATCGACTCGTATTGTGTTGTTAATAGGAGCGCATAAAAAATAAAGAGATCGAATGTTACATTTATAATATGAAGGTATAATTAGTAAATAGATAAATGTTTATCGGTCAAAAATATATACATACAATTAAATGAAATATTGCAATAAAAGTTAGGTACTAAATTTACGCCAAAAGATGGACTTGTTACCGAGCAACGTCTTCCAGTCAACCCTGAACCCTAACATGAATTTATCATTTAATAATGGCTTTTAAAGGTAAATAATTAAGGTAAATCATTTAAACGATCAGCATAATATTGATATTATGTTCAGCAGAAAAATGTATTCTGCCGACACATATATCATGTTGATATGCTACTTATGCCCAGGGTTGCCAGGTCTTTTCCAAAAAAATACCGAACATTGAGCAAAAAAAAAGTTTTAATCGTTGATCTATTATTATGACCTTAAAATACAAAGTGCCATTGCATAAGAGCAACTAGCCACCCTAACTTTAAAAATTATATTTTTTCTCATTTTTTCTTCCAGCAATGTCTTATTTGGTTTGACTGCCCCATGCATTTCACGACATGTCAATCTGATATTACATCGTATACATAATTCATCCTTCACCATGTCCACACTTAATTTATTACGGCTGTTCGTCCACAAATAATTCATATGGCTAAATACTCTTTCCACATAAGCATTAGGACATTAGTACTGCCATTATTATTTTAATTATCTGTTTCAAGTTAGGGCTTATGTCGTTTATTAGGGAGAAAAATTAATCAAAAAAAAATACCGAACCGCCCATACTTCGGTATTTTTGTCATACCGAACACCGAACACGGTGCTAAAATACCGAACGGTTCGGTAGAATACCGAACACCTGGCAACCCTGCTTATGCCCAGCGATTATATTTCTATTGCAAATAATATGATATTGTAAAACTCTAAATTTAATCGACCGGAAAAATTATTAATTGACCAGCATAATGATTATTTGTCAAGCAAAATAAATAAATGAGCACAAACCGTGAGCTAATTTTTTATTAAACTTGTGGAAGCTAAATTTTTACTTGTTCCAATAATAAAGCTTTGTATGTAGCATCTTTTTATGTGATTTTATATGTAGCATCTGAATGAACGACACTAGCGTTTTTCGATATTTCAGTTAGATATTTCGTTAATATAGCAATGCGGAAACTGGCAGTATTTTCGTAGTCATCATTAATTTGGTAAGAAATCACAAGAACTTCATGTGGATCCGAAGGTAAATCGGTGTGTGAAAAATATTGTTTATCTAATATTTTCTGCCGGTCAAATAATAATTCTGCTCAAATAACAATTCTGCTGGTCAATTAAAATTTGTTAATTTGCCGATATAACCAAGTTTGTTTGTAAAACAAGTGTTGCGCTTATTTTTTATTTATTGCCGATGAAAACATTGTTCGTTGTGCAAATGACTAAAATGCTGATTTTTTCTTGCCGAACGAATGGATTAATAGCCGAACAAATAATTAGTTCCCAATAATTAACCTCTCACTCATCTTAGATTGCCAACAGAGTGAAGATATTATATTTATTTATTTTCGTTATTTATTATTATTCCCCTCTCTCTCTCTCTATCTATACCATCACGGCATATCCCACAAGTGGGGTAGCCAGCAGATCAGCTGCATGTAAGGAACATGCAAACTGTCCTCTTCGTGCCAATATAAAACCAAGACATTCAGGATGGGTGGCAAGCCTCATCGCTGAATTTAAGATGTAATATTTGTTAATTCGTTTATTTATTTATTTATTTTAGTAATTGATTATTATTATATGTATATTCGTTAATTTGTACCATAACGTGATTACTCAGAGGTGCTGCACGGAAAAAAAATCCAACTTATCCACTTTATGCCATTAAATGTTAGGGCATCCAGGATCTCAGTATCTCAAACTTAATGTTGTATGAATATCGGCCTTTTGCAGTACACCGAAAAGCTTACAAGAATGAGTGTTATACTTATTATTTGTGAAGGCTGCATATTGCTTTTTAAGATAAATACCTACTAGACAAGATTCTTGATGACTCGATGAGACCGCGTATGAAGTAGCTCTACACTAGGGGGAACGAGCCTTCTCAGTTTGAAGCGTTTTGATACCAATTGCATTTATTATCGCACATTTATATGTACAATTATTATAATATTATAATATTTTGTCAGTGTCATTATCACAGGTAGTGATGAGTGCATTGCTGTTTTCATTATTATTGTAATTGTTCACTATTTAAATCGATCGATTTCCCATTAATGAACTAATTAAACTACTAATCACGAATAATATTTAATGATATCTACTATTATTAATTAATATGTAGGTACTACTCCTACTACCACAACTACTACTATCTTTATAGAGAGAGACACGTTGGTAACAACAATTCTTCTATGTTATGGTAACCTCGTGTTAGAAGCTTTATATTGGTACAGTATCAAACTATATGAAATCGATACAATTACATCGTAATTGTTATTACGTACTTGCAATTGAAGTGACCATATGGTTGTATTGGGTGACTATATTTCTTTATTCATTTATTTATAAATATCACCATCTAACATCTACATTCATATTAAAATATCTCAAACACGCACGTACACGCTATCCTTGAGAATTTGAGCCACGTGGTTTTCGGACGGTTTTTTTCACACCCCTTCTTTCAGATGAGTATACTCCTTTTGTTGCTCTTTCCTCATACATTCGTTCTACACGTCCAAACAATCGTATCTTTAGGTTTTCACGGTCTTTAACATCGCGCTCGGTGGTTTTCGGGATATCCGTGTGGTAGTTTTTGACTCTAGCTTTCGGCAAACGTGCTGTCGTCACCTCCACACTCTTGAAGATAGCGTCAACACGTTTGTCGAAAGCTAGAGTTAAAAACTACTACACGGAGATCCCGGAAACCACCGAATACGCCGTATTTTATTCACACGCATTCTATCCACAACACTCCTCTTGATTCCGCTCATTCTCCTAATATCTTCACACTATCACGCAACGTTTTCTAACTATTCTTCTCAGCGATCGCATCTCCATTGGATTTATTCTACTTTCGTCCTTCTTCAAACTCTGGAACATAAATAAAAAATAAATGTTGAAATAAACTCTTTTCCCGGATATTTCAGGAGTCGAAGGACTCCTATTTATCCGTTAGAGCTTATAAAAAGTTATTGATAATTTTCAAACTCTCTCAAGTTTATCACTACCACTAAACCAGTATTGCCATCTCTGATCCTACCTCGTCATAGGGCTACATATTATTTTAAGTTATTCTTGGATGTGTGGGTCTCAAGCTGGAATCTGCTACGTGAGCCGGGTCCACCGACTGATAAAAGAACGACACAATAACATCTCATTGGAATACCACGACTTCAGAGACCATCAACTTATAACTGACCACTCTAATGTAAATTGCGACATCGCCGCATGGACGTCGTGTACATTTGAGCAATGATTGCCAAGTATGTATTGGTACTTACCTATATAGCGCAACATGTGCGATCTCTCCTTGCGTACATTTATAATAAAATATACATTAGTAATAATAAATTGATTAATCTATGCCTAAAAATGGATTGGTATTACTTATCATTATTACCTACTACCAGTACTAGTTGTGGCAGTGGCGTAACCAGACGTTTTACAGTGATCACGCTTTCGTAATGAATCGCTATTTAGTGATCAATAAACCTCTCGTTATGAAGTGATCTGATTCAGTTTTATGATGGTTATAGAAATTTGGTAAAATTTTGTGAGACTAAAAAGTTTTTTTTTTTTAAATATATATCTATCTGGGTTTTTGTTATAAACCCAAATACAACCTTATACACCTTTCACAGCCAGTAAGTAGCCTTTTATAAAATTTTCATGACATTATTCATATATCTATATACACATATCATTGTAAACTCATGCAACTTCATCTGTCTCAAGGTTATCCTAGACTTTTATTTGTTTATTTTATTCTTCTTGCACATCATCATTCATATAACAAATAAAATATAGCAATATACACAAGAAAAAATGTGATGATGTGCAGTGGCGAGATTATCACTATATAGTGATATCACTTTTAGATTCTGGGACCGTTTTCGTAGGTCTCAAATTTACCAAATACTATCAATTTCATCATAAAAATCTAAGAGGTTTGAAACTTGTTTAGCTCCTTCCGAGAACCGATGATGCCCAAGTCTGATAGTGCTTCGTGCGGAAGATTAAAATATATGTATTTTTTTGTATTCACATCCTTACAATATTTTGATGTTGCGTCGCTTTTTTGCATGTATATAAAGCACACCACTGAGTTATGATATCATTTATATTATACCTACCTGCGTGTCTGATAAGTATTGATTTCCAAAGGTGCTCTGATGTGTTGCAATATGTCATACCGTAGTGCGCCATGTGTCTAAGGCTGCCGCCCCTACGCTTTTGAATGGTGCGGATCCGGGCAACGGGTTCACATCGCTTATCCCCGGGTTAGTGGACATTGTGAAGTCGGAGTTAATCGATGAAAGATTAGTTACAACATGACCTGCCAAGATTTTTTCCATTTTGAAAAAAAAAGAGGACAAGAAAAGTTGCTTCACAACTAAATAAAAATATGCTTTTTAAAATCAAGCTGGTACATACTAGTAGTAGCACAGTTTAAGTTGTACCTAAGTTGTATTTTAATTTTTAATACTCATTCGATTAAAAAAACTTGACGATCTGCGCAGGAAGTTTTCCAACCCTTGAAGACTTTATCTGTCTGTAAATTTATCCCTTTCGCTGTAGGTATCTCTTGTGGAGTAGTAGTTCCCATGTCATCCTTAAGCGATTCACATTGAAGGAGACCCACCGATCACCTGGACAGCGCAGAAGTCTGGGCCCATCTCTTGTGAATCATGCACAATAAGCGGAATCTATCGTATCTTAATTTTATTTCTTCTATACGCGTTCAGTTCCTCACACATGCGCGTCGATTATTATTCCTCGCACTGTGTCTACATTATTTGCTTCGTGTTGTCGACTGTCATCAGCGAATTCTTGTATTACTACAATATTGCAAACGTTTGCTTTTTATAACATTCTGTCATAATATACTTTTTTTACTACATACATCATCGTGTACTGTCGTCGTTTGTTAGTGTGTTTGACTTTCACTAGTGCTGCTGATGTCGTACTACGTCTAATTAATAAATGTCATTCCATATATAGACAGTTCACGGAACACTGGTGGATATTCTTGTACTATGTTGTAATAATAATATGTTATCGGCGTGTTTGTATGGTAAATTGAATGAAGGTAGAGGAAATGAAAGAAGTATGTAAAGATAGATCAACATGTAGTTAAGTTTTCTTTGCATATCCCACCTGGGACGCGGCGTAAAGTTATGGATAGATAGATGTTAATGCTTTGACTTGAATGATATTATGAAAGTTGTCTGTGGAGTCCCCGGCGAAGAATAGGTTTCTGAAATGTCTTCTAAAGGGCAGGTCTGGCTGGAATGGAATTGGTTGGGATTTGTTTAATAGCAGATGCCAGGCCTATGTCTATCAATGCACTCTTTAAGTTATTGTTGAAAATGGAGCAAAACTCAGTGTTTTTAAAATTCAGTCGGACAAATTGCTGGTTAAGATTCAATATTCCTTTACGTAACAAGAAAAATCCAACTCGTCTGGTGACATTAACATTACAGCTGTTGTGAACTCGGCAAAGTCCAATAAACTGGTCGTTAGAAATCTAACAGCTATCCACTACGGGACAGACGAGTTGTGAATACAAAACAGAAAACTACTTATCTATAGATCTAATGCATTACTTGATATTAATAATAATAATTTATCGTAGGTTTTATCCTGTTGCTCGTCTCGTGCAAGCTTTCTCTCTACTCGCATTATTAAAAAAATACTTTTTCCTCTGGTGTCATTTAGGCCGTCCCAACGTAGACTCTTACAATTTTAGTTGAGACATTCTGTCCTCTTTCTGATAGGGACATTGAAGACCTCTTAAATGTAGTGTAAAAAATCCCACAATTTGGTTTTAGCCTATTCGCCTCATAGATGATGCAACAGTTTTGCAGAATAATGGATAATTAGGATTCTACCGACTTCTTAGATATCCAGGTATGGGAGAGAGTTTTACATATATTCCCTGTGAGAATGTGTCTCTGTATTCTGGACAGCCTGGTATAGTTCCTTAACAATGATTATTCGAAGGAATATTTCTGTGTATTTAATAGGTTCACAACTAATTTGACTGTTTATTTCTATATTTATCAATTTATTTCGTTTATTTGTTTTCAGATCTCTCTGCAATTGGAGAACATCGCGATGTAGGAGAATTCCATCGAAGATGACAAGTAAAATCTAAGGTAATTATTATTGGCTTACAGAATCTAATATCTTTTCCCAAATCAAATTGGATATGTTTTTAATTGTTTACTGGTCTTCTGGGATGATTGAGTTTGGGCACTTCGGGCGTGTTACATATTTAATGGATAATTAAATTTGTCAGAATTCTTTTATCATTTTCTTTTTTCGTCGTTGTCCTCAACTTCGAGGGTCGTGTTTTGTAACTTTGCGCCCCTACTAATTATTTAAATTTAAGTAACTCTCCATTTCTTTCGACAGCATGTAATCCGCATTGCTGCTTCCACCATTATTGTACCAGTGGCACATTTATGTAATTTGGTTTCTTTCTTTCTTTCCTCGCAGGTAATCGTCTTTGGTCCTTTCCACGCCACCAGTGATAACCTTTATTTAAATACCCTTCTCTCGTCTTACGAATCTTGCAACTCGAAATTTTCTTTATGTATTTTTTGCACCTTTTTTACATCTCATATAACTATCGTTTTTTTCGTGTTTATTACGTTTCTTCTGTCAATTTCTACACTTTTGAGTTACGTCATTCTGCCGCCTGGTAACGTTTAGGTACATTTTATTAATTTCGTACGCGCGATGGGACTTTGTACATTATCTTGTGATGTTGAAATTTACGTGTGTGTTTGAAAAAAGTGACCATTACGCACTTAAATGTTTGTACTTTGTTTTAATTTGCCCGTAACCAACTGATTTTGTTGTTCGTTCAACGTTTTTTTTTTGTGATAAATGTTGGCTTAGTCATCGCTTTTACGTTTTTTTCAACAAGTATCTTTATCAGTTTTCTCGGATCCATAAAATGACTATAAAAATAGTCGTTAATATTATCGATCTAAATCGTCGCTTCAGCCGTTTTTTTTAAGAGAGTATAGGCAGTTAAATTTTAATTCCGTAAATTCTCCAATCTTTTCTAGCTATTTATCTATCTATGCCATCACAACATTAACTACCTACATAACTGCTTCATTTACGGGCTGTTTCACCACCTCTGGATAAAGTGCCAGATAGCCAATCCAACACAAAACTAACGGATAAAACGAAAAATGCGTTTCACGACTCCCTGACAGCGCTATCCTATAGATTAAGTTCCAGATAAGTTATCCGGCCGATAAGTCTTAGATAGTGTTAAACTGTCAAAATTTGTTTACATGTGCGTTGCCTAGATATATTCCTAGGCAACGAACGATATATTCCTACCTACGTGCATACATTCATGCAAAAAACGCATGAAATTACAACGTTGCCACTGCTATCTGGCGGATAGCAATCCGTAAGAAATCTGTAGGTGGTGAAACGCTCGCTTCAGTTTATCTTGTAGATTAATTTATCCTAAGGATTGTTATCTAGAACTTTATCCAGAGGTGGTGAAACAGCCCGTTAATGACAATATAGATCGTTCTCTGTGTCATAGAAAGAAATCAGTTGTCTAGACCTATGCTACTCCGATGCTCTAACTCACATAATTCAAAAACAGAAGCTAAATTTTCAACTCATCAAAAAAATTGGACTTTTATGATAAGTGGACTCCGCGGGTGATAATTATTATAGTCGGCTGTACAATTTGAATTTTTTCATCGATGGGTAATAAATTTGCATATCGAGTGCGAGCGTGTCATCGATTTGCTCACCTGTCGAGATACTTTATACTGTAATAATAATGTAGATTAGAGTGAATCACACTTCGTAATGTTATGCGTCTCATTAAAGTTTTATGGCATTGCGATCGACTGTTTTATTTTATTACTAAATACATTGAGATATTATGTTTAATAATAATATTATGTTATCTATCTATCTGAACAACAGATCTGTATTGGGTACATATTATGTATCATTGGTTTATATTATAATCAACGATGTGGTGTTGTTGTTTTTCGACGAATTCGGTTCAGTGTGTCGATAACATAACGCACTACTTACCGCTTTGCAAACGTTGATCGACAATCTTTCTATCGTGATTTTTTATTGCAATCGATTTTGGAAAACTTTCGATATCAAGTTTTTTTAGGACATCTTTACTTTTCGGCATATGTCGTACATGTCTCAATGTACCTTATTATATATTTAAGAATGTTATTTTTATCGTTTTTGTGTTATTTAAAGATATTTTTAAATAAATTGTTGCTTGTTTATGTTTCTCAAAGACGTTGTTCTCTGAAATCGACCCAATTAATTTTGTCAAGTGATATTTTGTTGTTTAATTTTCCTTTATTGCAAAAAGCGTTCGATTATGTATTCGATTATGTAATACTTGTTAAAATAGTAATTATTTTAAATAAAACAATTGTTTTTTTTTTCTTTTAAATTCTTCTTTAATTTGTATCATTTCAAAATTCACTATAATGCTTCCGTGTTCTTTACTTTATTTTGACAACTCTTAAACCATAGACATATTAGAAAGTCAACTCTATCTCTCTCTCTATCTATACCTTCACATCGTGTCTGAGGTGGGATTGGCAGAGAGAACTGAACGCCATATAGATCTATCCTTTGAATTCATCCAGTTTCTCGTACATGCACGCCGATTTCTCTTAGTCAACACTTGACCTTATTTGTGAATTTGATCTACGTGTTCCAGCCACGTATTCTCGAACATATGTGGAAGAAGTACAATTTTTTGACAAGTCTTTTCGCAATCCATATTATTTTTTTATTCGATCGTAATTCGATTGTTGTCGATCTGTTTCATCGATCGATTCTTGACACAAAACCGCAATAATTACGAAGCAAATACTTATTACATCTTATACCATTATGTCTTGTAGTGTTATAAACACAAACATATTGGTCAAGACTAGTTTGCTTGTATACAGTCAACACTGTATGTAGAACAAGGGTCTATCAGCCCAAATGGTGTTTGGAGATAAGGCTGTTTAATGACGTTATTATCCCTTGGAGTCACCGGTAAAGAATAGGTCTCTTACTGTTTTCTGCCAGTCCTGTAAGAGTTAATTTCAATGTTATTTTCATTGCGTGATCGGTTAATCCAGTGGTTCTTAACCTGTGGGGAAATCCCCACTGGTGGTTAATTTCGTGCATTTGTTTGTCACAAAAAACATAACTTATATCTACGTACTAAACACTGCCTAGGTTAAAATTGAATTTGTCAAAGACCGATGCTGTGGTGGGGAATGGAGAGTTTGCTCATTAAAAAGTGGTGAATTGGAGAAAAAAAGTTTTTTTTATATAAAACGATACATATACATTTTAATAGAGTAAAAAAATTGCAACCCTAATTGAAATAGAAAATTAACATTTATAATCTACCGATGAGTAATGCTATCCATTCTTAATGTCTTACTTGTTTTTATTGGTACGGAGAGGACAATCTGCATGTTTTATACACGTAGTTAGCAGTGGCGGGACTAGACTTTTTGTATTGGGCATGCTGTTTGTGTATAGTAGCCTCTTTTACAATATACCGTTTTACCAACGTATACCAACATTTGAAAAAGATAAATATCACGCGGTTTGTGTAGGTAGAATTTATTATAATATATTAGAAAACAATTATTGTTGGCCAAAAACTTAACTATTTTTCTGTCCACAATAATCCAGATAGTCTGGATGACCTCTTTTACAATAAACCATTTTAATGACAACATTTGAACAAAAGAAATATGTGGAAACACTCTAAGTGGGGAGGCTACCCTATACCAACTCGGAACTCCCAAAATAAAGCGATAAAGGGCGATAGTCCCCAGTCTTAGTGAAGAAACAAAAACTCAAATATGAAATATATTTATTAAATATAATCGATATTAAACATTTTCAGCAACAAATAACTCAAAAATCTTAAGTGATAAAGCTATTCTAAATATAATTTAATTCTTTTCTTAAGGCAAGGAACCCGACATCGAGCTAAGTATTGTACTTAATACCTTACCTATCTTGAAACGAGTAAATTTAAAAAAAAAATAACAAAACAGGGAATGATATTTTTTTACAGTGCAAAACAAAGATATTATTTAAATTTACATAACACACATTTACACCCACTCAAGTGTGTCATTTTGAACTTATAATTACGAATATGCGAAAACACATCAAAATTTAGAAGTAGGTATGTGGATTAAAGAATAATTAATATCTAGAGACTGTTACAGTATTTATATGAAATAAAGCGGAATGTTATCATAATTATAATCATAAAATTATATACCGAACAAACCTATAGTAAATATTGAGTCATAATGTTTATTGTAAAATAATATTAAACTTAAAGACGAACTTAAGTTTCGGGGAAATCGAATCGAAATTGAATGAAATTGAACTCTTATATCATATCGCATTAACATGAAGTGGTATCTCAATAAACACACTTCATTTAACCGGTATTGGATTAATTTACGCAAAACACAACTTCAATTCATTAAAGATAATTATTAAAAATGACTCGACCGAAGCCAATACAATACACATAATATTATTGTCTTTTGCACTAACACATACAAACCTTCCCTAGATGCATTGAATCTGGCGTGCACATGTATTGTACCAATACACTTGCATATACACTAGTATTAAGCACTTGTATTAAGTACGTTGATAATATTTGTGCACAACACAAATACTTTTAACGTACTTTCCCTACGTGTGACAGATAACATAAAAGCTACATATATTATGATGCAAAGAGGTGGAAATAGGACAGGACTATTGTCTGGAGTCATACGAATTTATCCGTATTGTAAACATTGAAGTGAAGTTTGCAAAAGGTTTGCTAACGTGTAGCGCGAGATTTGAATCAAGGTTTACCGTTTATAGGTACATTTAGAGGTCACTATGTTAGCCATTGACCTGAAGTTTGCAATAGATTAGCTAACGTTTAGCGGAAGATTCAAACCAATTTAAACTTCGTCGTTTTTTTAGATACTTTCTCTCGTAAATTATAGATTTATTCCCTAATCCCTAGGCATGCGTTGCTTTTTTGCATGTATGGAAGGCACGCCACTGGTAGTTAGTCCACTGGCACTGGAAACGCAGAGATTGTTCGAATGAATGAATTTAAACTGACATCCCATCAAAATAACAATTGATCCTTTAAAAAAAAGGTTATTAGAGTAACAAATTCAGGTATAAGGTAAATTGAAACAAGTGTTTATATTATTGTGTGAGAGAGAGACGTCTTCTCATTTATCAGGTCATTATTGATCGATTAATCCAGAGGTTCCCAAACTTTTTTTCTCATGGACCACTTTTAAAAATTTGCTGGTTCCGGTGGACCCCCTGAATTTTTACCCCCCCCCCCCCTTCGCTAAATTTTCAAAATGTATAGGAATTTGAAATATTTCCAAAACTCCTCGGTTTTCTTAAAGAATATTTTCTCCCAGTAGTACCGGGTATTTGTACCGACTATTGTTTATGTCAATATCTGGTGCTTTTACCGAATATCCGATGCTTTAACTTTGGATTCTTGGACCCCCTTTTAAACTCGTGGACCCCCATTTTTTAGTCACACCATCGTGGACCCCTGTTGAATCTCTCGTGGACCCCTGAGGGTCCACCTGGACCACTTTGGGAATCACTGGATTAACCTAATTATGGAATTCTTCTACGTATGAACCGACACAACTAATAATAAATCAATAGTTACATCCCAATGTAAATTTTCATAAACATAGACAAGAATCAGAAGAATTCATTTCTCCATTCTCTGTAAAATGTGTCTATGGGCCCTTCTAATAGGAGCCGCCTCAATTATGTTTTTACTTTTTTTTTACCATCAGCTGGTCGTTAGTTTGGTCCGACCGACTGACTGGTCCCCCAATAATCTCTATCACCTGCCCACTACCCACAAGCCGCACTATCCACATTCGGCTCTAGAGATGCTGTTATGTCATAACGAGACGCCCTCTTTGGCTCGGGACAATTATTATTATTAATAATAATGAATATTTCGATAGTTTAAAGCATGAGTGTTGTAAGTCCAATAATAATTTGAGTTCGTCGGTATCCTGGAGGTAGAGTCTCGGCCTCGTGAACAAGGGGTCCGTGGTTCGATACCAGGTACCGGCAAACTCCTCTTTCACGACACAAGCTTTTAGTAGCTTACTGTGAAAGGTGTATAAGGTTGTATTTGGGTTTATAACAAAAACCCAGATACATCTTTTTAAAAAAAAAAGAAAATTGATGTTTAGAATATTTTCAATTTATTTTTATTGTTTAACCGGATTTGGGTGCAGATGACATAACCAATCACATATCTCGATTAGAGAACCGTGTTTACACAATGTAACATTGTGCAAAATGTAATCGGAAAAGTGAAAAAGGCGTCCCAATGCTTACGAATTGGCTCTAGGCTGGCTTAAGTGATCACTTTCGGTGTCCAATCATGGACAACGTTCACCAAGTCCACAATTCTCACTATCACGATGTAAGGTCCACCAATCAAAGAAACGCTTTATGCAAATCACAGAATGAAAGATAGTAGATACTAGAATTGATTTCGCTAAAAGCTCAATTTACTCGAAATGAATTTGACTTACAACAACATCCGTGCTTTTAAACATCGATTAAAATAGTAATCGATTACTGAGATGTAATCGAATGTTGTTTTTTTACTTTCGATTTTATTTGATGTATAAAAAATATAATCGATCATTTATATACCAGTACCTGTTATAACGTTATCTATGTAGATGTATATTAAGATAGAAGCGAGTGTCTTAATATTAATCATTTTTGGTCGGCAAGGCCAGAGCGTAGGAATATTATAGGAAACAAATAATATATTTAATCCTACCATAATAATATCATATGGTTTACAATTTTACATAGTGGTCATAAACTGGATTTTCGAGTCTAAATTTCCGGGTGCATTTCGCGGATGGAATACGAGATTTATATTGCGGTCATTTTGGCACCTGCCATATTATTAGTATGCCACCTGTAATCGCAATCGCGAAATTACTGCTACTCATTTTTATCGTCACGGTATTCCCCGCACAAAACACTCAAGTCGTGCTCCCGATGTAAGTAAAATTTGAGACGTTCAGGATAAGATGCTTAGATGGAAGAAATCACTTTATAGTGAAAATCTCGCCACTGCAAATCGTCCTAATTTTTAAATCTTATATTGTTTTGTTAACACTTATATTATAATGATGATATGCAAAAAAAAAATAAAAAAAAAATAAGAGGCGTACTTTATCGTTGCTGAATCGGAGATGGGAGGATGGAAGCGGATCTTAAAGGGTCGTTCACATTTTTTTCACTTTCAGTGATCACTCCGGATGATCCTCCAAGATGAATAGGTGTGAACGGGCGTTTCATCAATAGTGATCACTAGCGATGACGGAGGAAAGAGATTACCACTCGTCATAATTTTTATGAACGGTCCTTTCACCGAAATGACCATTTTTTAAGTTTTATCTTATTATTTGTTTTATTCTCTATGAATTTGTATTGAATGTCAGAATCATGTTCAAAATTATTATGCAGTCGAGAGCTAAATTTATTTATTTTGAGTGTTTTTTTTTCCATTTTTGAATTTGTTTAATTATTTTTGTACGAAAATACATACAACATGACTGAGAGTGTTGACATGGCAATGAAAGCATAGGATGATCAAGTGTGAACAGACGTGTTCACTTTCGATGAACAGGTTTGACCCTGACACTCTGGATGATCATCCAAAGTGAAGCAATGTGAATGCTACTTTAGACATTCAGAAGGGACCTAAAAACCTTTTATTTTACCATTACATACTATTAAATAATATTGTATTAATTGTGTCGGTGCACACGTAGTAGAATTCCATAATAATGCAATTTGAAACAAGTGTTCCTTTCTACTATTGTTTGTTAATTCGCAGAGAGACGTCTTTCGACTTATAAGGTCATTATCAATCATTATCAATCTGATCGATAATGATTGATAATGACCTTATAAGTCGAAAGACGTCTCTCTGCGAATTAACAAACAATAGTAGAAAGGAACACTTGTTTCAAATTGTATTAAAATAATATTGTATTCTGTTTCACATTCTTGACGTGGATACATAATATTGTATCCAAAATATTTAATGTAACTCAATATAGTATGTATGTAACTTCTGACCTGGATACCTTTATGTATTCAAGATTCTCTTTTAACATACATACATACCATCACGGGGTAGGCAGAAATCATCGAGCGCCACTTCCTTCTATCCTTGCATTCATCTTTCGCTTCCGTCACTGTCATGCAATTCCTCATGCATGCTCTCCTGTTCAAAGTGCTCAACACGTGACCGTCCTGTAGGATTTGATTTAAATGATCTTGCCATTTAATCCTCGGACGTCCACGTCTCCGAGCACCATTCCTCTCAGCCAAATATATCTTCTCATTTAATCTGTTTCTTTATCTATATTCGTAATATGACGTGGATGTAATGTCCTAGAATTGATGAATAAATTGACAATTTGCTTGAGGTGCTTTGGCACGTAAACGACACTCTAATGTTGTCCAATAATAATGGAAGGACGGGAAGTAATCAAAATAAAGTAAAGAATGTTAAAGCGCTGAGACAAAGTTAGAAAACTGATTCGGTCTGCCTTGGTACGGGCTCATGCCCAGTTAGGTAGATTTCTGTGACATGTTATGTTTTAAATACTGTCAAATAAATATAATAGATAAATAGGTTCACTGTGTCGGTGTTTAGGTAGTAGAATTTCAAAGCGAAGTAAATAAAACAAATTTTTAATTCTACTATTTGTTGATATTTGAATTTTGTTTTAAACGATTTATTTCTAGAACTTCTAATCTAATTAATTTTCCTCCTTTGTTTTCTCTATGTAATAATTTCAAACCCGTATTTAAATCAAAAGAATGGTTGTAGTTATTCAAATGTTCGGCAAAGTTAGATTTATCACTCTTTAATCTGTGGCTGGATAAATGTTCCTTTACTCTAGTTTTTAGAGATCTCCCAGTTTGACCCACATATTATGAGCTCGAACAATCATTACAGTTTAATTGATATATCCCGCTTTGGTCAAATGTGTCAATATTATCTTTGTCATTACATTACATTACATTGTCAAGATTGACAATGTCCTAACAAGACGATTAACGTCTCTCCCGTCAAATAAACAAATAGTAGAATAAAACATTTGTGTTTATTTATTTCGTTAAATAAATAGGCATGTTTAGATGACCAGAATGTTGGGTACCAATATCTTTTAAATTAATTGTGTTAATTGTATTGGATGATAGCTGATCTTTGAAAGATTTACTCTTTTTATCTACTTCATAATTATAATATGTCGTTATTGTCTGTTTTGTGCTTGTAATAAATAATTGAAAAAATAAAATTGTTAATTATTTATATGGTCTTCAATCAAGAACAACATTTACTTTAATTAACTACGTTATAATTATTATTGTGAACTGGCTATACATACAGTGTATTATTATAGTTGTGTATTTATTTATTTGAAAGCCGATTAGATTGTCGTCGGTAAGTGATTATAACATTGGATATCTCGTAACGTAACGTAACGTACCTACAACGTAATGTATATAATTATTATTTCGATTGACAGGTACCTACTTCTGTGTATCTGGTCGACAATTATTTTTGTAACGTTTGTTCGTCGATGGTGTTACAGGCAATACGCATAAATTGGATTCAATTTTTTTGTCTTCAGTACGTTTGGGTTTGTTGGAAGATATCGCGTCTCTAGGATGACCTCGCCCATTGTGAAAAATTATTTGTTCATACCATGTTGTAACCTTATTATTTTATCTAAATATTTTGTACAATAAAGTTTATTATTATGTTGGATGATTTATTCGGCACCGTTTAATGGATCATCTATTAAGGATTTGATTTCATGATAAACTGTAGCGTGATAAAAAATGACCGCCGAAAAAAATTGGAAATATAATCTCTAGGACGCGGGAGACTGTCGGAAGAGCGATGTCTTCAACTTGCTCCTGAACGTCTACGGTCTAACGATCTTGCTCATCTCGACTTATTCTAGTTGTAGTCCACTGTGAGATTTAGTCCTTAGATGAGTCTTCTTCCCGCAGAGCTAAAACTTGAAAAAAGTCAAAAATTTCAAGTCATGTGATAAGCATTGGAATTGGGAATGTTACCTAGGTTTAAAGAGTACTTTTAACCAAGCCTAAGTCGAATCATAAGCGTCGAAACTGTGTTGTGCACTCCTTAAGGAAGTTCACATATGTTTGTGTATCATATACAACATACCTACCTAGTTAATACCTATTCAAATAGGTTGACTATGGATGAGTGTGATCAGTTGGAATGATTAATATGTAGTAGTTCAAAATATGTTTCAAAATCTTCCTTTGATCTGTTTTTGATCAGGAAAGTGTAAGCCAATTGTTTTTTTTTGGCTCTTAAAAACAGACTCAGTTTACTCGTGCGCGTGTCTCCTCTGATCTTGCATGTTTTTTTTTGTGGGCGTTCCACCCAACAGAGGGTGATTTTGCCCCTTGCATGGTTTTATTTGTAATAAAATCACTGCAGTGTTGAATAATGGCTGCATAACACTAATCTAATTCATGATTGTGTAATGTTGTAATATACGTACCGTGGTTGTGTTTATTGTTCACTTCTCCATTTTATGTTTTTTACTTCATATTTTTTATTATAATTGCAGATTTTTTTTTTTTAATAAACTATAATTTCCATTAAATTAAAATTGTGCAAATCGATAAAAACTAGTTAAACAAAAAGCCACTTTTCTGTTTTAGTAATTTTCATCGATTTGAACAAAAAATTAATTTTTGTCAAATTGACTCCGAATTGCCATATCACGACTTATTATCATAAGGTACGTTTGACATCTTCAAATTTCAAATCACCAGTTATGAGGTGTATGGCAACCCCAATCGTTCTCACTAAATGTCTTATTGTTTTCACGACACAGAGAGGACGTTCTATGTTATGTTTATTGCATGTGGTATTTAGTCCGCTGGCTACCACCTTATTTGTGAGAGATATCAGAACGATATCGATAACTAGACTAAACATATTTCGTTAGATTGTTTTACCATAGCTCGCAACATCATCCGTAAGAATCGACCGTAGCAATATGCATTTAGGTACTTCTACTGTTGACATTCTCTGCGTAGGAGGACTGTGGCTATATTCATGTTAGTACTTATATTATAAGATATAAAGTATCTGTTATTATATTAATTGTACTATTATTATTGTTTTCTTATAATAATTTATATACTCGCTTGTACTTACATAGAGATAACCGTTCGTTGGGCTAACAGGTACGTCGCCTACTGCACTGTAGGTTCTAAGTACGAACTGTCTTTATAGTCTAACTCTGTCATTGGAATCAGTACTGCTTTGTACCTATAACCTGAGCTGATTAGTCGAGAAAGCCGACTGTTCGAACACATTTATAGCAAACCTCTCCGTATACAGCTCTAGCTAAATTGATCCTTGCCCTCCTGATAGAGAGGCACCTCTTTCTCCAACTAAAGTCTGGTCACCTCGAGGAAACTGTAGAAAGTCTTTGTCGGTGATTAGTCGACAAATAATGAACTACAACAAATCAGAATGAATTCAACAGTCGCGTTGCCGTTACTCAATTTAACAAAAAGCAAATTTAGTTGGCCGATTTATCGACCACTTGAATATCGACTACTCGGCTAATCGAAAAAGTTGTACTGGTTAAGAGGAGGTGAAAGGGTTTAATACAAACTGCAGGGCTACTCTTGACACAATCTAAATACGATCTTAATCTAGTCTTGATCTTGATCATACGACGCACGATGGGACTATGGTCAAAAACACCGCGCTACCGCTACCGCGTGATCGGAATGCGCGTATTTTTGGCCAATAGTCACTTCGTGCGTCGTATGATCAAGA
This sequence comes from Athripsodes cinereus, assembly GCA_947579605.1. Taxonomy (NCBI): domain Eukaryota; kingdom Metazoa; phylum Arthropoda; class Insecta; order Trichoptera; family Leptoceridae; genus Athripsodes; species Athripsodes cinereus. The sequence goes on from OX388328.1 coordinate 4,419,423, forward strand.
TCAAGACTAGATTAAGATCGTGTTAAGATTTTGTCAAGAGTAACCCTACTGTCCCTTATGGTCTACAAGGCTTTGAATAATATGTCATCTCGGTAACTTTCTGAACTCTGTGTTCTTAAAATACCTCTAAGTAGAGCCCTACTACGCTCAGCAAAGACTTCCATCAATATGCTGGAAGAGATCAATAGAGCAAACAAGTCCTGCTTCTACGACAGGGCTTGTGGTGTCGCAGCATCCGTCATATGGAATCGACTGAAAGACCTTAAAAAAAATAACGTTCAGGAGCAGATTGAAGACGCCGCTCATCCAACATAGTTTCCCTCGCCCTTGAGGTGGATGCTACATTAAATGGCGCTGAATGAATCAACTGACATACATACATACATCTCTACTTAGTACCTACATGTTTTGTATGTTTTGATATTCCTATAATACATAGTAGGTATGCAGTGTGCCTACGCATGAAAATTGCAGCAATATTATAACCTATATGTAATTTGCAGTAATTACATTTTATAAGTTGACTATCAAGAAACTGGTTATTCTATTGCATAGTTAGATACCTACTACCCCAGAAGATGTCCCGTTTTGTCCCAGATACATACATACTGCCGTTTCTCTTGGAAACTAGTTGTTTTTATCTGTTCCCTCACGCTGTAACTCTCTAATGTTGCCAGATATTGTGCATGCCTATCCTTGTATTATTATTTGTCTATAAATACTCACACTGCCCTCTTTCAGATAACTACATATAATCCTCTTTGTCATACTTTTATCATTTTATTTATTCTCTCGTTACTGTATATTGATTACAAACAATTACATAGAAGGTATACGATTATAATTAGGTATATATAATCAATATACAGAGAGCGAGTTTATCGCAAAGGCGCGATCTCTTCCAAATAACCCAATCATCCATTCGTTACACAATCATGTCCAAGCCATCGTTAATTATTTAAATAAAGCAGACAACTGCATTCCATAAACATGGGACTTGTCTTCTCCGTGCCAATAATATTTAAGACGTTTAAGATGGATGGTGGAGTCGAAGGAAGAAGAAGCACAGGGGCCGAATACCAACAAGATGGTAAGATCATGTGAGAGATGCTGTAGGGGGTACAATGTGTGAGGCGTTAAGGCAGGCGGAGGACAGGGCACGGTGGAGGAGCTTGTTGCATGGTTGGGATCATGGTGGTCACGATCCTCAACATTGAGGGACCGACTTGGAAGAAGAAGAAGAAGATGGCTGGCGTCCGCATCCTTGAATTGAAAATGTTAAATGTCTTCATCTATTAATATCCTATTATACTATATCCCTAATGGTATTCGTAGAGAGGATGAAACAATCCATCCATGCATATCTTCACATTCATTCTATTTTTCGTGCAAGCATGTCACTGCATTTCAGCTTTGTTATAAAATAAATTAATATATAATGTGATATTTTGGTAACACTTGCGAATAAATTGTTTGGTTCAAAATAGATAAATACCTTCCTTACTTTTACAGTACTAGCGGGACGCCGGAAAACCGGCACAAGAGAGTGGGATTCCTGGTGTTCCAAATTCAGATGTTTTCCATTTACTGTAAATAAGTAATGATTTGCAAATCAATAAACGCTAGTTAATACCTGTAATTATACGTGTATTCTAGTCCGTTACATGAATCGGTGACACAGTGTAGCACCGCGACCGCAGCGCCGCACGACTCGCGCGGAATAATTATCAATACTTATTCAAATGCATAGGTATTATTTATTATTGAACTTGTCACACTGAGAAGAATCTCCAGTACCTACGTATGTAGTAGATATTATCCACACGCAATGCCATTTGCATATTGTTTGTATATTATCACTGTGTACATAGTCGTTAGTATTGCAAATCCAGTTTTCTAAATTACTTGAGTAAATAATATTGTTAGTTGTATTAGTCTAGTGAGTTCGATATGTTACAGTTTCTTTCAGAATAATATAATGGTTATTTAAATATGTGAGAAATGCTTAAATAAATGCTTATGAGAGAAATTGTTAATTTGACGTAAGTACCTATATGAAAAGGTGAGAGGTAATAGAAGTGTCTGTCGTAATGTCCTTTTTGGTTTTTGTAATAGTGATAGTTGTAGAAGTTTTTGTTGACTATTGTAATGTTTACATTATTACTCATCTTTTTTTTTACTAAGCTGCAGTTGTATTCAATGCATTGCTGAAAATAGAACTTCAAAATTTGGCATATTTACAGATGGTCTCGTGGAAAATGAAATACATATAATATAGAACAAACTGATTGCTACTTACTGTTAGGATGTTTGGAGGTAGGTGTATTAGGGTTAATTAAAAACTCCAGACTCATTTGTAAACAAATTTATAAATTTTTTACGTAATAATATATTATTGTCGTTGCTTGATCAAAATGAGGTATGTGCGAATATATTTATTTAGGCATACTTTTTAAAGCCTGTTCATTAGGGCATTAAAATTGTTTGTTTGGGTTTTTATTGGCACGTAATATTATTCTATACTAGACTATACCCTCACGCCGTGTTCCAAGTGGGGTAGACAGAGAGAACGGAACGCCAAATAGATCTATCTTAACACATTTCCTTCTCTTCCTCCAAATATTAAATTTTAATATTTGATACTAAGAATTACATTATAAAATGGTTATAATGTCATTAGAAGCAGTTTATTCCAGAAATGTCAAAACATTTATAAATTGACATACCTCATTTTAAATATGCAACGACGTATATCACACGCTATTTCACACATATAAATAGATATACATAAAGCAACAACCAAAGATAATATATTAAATGATAAAAAAAACACTATCAAATAAATGTATCCAATCAAATGCGTATAAATATGATTAGAAGGGAAAGGGGAGGGGATTGATAAATGCTATTAAGCAGCTAAATATATAAAATATGAATAAATAAAAAAATGTGTCCATTCGTGTATAAGGTGCTTATGTCCTCAATAGACACCTTAATTAGAAATGACGGGCAAAATAATACACTCCATACCACATTACACTTTTCCTGTTGAGATCGCCTTGGCCAAAAGCTGTTACGGTCTCAGTGCAATACAGTTTTTAGTACTATCTAATAATATTAAGCAGGTTAAAAAAACTTTTAAATATAATCGTGACAGAGATATTAGTGTTGTCAGATTTGTATGGGAATTGAATAATTATAAGTATTAGATATTGATATCATGGTGGAACATGAATAGAACTGTCAAAAGCGTCTGAATATGGTGTTGCCAGTTTTTGAACAATTTCTTAGGAAAGTACTTATGCTTTCTTCATATTATGTTTTGTCAATTTTTTGTTTATTTCCCGAGAGAAACCGGGTAGAACTAGTCTAATTGTTAAATAATATATACCTACGTAGTAATGGATGCTGACTGCTGAACAGAGATTCACCGCTTCAGTGAACTGATAATAGTGTGTCAGTAGGTCTATAGGCGATGATACTATTCGAAAACGATGTTTCTAATACGTTATTCATAATATTTATACTGTAGTGTGTTATGTCAACCTGTGTCCTTGCATTGAATTATTTTGCTAATTTTTAGCATTTAAATTATAACTGCATCGATACAGTAACAAATTCCGTATGTGTAATACTTGGGGCGGGTAACGAAGGCATTCATTAGCTGGATACACACGTAAAGATAAATCTCACCGATAAATCGTACCAATAAATCGGCAGATAAATTGGTTTATAATATCGTTAAGATAAATCGGTCTTTTGGCACTAACAAGCGAATTTATCTAAGCGATTTTGTGTCACAATTTGTCGGTCAGTTAATTTGGTACATGATTGTATGCTGAACAGTGTTGCACCACAGATAAATTGAACCATTTTATCTGTCACCATTCATGACCAATTTATCGTTGATCTTTCAGTTTTTATAGACAACACTAACCTGCAGATTTATCTCTAAGATTTGACAAATCAAAGATATATTCTTCGAATTGTACAGAGAAATCTTTCCGTGTGTATCCAGCTAATGGAATATTATTGTTCGGAGAGTGCTCCGAATTGTCACCGAATGATTGAAAATTTATGATTGACGTTTTTATCCAGCTGTGTGGACGCTGCTAATACAAAACTTTAATGATGATTTTTCTCATAACGTGTACCTAATATTGATATTACATTGTACCAAGGCAACGATACGTGATTATCTTCTTTCCACGATAATAGGTAATAATACATTTGGAGGAAACGGAAAATCATACTCGATTCCGAGGGAAATATTATTTTTATCGTAATCTTTATCCCGGACGCGGAAGAGTTGCAACAACATCACTACGACGAAACGACACCAAGTCGAAGGACGGATACAGAAATTATCACGCTCGATTTACATTAATTATTAAATTATTTACATTGACTCGACTTGTAGATTACATAGTATGCCAGTATGCCGTATGGTACTGTAAGGTCTCTCAACTCCTGTCTTCAATCCTGTCGGAATCCACCGTTTGCCAGGTGTTGGAGTATTGTCGTATTAAGATCTTCGCTTTGTATTGTAGGTATCCTTCCTATATAGCAGTGCCGTGCCTTTCGTACATGCAAAAAAAAAAAACACCGCATGCCTACAGTAGCGTCTTTTTCGTACCTATGTGTTAAATTCCAACGAATGACTTAACAATTGCATTCATGACTGCAAAATTTATAATTTCTCGGATATAACTTAATATACTGGATGGGATCTAGTTTTAAAACTTCTGCAAAAAAATGAAGGAGTACAGATTTGAAAAGCAGAGTATTTTCTGAAATTTGTTTGCAAAAATAATGAAATCGTGTTATGTATGTATGTTGGATGGTTTGTTCGACGCCGTTTAATGGAGCATCCATCTCAAGGGCGCGGGAATTTATGTTTGTAGCGATGTCTTTTACTTCTATATCTCAAATACCTAAACAAAATTGAAAATTCGGTTATGGGGGAGTAGAAATTTTAAAAAGTCTGGTATTTTATTAAGCTAAAATAATATTTTTATATTACGAAAGCAAGACTAAAATAAAAAGTCTAGTCCCGCCACTGCTATTTATTTATTTATTTTATTTATTCAAAACCAGTTACACACTTCAGACAACACATACAAATAAATACAAACAATTATAATCATTACAAGAGACCATGCATTGCCCAATTTAAAAGTGTATACAAATTAACTATTTGATGTATTTCATTAGCCCATAAGGTTGTCATGTAATATAAAAAAAGAACAAACAATAATAAAATTATTAGAGATAAAGCATTAATCCTAAAACAAACAGTAATCACCATCAATCAATCCAATACTGGATCAATACACAAACATACAAGAATAATAAAAACATAACAACACATTACAAATCAAATATAAAATTTAAAATTATGATAGTCATGTTAACATCAATCGAGCACAGCAAGTAAGGGAAAGGGAAGGGAGGAAACTCATCGTAATGCAGAAGGATAGTCGCATCAAAAAACAATTTTAGATTATTAATCCTGCACATCATCTCGCAATTTGCGCAGTATAGACATCTTGAAGCCATTAGGGCTGAGAGCGAACATGTCAATGTCACAAAATTTATTATTGTAGCTATTCATTATACGGTAGAGAGGATTTCGCAAACCGGCGTTTGTATTAGCTCTACTTAAGTTAAGGGGCCGGTAAGATCTTCTTTCTGAGGGGACACGAAAGTCAATTTTGGTTAATAATTGGGACACACTCAACTCCGAAGTACACACCTTCTGTAGAACGCATGCGTCAATAAGCTCACGCCGCCCCGACAACTCCATCAAACCACCACTGTACCCATCACCATATCTACGTTTGCACATTCTCAAAAATTTGCGTTGAATACGATCTATTGCCGTAATATATTTATCGTACATTGGATTCCAAATGGTCGAGCAATATTCGAGCCGTGTTCGAACAAGAGTAATGTATAATATTGTCATAGAATTGGGATCTTTAAATTCCTTAGTTGCTCTCAAAATGAAGCCCAAAGTCCTATTGCACTGTTCAGTAATCTCATCAATATGCGTATCAAAGTGTAGTTTACTGTCAAAAATAATACCCAAGTCCCTTATTTTGTTCAGTTGTTCCAGATCTATTCCATTTATTGCGTATTTATGTTTTATAATTTTTTTGTTTTTTGTAAAGGTTATAGAATTACACTTTTTAAGATTCAATTCGAGCTTGTTTTCAACACAATATTTGTAAACTCTCCCTAGATCTTCCTCCAATCTTTTTGCATCATCCAAGTTGCGTATTTGCCTGAAAATTTTAAGGTCATCCGCGAAAAGAAGAAACCGAGAGTGCAATATGCATTTACCAATGTCATTTATGAAAATTGTGAACAATAATGGGCCTAGTACTGAGCCCTGAGGCACTCCAGATGTCACGGGAACGCAGTCCGATTCGAAACCATTCATTGTTACAGACATCAGTCTGTTCGTTAGATACGACTTAACCCATCTTAAGAGATCACCATGTATACCATATTTTGAGAGCTTTCTAAGTAAAAGGACGTGATCCACCTTATCGAACGCTTTTTTAAAGTCGGTATAGACTGAATCGACCTGTATCCGACTATCAAGTGCAGTAAATAAGTAATTAGAATACACCAAGAGATTTGAGGCTGTAGACCGGCCCCTCATGAAACCATGCTGCTCTTCCAACAGTTGAGGCCCCAAGAAGTGTGCCATGTGGTCCTTTACAATAGTTTCAAACACCTTTGAAATAGGGGAAAGAATAGATATTGGTCGATAATTGGTCACGTCGTTCTTATTTCCCGATTTATGAATGGGAGTAACACTAGCCATTTTCCAAATTTTAGGAAAACACCCTTCCCTAACGCTCTTATTGAAGATGATACGCAGGGGTTTAGCTATATGTGGTGCACATCTCCTAAGAAACAAAGGAGACAGTCCATCAGGTCCGGTCCCCTTATTGATATCGAGATTAGTGAGCTTGTCATAGACCTCGGAACACAAAATTGTCATACCAGACAACTGGATCGAAGACTCTGCGTCCGTTTCCGTAATCGTATCCGAATTATCAGACGACAAATCATTGAAAACGGACTGAAAAAACGTGCAAAAGCGACATGTTGTTATTATAATGCATATTATTGGGATATTTGTCGGAGGACTTCATACTGTTGATAAATGAAAAAAATGGTTTGATATTGGATTTGATTGACTGTTCTACACCGCTTAGATACACCCTACGATCTTCTTTGTGTGCCTGTTTCAACCTTGCCCTAGAGAGTGAAAAAATAGCATAATCACACTGGTTGTGGAATTTTTTCCATAATTTCCAATATTTATTTCTCGTTATAGCTAATGTCACTGTTGTTCTTTTATACCATAATGGAAACTGAGAGGCTTTAGGAACTCGTTTAGGAGTATACTCGTCAATAATGGAAAACAGCACCTCATAAAAAGCATCCACAGCACAGTTTGTGTCTTTCTCGTCAAGTAATTTGCACCAATCAATTTCATTCAATTTAAAATTTATCTGCTCAAAGTTAGCTTTTCGATAATTATACATAGGCTTACAATTGACCTTTAGTCGAGTCTCATTCACAAAGGTTGGAATACTAACTAATAACGAGGGATGATACCCATCTTCAGGTACTAGTGGGAAATCACATTTCTCAACATTACAATCAATATCCGACAGCACCAGATCCAAAACGGAAACATTACAATTGTGTATGAAATTATATTGTTCAATATTTGTGAAACGCATAGTCTCCAAGAGGGCACGTAAGATGGGGCCACGCTGCGGACCTACAATTGTCCGTCCCTCGTTATCTCTACTCCACTTGGCATTAGGAATATTGTAATCACCTATGATACATATATGAACCCCGTCACCCTCTTCCATGAGCATATCAGACAGTTTGTTTAAGTGTAAATCGTAATCACAAAATGGAGTTACTGGGGGAAAGTATACTACCCCCAAAATGAGTTTTTTCTTAAATTTGATAGATTTACTCCCAGTAGTCAGTGTAAGTTCAACAAACAGATTCTCGCCTATTGTCTCCCACCTAGGTTCACGAATACAGTCAAAGACACGTGACACCGCAATCAGTACTCCTCCCCCGTCACGCTTATTTGAAATGCTGAGATCTCTATCCTTGCGAAATACACTATAGTTATCGCAAAAAAGCTCGCCATCAAGAACACTAGCGTTAAGCCACGTTTCTGTGAGAACAACAATATCATAGCCACCGATGAGTATATTTGAACGAAATACACCGGTTTTGCTTCTTAATCCTCTACAATTTTGATAGTAGACTGTAACAGCGCCCAGGAATGATGAGACACCAATCAAACCGCAATTGCAACACAACACGCTCGCTCACACCCACGCTTCGTCTACAAAATGCCAAGCACACAAAACCATCCGCATAACGAGTTAAAGGAAAATGAGAGTTGGAGGATGTTGGCATTTATTTTTGGATTTATAGGCATACAGTAAGTATAAGAATTACTGTTTCATCTGCCATCCAATGTATTAAAAATTCTTGATGTATGGTATATATATGTTGGTGGCAGATGTTGTAGATTAATTTAGATGTTTTTCTCGATCAAGGAAGGAAACATTGCTATATTTTTTCTTCTTCTTTCGTGTCCTTCAACGATCCTCTCAGGACCATGGAGTGGACATGTGCATTCTTCATCCAGAGTAGCGATTCCGCAGTAGCTTTTTCTTATGTTGAAATAAATAAAACAAGTGTTTTATTCTACTAATGATTTAATTTGTGAGAGAGACGTCTTTCGTCTTATGAGGACAATGTCAATTTTCTTATGTTGTTTATGATGACATGAAATTAAATAAAAAAAAAATTCACAACGAATAATTTAACAAAGTTTAAAAAAAATAATACATCAAAAATAAAACGAGGCAATAACATAAGTCACGTAGCTATTTTGATGTAGTGAAGAAATTACACTACCTCACTAGATTTGTAATCTGTTCTGAGGCAGTGGAATCTGTATATAAACACATTAAATAAATACATGCAACAAACACAATTATACATTTTTTAAAAAAAATATATATTTTACCCCCAAATTTGAGCTATGAGTTGTATTGTTTGCTAAAAGAGGATCTCAAGGCTCCTGAGAATATTATTGGTTGAAGAAACAGTGTTCTTCTGGCCAACCATCTTGGTTTGACATTTTGAAGACAGTTACGTCGACTTTCTCATACCTCAACATAATATGCACTTCTACAGATTATAAAGAATATTATTCAACAGACACCTCATCTACATACACAACCAACAGATCGTTCAACCTCCTTTTTGTATGAAAAGGTGCACCGATACTTACGAATCGGCTTAGGCTTGCATGTTCATTGCATATAACAGTCAATCAACTAGTTATTTGAACTATGGGAGACGACACGGTGGTGTATTATATACTTAGATAGGATCTTTATTTACAAATCTTGATTAAGTGTGAAACAGGAAAAGTGTACTAATGCTTACGAATTGGCTTATGCTTGTATGATCATTGCATATAACTAGCAGTTAGTCCACTAGTTATTTGAACTATGGGAGACGACACGATGATACGGAATATACTTCGAAAGAATCTTTATTTACAAATCTTGATTTTTGTTTATTCAATCCTTCACATTTCCTATATTGAGTATTTATTTAAGGCAACGGCCCGACTAGATATATTTATGCGTGTACGATGCAACATCGCGTATTATATGTCGCGGCCATTTAGTTGAATCAGCCAGTTAATTAAATGGCTAGGCGGTTTGCTAAACGCTGACATTCAATATTGAATATCTAACAGAGGTTTAGCAGGATCGTTTAACGCAACGTTTATCAATCCTAGCGCCACAGTGCCAAATAAAGAAACTAAATTTCAACAATCGGGCTAGCTTCTACCAGGCAGACTGTTGAACTTATTATTTTTAAATTTTTGATACAGTGGGTTGTCGGAGTTTTGGTATACTTATACCAGCATTTAATTGCTGTCTGGGGTCTTTAATCAGGAGTCAAGATAAATGTTTATGAATGTGTTATTTTTACAATGTTAATTTTTTACTAATAAATAAAATATAATAAAATTTAAGTTAATAACATAAAATGTCAGACTAGCGTAAGCAGGTAATACAAAAAATGGTGTCATTAGATGTTTAGATGTACTAAGAAGTGTAGATGGTAATCATACGTTCATTTTTGAACTACTCTGGATTAATTAAAAGAGCAAAAGCATTCTGTGCACTGTAAGCTAGGGGTCGTGGGTTAGATTCTCGGAGTGAACATAACGATCTTGTTCGTTTTTGGAGTAGAATTATTGAAATGATTTATCTAGAGCAGTGGTTCTTAACCTGGGTTCGATCGAACCCCAGGGGTTCGGTGATTCAGTCTTGGGGGTTCGGTGAAAATCATTTTAAAGGCAAGATAGTTTTGCGAGTTGGAAAATGATGAAATCATTGAAATTCAGCGGAGCCAGGTTCAACAGCAACAAGTTTTGGTGTCAACAAATGGAAACATACCCTGTTATTGCTTAGAAAGCTCTGGAGATTTTTATACCGTTTATTGCAACGTATCTTTGCGAGCAATCCTTTTCGAAGATGTTGGATATAAAAACGAAGAAGAGGAATAGACTTTGTTGTGAAAATGACATGAGAGTGGCACTTGCCAAGGTAAAGCCGCGAATTTCTGAAATGGTTTCTGAAAGGCAACAGCAGAAGTCACACTGATTTGAAGTGAATATTAATAATTAATATGTTTCATGTTTTGATTTAACCATTAAAATTTAATGTTTTAATCTTTGTTTTTTATTTATTTTTTTCATTTTGTATACCTATATACATTTATATACCATGTTTTGAATTTGTAAAAATCTAATTTTATGTTTCAAATTATGAGGGGTTCGGTGAATACATAAATGTAACTGGTGGGATTCGGTACCCCCAAAAAGTTCAAGACCACTGATCTAGAGTGATTTAAAATGAAAATTTGAGAATGTTTGACGCTTAATATTGTGATTCAAAATTCAACGAAACGGCTAGCCATCCAATTGAATACCGGTATTTAACTAACGCCTAGTCATTTCGTCAACTGGCTAATCTAACTATTGGGCGGCGACATAAGTATAAAAATTTGTATAATAGGGCATAATATTGCATCTGCACTAGGTATATAGTTATAAGACAAACTGTACTTTACTATATATACCTAACGCAGTATGACGCCAGGTGCAAAGACGAAGTGTGTCCAACACGGCCTGCCTGCCTGGCTATTGGTACACAATACTTATGTTAGGTATATACATTATTGTAATGTGTTGACGTAGTATTTGGTTAAAATGTACCCAAACTACCGGAGAATCGCGTCTGCTTTGTCTCACACAGCAAAGGTGTTTGTTTTTATTATTATTATTATTACTTCTAGCGCAGTGGTTTCCAAAGTTGACTGGGCTTCGACCCATCTAATGAAAATTTTCAATCTTGAGACCCACCCTTCAGCTGTCTTAGAGAAGAGAGGGCATAAATATTGGTAATGGTCAGATTCCCTAGCAGCGAGTCATGGAACTACTTAAATGCTCAGGGCCCACTCAATAGTTTGGGAACCACTGTTCTAGCGGACTATACCATCGTTGAAGAGAGATCCAGCTCCATCTCAAATCGAATTTGTTGCATGAATCAGTAAATATCTGTCATAATTATTATGACGTGTCGTAGAAAAAAGGGATGAGTCGATATTTGCACATTAGACACCACATTTCAATGCATCACCTAGTGTTTTTCGATTTATTCCCTTTCTGCTTTCGCTCACAGAAATATTTGTGAAAAATGGATCAATGCGAATTTCCTAGACTTCTTTTTTTATTTCCTAGACTTCTGCGACTTCTTGTTAATTTAATTAAATTCGGGGGGGGGGGTTCAAGAAAATAAAACTACTGAAAGTGCATGCAATAACCTTTATATCATAATGAAATATGTAAAAAAAATGATTATTGATGTTGATATCTCAACTTTTCGGAGGAGGGGGGGGGGTTTGAACCTCCAAACCCCCCCTGGCTACGCCCGTGTGTCCTTATTAAAAAAAAAGTATAGTCAGATAAAAAAAGCAACGACTTTTATTTACAAAATATATCGAAACGCGAAATGTCATTGGGTCAGGTCAACAGTTGGAGTTAGTTATTCTTTGTTTTTGAGTAGTTATGAGCGGCAAATAGTTAATAACATAAAACTGGCGGAAATTTTCCTTATTAGGATGCATCACCGACATACTTGTATCATGAACTTTTGTGTTGAAAGCAGCAGTGGACAGGGATCTCTGGAGGAGGTACCTAGGTGCAATGGGGCCCCGACCCAACTGGGACAAGGGGAAGAAGATGTATTGTATAATATAATAGATGTGTATGATGAACTTTTTACGCCATCATTGTTGTTTATTTGCACGTGTTAACACCGAGTTATTAATGTCCAACAAGTACAAAGGAGATAAATAATTTAATTACTATGCATACATAACACAAGCTGACCAGTAGCATACTATACTATATACGCCAGAAGTACTATATACATAGAATATTAGCATATAGGAATTCTATACATAGTTCATGGCAGCGGCGGTCCTTCTTTAGGAGCGTTGATTCACCGCATATCCTTCATTAATTCAATAAGTATCTACTTATTTATTTATTTTAGCAATAAACGACTTTCCCCTTTGCACCGGCATAGTGGTACTAGACTAGAGAGAATTGAAACATCAATAAATTGTCACCTAAACGGATAAATGAGTCCTTGGAATCCTGAAATATCCGACAAATAGTTATTTTTACCCTTTACAGTTTTACAACAGTATAGGTAAATGTTTGATTCTATTTCAATACGCCACTTTTTCATTTTTGTGTAAATTGTTTTATTTTCAATAAATTTTCTGTGGGCTCTGCCTTTCTAAAAAGGGACATTGAAGAGAGAGTAGTACGTAGTATAAAATATTCCACGACCACAATTTTGACCTTTTTGAACAATTTTGATTTGAATGTGCGTGATAAATAGGATTCTACGACTCCTGAGGTATCCGAGTGTAAGATGTCTTTTCAATTTTCAAATATACGCTTTAAATCATGGGTGGCCAACCTTTTCAGCAGCCGGGCCAAATTTAGAAATGAGATTTTCTACCGGGCCACAACAATATAATCCATACATGGAACTTTTAATTAATCTTGAAATTTCTACCCCCTCCTCCGTCGTCAAATTTTCAAAATGGTATAGGATTTTGAAATGTTTTGCAAACTCCTCGGTTTTCTTTAAGAATATTTTTTCCATATACCTTACTTTTTTTATAATAGTACCGACTATTATAAAAAAAGTGAGCATATGATTTCCGGGCCACAAGCAGGCACCCCGCGGCCCCGCGGGTTAGCTACCCTTGCTTTAAATAGTACACTGCATCTAAATTGGTTATCATGAATAGAAGAATCAAGAAAGGAAATGGTTGTTTTCTACTTTCATTTCCTCGGACGCCTGTTTAGTTTCGAATGTTTCTTAGCCATGATATTCATCTTCTGCTAATACCCCTTATTCCTTCTAAATTCCTCTTTAATATGAGATGCACTTTTCTCTTTCATTACATTTTTGTCTTTCATTTTGTATCCGAAGTACGATAATTTGCGTCACTTTATGACGGGCAGTAAATAGCTCACTATCTGTTCGAGCTTCTGTACTACTAACCATCAGTACCCTCACATTTCATTACCCCCAGTAATGCAACCCATCAACCGCCACTGCGCTTCACAGTACCTATGTTGCTTTATGTAGATAATGACCAGGTATGTATAATTTTGCTCTGGTCTTTTGTGCATTGGTTCGTAACTAACTCGCATATTTTTCACTACACCGCCTCACAGACCTCACACTACAAGTGAAACATTGTGTGTTGTCAGTTTAGATCAGGATTTACACACGCTGTGCCCGCGGACCTATTTGTATACATCGGCGAGAAAATTTTCAAATAATGAAAAAAAAATAGAATTTAGTCAGTCATGAAAGTTATTATTTTTCGATAACTGAAATATTCCTTAAGACAACCGAACAGATCGTGATTATTAATTATATTCTGAATTCTTATACCAAATCGAAAATCAGACGACGCGAGAGGGGTAGGGAGGGAATACAAATTATGAAACTAATGAAATCACCAAATTCAGAAAATTGAGCCCTAAAAATGGTTCCACATTTAATTGTAATAAATTTTTTAACTTTAGTAATATTTCATTATTTTTTAAATCAGACTTGTGCCCGTCTTTATTTTGTGCCCGCAACAAAAAGGCTGGGAACCCCTGGGTTAGATTTTATTTATTTGAATATAATATGGTGAACATTTTGCATAGCCTTTATATCCCCGGACAAAGTCCATTGAAGAGTTGTTTATTGTTTATTAATTTATTTATATCGTCGTCAGCTTTTTGTGTCCATTGATGAACATAGGCCTCTCCCTCTCATTCTTTCATTACCCGTTCTCTGTTCCACATGTCCAAACCGTAGCAACTTATTAACACGCATTCTATCCACAAATCAGACGCACATTCTGAATGACTTATTTATCAATGACACGGAGAGGACAGTTTGCATATTTATAACGTCCGCTCTCTACTCCAATTGTAATGATATTAGTGATGTAACGAATGTGTGATTTTGGATATTCGCGAATGTGAATATTTGTTGCCCACATTCGCGAATGCGAATAGCGAATATTGACTTGCTTAAATTTCTACGTTATCGCTCAAAACATTAAAATTTCTACCCCCCCGTCGCCGAATTTTCAAAATGGTATAGGAATTTAAAATATTTCAAAACTCCTCGGTTTTCTTAATGAACATTTTATTGCAGCACCTTTTTTCTACAATGTACCGGGTAAGTATCCGATACTTTTACCGATTTACCGATACTTTATTACCAAAATAATATTCGCAATTTTTGCGAATACTTTGAAATATGCGAATATTCGTTACATCACTCAATGAAATGTATCGTGATGGTAAAGTAGCAGTAGTAAAACCTAATGTTTTGATCAATTGAGATAAGATGAAGTTCATATCCTCATCAACAATATCTTAGTTTATTTATTTAAACTCCATAATACATATCCGTATTATGGTTTCCTGGTCAAATTACAACGGTTTAATTGAAGTGAAGGCTGCCTCAACTATAATACATATTATACGAATTGTCTGGGATTTTTAGAAATTGAACACTCGGAGCTTGTAAAAACGCAACCACTTTATTCGGACATTTCTTGGTGAGAGAGAGAGAGAGAGAGATCACAAAAACATTGATAATCTATATCCAAATTGAGCATAGATAAAACAGCATAGAGCGGTTTAAATTCGACTCGCTCAGCGGCGCCAAAGTCCTGTGTTAACATCCTTTACGGGATATGCCGCGATGCTTTACTAGTATAGTAAGTTAACAAATTGTTGTAGAATACCATCCAACGATATATATGTATATCCATCAATCTATATCCATGTTACGGTCCACCCACTATCAATGTAGGTACTGCATAATATACTATTTGAAGTACCAACATTAGACTGTTGATTACATTTAGTAGTGTTTCTTACGTTGCTGCCGGTACGTTGTTTAGTAAAAGTACTAAGGTATGTACTTAGGTACTTTACTGATATGCCTATTAGAATATTAGGTACTACCTGTAAATACAACCTATGTAGTAGGTACCTACTATAAAGTATTAAAATATGTACCTATTGATAAATAATTATTAAAGTTGCGCCGAGTGCATAGTGATTTCAAACACTTGTCGATGTCGGAAGACGATGCAGCATAGGGTTATCGGTAGCGCATTGGTCAAACATTCTGTATGTTAATGATCTGTTGATGTTAATAATATTATGATGATTCATGCAGAACTGCGATGTTTCCCATGAGGATGCACTCGACAGAACCAAGTGGCGAAACAAAACAAGAAAGACAGGCCCCACCACCATGTGGGATTAATAAGTGCCCAAGGAGAAGAAGATGATGTGTTTGTAGGTTATTCATTGAATTACCAGACTTTATCAATTAACGGCGTCATAATTATTTAAATTTTCCAATTATGATTGTTATTGCTTAAAATGTTTCTCGATTGGTGGTCCTTATATCTTGTTAGTGAGATTGACGAAATTGATGAACGTCGTTCATGGACACCGAAAGTGATCACTTAAGCCAGCGTAGTGCGAAAGTGTTCACTCGTTTTATCTTCATCCTTCGCTCCACACGTCAAATATTTTCAATTGGTGAACTATTTGAGAGTGAACATTTTAATCAAATAATCTTGTGATCGATTCCTTTCGCTGCAGGCCTATCTTTATAATACAGATTAATCGCTTAGTGCGAGTTTTTATTTATATTAAATACATTATTTTCGATGTTCGCCCGTACCCTTTCACTTCGTACGCTCGATTATTTGTTGCCGGAAATGTTTACCGTCCCTAATTTGGCGGTTATTATAATTTCCGTAGGCGAGAGAAGAATTGATTGTGATTTTTACACCCACTTATATCGTTAGTGTGAAGTAATAACCTAATGAGAACCTATAAAACGATAAATTCAAAACAGTAACCCAATTTCCCTATTTATATAACATATTTTTTCAATAATTTCATCTATTTTTTAAGGATTTACTATGTAACAAGTTTGAGACATTTTGGATGTTTTTAAAAATATTCAAAACGAACTCGATTGCAATCGTAAAAATAATGACAATACTCAATACATAATTAAGTAAATGTCTTTCGTGTAATGTTTAACTATGAATTGCTACCTATTTATTACAGTATTAAACCAGAATGGACGCTCCAAATCGGAAATCGTGAGCAGGATAAACCAGGCAAAAATTGCCTTTAACAAAAAATCTAAAATATTGGGATCCCCAAATATTGATTTAAGCGTTAGGAAGAACCTTACTGAAGCCTTTTTATGGAGGATTCTGCTATATGGTTGCGAGATGTGGACCATCAGCAAGAGTGAAAGTGGACGGTTGGCGGCCTTTGAGATGTGGTGCTACAGACGTGCTACATGAAGATCCATTGGTCGGAACAAATCGAAAATGAAGACGTGTTAATCAGGGTAGACTAAAGAAGGCAACTCCTTAAAACAATCGCTCAACAATGAGCTAACTGAATTTGGCAACAACATCAGGCACCCAGGCCTTCTCATCACCAACGCGGAGGACAAGACAGAAGGCAGAAATGGTAGAGACCGACCAAAAGACACCTATATGACATTGGCATGATCTGTGGCACATACGTAGGATTAGAGACTAGCTGAAAATAGGGAGGAATGGAGAAGAAAATCCAAACTCGTTGCAGACCAATTAATAAATAATAAATAGTCTGCCAGCTATACAAACTATCATCTTTGTCCAGAAATTTTTTGGTAGGTATCATGCGTATTATAAAAGTAGTTATGCGCCTACGATGTGTGGTGAGCGAGCGGAGGCGACCCCGACATTGCGAGTGGGCGCCACGCGTTATATTATCTATACGATCGCCTCCATACCGCCCTAATCCGCCCACAGCGACGCTCTTTCAACTCTTATCGATATCCAAACATTGTGCAAACTAAACAAAAACATACGTATTGTAGAAACAGTTCAAACAGTATGGACACAAAACACAGACATTAATTGTTAGGCATTAAACAATTTCAATTTAGCTGTGATGATTTATGAGCTGAGGGATTCGGACGGCACAAAATCGGTGAATATGGCAAGAATTATGGGGATGCCTTTTCCAGGAGATGACAGAAATAGATTGAAGATAAGAGAAGAAGCACAAGATTTTTTGACACCAAATCGGAGCATTAATATCAACGGATTAACTTTTATTAAAATACTCGTACTTTTTGTTTTACTGTTATTTTATCGTTCATGAGGTTTGCCACTAATCCTGACCTGTCTTATTTTTTTTATTGGCATGGAAACGAAAAACATCAAACAAATTATAATATGCAGTTAGTCTACTTACCCATTTCTGGGAGAGGCTATGATAGATTAAGAAGTTGAATTAAATTTTGACACAATCGGATACCGGAAACAGTATTTTACTTGCTCGGAAGTGTATTTGCGACGCAATGCTAAACAATCCCAGTTAGCATTGCGGTGTTGTAAAAGGCTTTTCTAAAATACATTTTCACCTATCTCTGAAACTCGAGCTCACAATCGATTGCCTTAACATTACTGGGCAACTTAAATATGCATTAACTAGGTATACCTATTCCTTTAGATACTTTACGCCGACGAAGAGGCAAGGAGAGGACAATCTGCATGTTTGTTATTTATTTTATTCTTTGTGCACTTTATCATTACATAATAGTGTTAACAAAACAATATAAATTTTAAAATATTAGTACGACATACAGTGGCTAGATTAACACTACAAAGTTTTTCTTCGCCCTCGCCTTCATTCCATTTATTTGGGGTCGACTCTCCTAGTCCTCATCTTCCAAGTTTTCCGGTCCCCTGCATCCTCCGAACGCAGCTCTGCCTCCCTCGGGTCCCTGGCAATTGTGGACATCCAGGTGGTCACTGGTCTGTGATATAAAGTGATTTTATTTATTTATTACACGCAGTTAGTCCGCTGACTACCCCACTTGTGGGATATGCCGTGACGGTATATTAATAGTAGTAATTGCAGTACGCCGACAAAATTGCTATGAAAAGTGAAAGCAGTAATATTTTGCGACTATTATAAAAAAATAACGTATAATTTTGTCTTCTATATTGCTCTCGGCTGTGTTATCAAATCCATTATTTTATTATTCGGTTTGCTGTAGTTGTAATGAAAACGAACGAGTACATATTGTAATTACAATTTAAATACATAATAACAGCAGCATGTAGCATTGTGAATGTGGAGAGAATGAGTGAGTGTTGACAGAGTGACATAAAAGAAGTGATTAATCTATAAATAAGCGATTTAATCTAAGCCGTGGAGCAGCACCCGGTGAAGAATTGGTCTCTCACTCTATTCCTTAAGTTTTCGAGTGTTCTACTGTAAAAGGCAGGTGTTCATAAAAGTAAAGACATTTTACAACTCAAATTCAGCGATGAGGTTTGCCACCCATCTTGAATGTCGTCACATGCCCGCTTTTTGCAGGATGATGGAAAATTGATAGAAAAGAGTGGGGTATTTCTTCTATATATGTTGAAATAACTTTATTTCTCGGATTAACTTTATTCAGCGAAATTATCACATAAACGGATAAATAGGAGTCCCAGGACAATTTGTTAACCCTTTCAACTCTCTCTAGTCTGACAGTACCACTATGCCAGTGTTGGCATCTCCGACGCCACCACGTCAGTGGGCGGGGGACCTGGCTGACGTAGTAGTATTGATTCTATATCGAGAACTCCTCGGGATACCTCTGGGAAGATGTCCAATGTCTTATAGTGATGTGATTTTACAAATACTATTTATCTATGCCTTCACGTCGCATTCCCAGTGGGGCAGGCAGGGAGGATGGAACGCCATATAGGTCTTTCTTTCCCTTCATACTTATTCCGTTTTTACAAATACATGCTTTTTGTAATGCAACACCGGAAACATGCAATAAATTGTATGGAAGATGTTTATAGATTGATAGATTATCATGCAAGGTCTCCGCTCGCTGCCGCACATCTTGTTTCGCTTTTCAGAAAGCGTAGAGAAGGTGGAAGTCATTATTTGGGTACTTATCTACTTATTTAAATTTTTACAGATGGACAACCAAAACTAATGACAGATCGCCGCGGTACACAGTGAAAGTTATTATGGTAGTAAGTACCTAATAAAAACGATAACAAAATCAATTATTACGTTATAGCAATTAGGCAGACAAGTAGCGAATATTGCCGAATAGGTATAATAAGTATACAACAATGCTACTAATGTAAGTATGTATCGGATAAAAAAAAAAAAAAATACTCGTTCACATTTAAAAGTAATCTAATCTGATAAAAATGTTTGATTCCGTTTGTATGTACGAATGTATACGTATGTTTTAGTGATGTAACGAATATTCGTTTATTTCAAAGTATTCGCAAAAAAATATGCGAATGTTTTGCGAATATTATTTTGGTAATAAAGTATTGGATATTCGGTAAAATTACCGGATACTTACCCGGTACATTATAGAAAATGGTACTGCAAGAAAATATTCTTTAAGAAAACCGAGGAATTTTGAAATATTTTAAATTCCTATACCATTTTGAAAATTCGGCGACGGGGGGGGGGGGTAGAAATTTTAATGTTTGAGCAATTGTAGAAGTTTAAGCAAGTCAATATTCGCTATTCGCATTCGCGAATGTCGGCAACAAATATTCGCATTCGCATTCGCGAATATCCAAAATCACACATTCGTTACATCACTAGTATGTTTATATCTTTAGATTGTTTGTATTTTGATTGTATTCAATTTGAATGTATACCTTCTATGAAATTATATGCAATATAAGGAATGAATACGGTAGAGTATCTAACTTGCGATCAAGAGATTCAGTGTTCTGTTTTTGTCTGTCCTGTTGCCGACCTATTTTCACGACAGAAGCATATTGCTTCTGAGTTTGTTATTTGTGTTTATTCAATCCATGATTCATTTTTAAAAAAATAGATACTACTACCATACTATCACGGCATATGCCACACGTGTCCTCTCCGTGCCAACAAAAAATGAGTACATTTGGGGTGGGTGGCAAACCTCATCGCCGAATTTAAGTTTAAAATGACTTTTTATTTCACAAGACGCACCGAAAAATTCGGAAAAAGGGGGAAACCAATCTGTTCGACGATTGCTCCACGGAAAAAGTAAATAAAGATATAAAAATGTTAAGACGAACGATAGATTACTACGGCTACTTTTGTCTGAGCAAAGCCGTGTTTATTGCTAGTAACAGCAGTAATATACCTTTTCATATAATATTTAAAAGTAATTTGAAATCGAATCTTACGACTATTATTTGCACAATGAGAGCGACAAGGCGGAAAATCATTATAGAAATCGAAAGGCCATAAAGTAAATTCATCTTTTGTGTATGTATGTATGTCGTTTGATGACTTTAGGATTGGCAGAGAGGACAGAGTGCAGTTTATCGGGTTAGTTGGAAGACAACTCCCCCTGTACGTTGAATTTTATAACTGTCACATTTGTGATACTTTTTATTGATTTATATTAGAACCAATGTACGGAATAAAAATAATAATTTCTGTCTTTGAGATCACGACATCTTCTACAAGTGTGGTAGCCACCATTCCATGTAATAGACATACAGGTTATTATATATAAGATGGTTGCTTCTATGGTTTGCAAAAAGCTTTTCTCGATTGGTGGACCTTTCATCGTGCCATTGAGAATGGTAGAATTGATGAACATTGTCCATGAACACCGAAAGTGATCACTTAATCCAGCCTAAAGCCAATTTGTAAGCGTTGTGACGCCTTTCTCATTTCTTCCGATTAGATTTTGCACAATGTTACATTGTGTAAACATGGTTCTCCAATCGAGATATTTGATTAATTATGTATAATCTTTTCGTTGTCGTCAAACGCATCCTTCTTTTCGTTCAGGGATGTGCTATTATTTCTGATGTACATATGATGATGGATCCTCCAAATCAATGATACATACAAAGCACATACATTGTCTTTTTCTTGTCCTAGTTAAGTTGGGAGCCCAACGTATCTAGATATTTCTTTCATCAGAGACCACTACTTGTCTTTGCTTCCATGACCTCTTGTCACTCTTGCAAACCAAAAAGTCTTACAACACACAATATTATGTTTGACACCTGCTGTACTCACCACCTTCTTTTCTTATTCCGAATTATACAGCTACGTTATATAAATTATAAACGATATAGCGTAGGTTCAATTTTTATTTGTTCAATTTATTTATGTGTATAATTTCACACCAAGCTTAGTTTCATAATCTTATGTGTCGTCTTCTTAATATTGCTACTTTTAATGTTAATTTTTTTTATTTGTTTATTTATTAGTTCTTTTAATAGTTCGCGCTAATAAAGTTTATCAATTGACTTAGTCTGTTGTCTCTTCTCACGTGTGATGTCGTATCTGCAGAATTGTGCATTTGAAAATCACGTAAATTTTATCTCACGAAACTGTCGCTCACACTTGTTTATGGCTATGAACCTACATATTGACTGTCCAATTCCGTAACTCGTCAAGTAGAAATGTCTTATATTCAAGAAATTTTTGTGATTTTTGTATATTTATATTATGCTACAAAAACACAACAGAAAGTGATGTATACTATATGATATCGCACTGTTCAAGACATACTGTGTCTTTGTTCGGTTCAATAGTCGAACGATTCGAAATATTTATTTGTGGAACTCAAAAAAGGTTCATTTTTTTTCTTGATTAAATATTTAAAGGGAACCGTGATTTTTTATAGTTACTTGTTTGTGGAATTGAAAAAGTGGCGTCGATTGTGTTTGTTACCAATATGTTCAAAATTTTCGACTTGTTGTGATGTGGAACTAGACAGTCAACCATCCTTTTCATCTTTTGCTGCGTACTCAAATAGATCCAGACGCAGACGACTCTGGAAGGCAATAACAAGAACTCACTCACTCACTCACTCACTAGTCAGCCATCTCTCCACTGCTGGATGTAGGCCTCTTCCAAACTTTTCCAAACGTCTCGATCCTGTGCCCGTTGCATCCAATTTCGTCCAGCGATTGGAGTTATATCGTCAATCCATCTCTTTTGCGGTCTTCCGATGCTTCTTTTACTACTCCATGGTCGCCATTTAAGAATCTTGGGGGTCCATCTACCATCGTCACGTCTTGCTACATGTCCCGCCCATTGCCACTTAAGCTTTGCCACACGGTCCATTATGTCTGTAACCTTTGTCAGGTGCCTGACATAACAAGAACAATATTCAAAAAATATTTCTGACGAATTCACGCAGATAGTGAATTTGATCTGCGCGCGATGATGGCCGAGGTGGGCGTTGCTATGTCCCCGAAACTAGATACTTTGAACAGTACCAGTTTTTAGTATTAATTACTTTGTTATCATTTGATTATATTCAGAATATAACGTGTTATAATATTAATATACAAATGATATGTTAATATATTATGTTGTTATTTATGGTTCAAGACTTTTTATTCGTTTCCGTGTTGCCGAGGATGTTGTGATCTTGTGGTGGTGCCGTGCCCATCCTTGTGTTAGATTCTCTTTCGCCTCCAATCCTCTTATTTCTCCTCACATAGAGAAAGAGAGAGATATGCTTTCCCCATATTCTGATACTTTGCGGTTAGCAACAACGAAATATCTATTTATGCCAATTCTGTAGCATTCGAAATAGTATTTTTTTTTATTTTGAAGAAAGCTGAACACTTCTTTTTTGCTGTTGTATAACATGTCTATTTTAATAATTTATTCATTTTTAACTGTTCATTGATGTCAAACAATTTCGTACATTAAAATTAAATATAATCAATATACAGAGGACGAGTTTATCGCAAAGACGCAGTCTCTTGCAACTAACCCTAAAATAATACTGTTTGTTTAAAATTGAGATAGTTCTTCTTCGCCCTCGCCTTTATCCCATTTACTTGGGGTCGGATCTCCTAGTCCTCATCTTCCAAGTTTTTCGGTCCCCTGCGTCTTCCGAGCGCAACTTTGCCTCCTTCATGTCCCTGGCAATTGAGGACATCCAGGTGGTCATGGATTGCCTGGTCTTCTGGGTCCTACTTCTACGTCCATTGTCTTTTTGATCATGTTATCCTGTGGTAGTCTCAAGATATGTCTGTACCATCTTAATCGGTTTTCGGTTATTTTTTCGCCGATGGAAAAAAAAATCCATTAAACTTTAGTTCTGTAGTCATATTTCAAATACCTAAAATAAAATCTTTTTGGAATGCTCTGGATTTAAGCACTTGCTAGAATTCTAGATTTGTCACGTTCAATTTGCTTATGGTACAATTCCCAACTATTTGACTTATTGTCTTGACAAGATCATAAATATTGAGCGAGTTTTCTCTCAAACCCAAAAAGTGGAGAACAGTGAAAGATTTATGCAGAATCTTCCATGTCTAGTATTTTAAACGATTGAATGTTTCCTGAAGTCAATATATTATGTACGTCTATACTTGTGCATACATAGTAACATTGACTACAGCCATCCTCTATATGACATTGAAAATAAAAACGTTTCATTTGTACGAGTAGTGGGTACATAGTACAACGTGACTCATCCATTTGCTGCTAATAATGAAAACACTACGTTGTGAGTTTAGATGCGAAAATTCACATCGTAGATGGAGCCAATCTGCTGTTAATTGTTTAAACAGCTGTCTTTTTCAAGAACACCGAGTATAAAACTATAAATAAATAATATTTAGTCAGTTTGGGACCAATACGTGATGGTTAACACTTGTAATACGAATTTAATTTCAACATTATTTTGGATTCTGACAATCTGTAGGTAGGTACTATCCTCGCATCTTCCACAAGTACGGTTGCAAGTGGACTGACTAACATGTAATTATCGTTGTTATTATTAGTATTCATCAATCAGTGCCGTATAAAGTCTCCCAAACGTTGGCGATCACTCTGGAGAATGCTTCCCTGTCCCGCGCTGTTCGGACCTGCTCTCCCATCTGTGTTATTCCGATCCATTGCCTTATATTACGCAGTCATGATATCTGACTCCTTCCCACTCCACGACGCCCCTCGATCTCGCCCTCTATTATCAACTGCAGAAGTTATTCTTATTATTACAATTATTGATTGATGATTGATCGCCATCACAGTCTGAAGCCTTTTCAATTATCTCGTATGTACGTTGCAGCATTAATTCTTCATACATAGGTCTTGTCAAAGATGTGGATATTAGCTGATATTATGCGTACAGCCCTATTAATTGGAGAGTTACTAATTATTGTAAACTGTGCCTGTTTACAATATGTAACGATATACAACGTTTACAATATACAACGAACACTGATATTTAATTTACACAAATATATATTTAAATAATAATTCCTATTTATAATGTCGAACACAACTTAGTCAATCACGCAGCGAACCAGTGCAAGTCAAGGTCGTATCTAATATGAGCGTCGTTACCTATAGGAAGCTAACCTATATAAACAATTGAGTATTGCTACTCACTCATTATCCCTTGTTTAACCTGTAAACAAGTCCAAGGTACAACTTAAAGGTGCAGTGTACAAAGTCCATACACTACACTAATTATATCCGTACGACCACGATGGGGATAAAGCAGTTTGTGGTTACGAGTTCTGTCATAAGAATTTGGGACAAATAAGGAGTTCTTAGATAGCATTTGAGGGTTGCTAAGGCGACGGCTTATTAATTTGAAGATTGATGATGACCTTAGAAGTAGAAAGACGTCTTTCTCGTGTTGTTTAATATGTAGTAGTAGAACGAATCGTTTATTTCAATGGATCCAATTGAATAAAGTGTCTTGATCAATACACCTTTCTTCTTCTCTCAAATGTAGAAATTAAGATTCAAAAGGTGACAGATACAAGAATGAATAGCACCCGTCTAACTTTATACACATGCGTCGCACGTCTCTTCTAATTTTTTCCCATTTCGCATTCAACAATTTTTAGAATTCCAGGTAATTGAAATCGACTCGAGCACAGTACGCACCAGGGTCTCAATTCGGAATCGGGCACATCTTCTTAGTATCAAACCCAGAATTTTGTTGGCTTTAACTGTTATCATGTGTATGTGGTCATTGAATGACAAATTGGACTTGAGAAAGATCTCAAAATCTTTAATTTCGTTAATAATGCGTCGTAGTTCTGCGTTCAGCAAGCTATAATTGTATTCGCTTAGTAGTTCTCTATGTGGCGTAAACAGTGAATACAATGAATGGCATACTTCATCGATACTTTCATTGATGATGTACATAATACATTACAATGAGCTCAATACCAAACATCGCAAAATATCATTGTAGTCTATCAGGTATTAATAGAATATTCATTGTCGCGAATGAGGTCAGGCTATCTTCATTTCGCATTGGTGACAAAAACTCTTCGTGCATGCGCTTGTCGTTTCTTTGAAGATCGTTTAAAATTATAGAAATGGAAAAAAATAGGTGCCGTTATGCGGATTATCGCACAAAAAACATGCGTGCTAAATCTGTCTCAATAATATGTTCTCGAAAAAACTTCTTTTACCAAATGTTGATAATTGAGTTGTTAGGTTCAAGTTCCGCTTCGTCAATCTTCTCCCCTTTTTTGTCATTAAATTTCTTATCTTATTTTGCCAATTTATATAAATTTAACCAAAGTTTTTTTTTACGTATAGTCATTTGTTGCACTTTTACTATTTTCATAGGTCATAGTTACGGTTTTGGGGTCAGATCTGTTATACAATTTGGGAAAAATATATAGGAGATCGATCAAGAACAATTTACGATACTGACAACATAGAATTGTGGTTTTAGTTCTAAGCTTACCGCGTGTATAAAGGTTATTTGTTTAAAATTATATATTCTATGATGTTATCATTATTCACGTAATTTCTCGAAGGTTTGATTGCGATTAATTACCAGATTAGAGTCTGCGTTTTTATCGTTATGAGGCCGATTTTGTATGCTCATAAAATCTAGCTTTTATAAACCTATATAGTAAGCATAATTCTCGTGTTCATGTCCACTTTTCGCCACACCATTCTGACACTGTCTGACACTCTGCTTATCAGTATTTTGTCCATGTGTTTCTTTTCCAGGTTCACTTCATTCTGCTGCATACAATTGCTGCTTTATAAATATATTTTTTGCCCGTGCCTCGATCAAACTGCATTGTATTAAACTTCATACTGTACTATAATACTATTGTGTGTTTATTCTTTCAATTTGTACTTATGTCTTGTCACTTCAACTCTCACACATCTCACGCTTGCCTTTTCTCTTTTTCTTTACAGATTCTCTGGCACGATACTATATTTGTCAAAAAGCGCTACGCATGCTCGCGCTAACATCACACACAGTTGCTTCTACATCAGCGCCAATAGCGGAGAGGATAACTTCAACGACAAGGAAGATTAATTTGCACAACTCTACAGAAGCAGCGCCGTCAACCACCCAAGAAAAACCAATGTATTGATCAAAAATAATTCGTAATAAATTTGCACGTTCTTCCTGTATCCCAAAAACTCCGACACCACTCCACTTGGTTACCTGGGTGTTCTCACTATATGAACGACGTTTAACACAAAAAATATGTAAATATCTACAAAAAGCATCGAATCCCAAAAAGGTTGCATTGTTATCCCTTTACAATCACTGTATGTTTATTGTTTGGTGAGAGTTTTTCCCCAAGAGTCCAGAAAAATTGTAAATAATCTGTACAATTTTTATCTCAATATAGTATGTCTTGTGGGTTTTGGGCGATTGGAGTGGTTATACCTAATTATGTATAGTACAAAGAATTTTGAAAACTTGTCATTTCCAAATAGCCACATCGCTTATGTGCCCACTAAAAGAGTGAATTATCAGAAATGAGGGGGCTCAACACAATGTGTTCTGAGCTTGACTCTTGTGACCCCGTAATTTTTGATATTTGATTATGTCAAGTTTTTAAAATTCTTTGAATGCAATCTAATTAATGTGTTTGTTTTCTTTCTTCCAAAAACAGTATTTAGTCCACGAGTCGAGTCGAATCTCAGAAAAAGTGATCTTAACGCAAGTTTACCAAAAATTAAAAATTAATAATAATCTCCTAGAGTTACTCGTATTACCATCTATCTACTACTAAAAGTTCAACTGTGATTTTTTAGTTAAAAAATAGTGTTTTAGTATTAAAAAAGTCAATAGTATCTTAGAAACCGAAGATTTTGGTGCGTTTTGTATTAAATTATCAAAATCTACGCTCAAAGTTAACCTGAATTTTGAATATTTTGGAATAGCGGAATGAAATATGTGCAAAGAAGATATTGAAAAGAAAATTGATGTCAGAAGTATTTGAATTGACGCAAAAGTTGTCAAGATTATCACCTTGCTCAATTTAGAAATTATTTTCAAGATTGATGATAAAATAAAGAATTTATACAAAGAAAAGTTGATCAACGATCAAGTTATCGATTTGATCCACGTAATCTTGGGAAACTGGCAGGAGTCTTGACCGAAAATGGAGGCGATCGAAGGAATTCGTTAGCGGGTGCCGGCCGTCATAGGAGTATCGTCAGAGTGCTGGCGACCTCATCGTCGGCACCAAACATGGCGACCATGGACTTGTCCAACGAGATAGTCCGTCTCCGGGCTGAACTGGATTCCGTCAGCGCTCAGAGGGACCTGCTGCTCTGCGAGGTTGCAGCCTTGAGGCGGGAACTTGAATTGAGTGAATTGAGGCAGATGCAAGATGAAAGGTGAACAATATTGTTTGTGGATTTTGTTGCTACCGCTATTAGAAGTTTTCATTTTTTATTTTTTTTTAGTTTTCATTTGTTTAGTAGGTATACTTCATTGTTTATTTTTTTGTTTTCCCATTTTTAATCTTTTGATTTTTTTTTATTTTTTTTAGTTTTCATTTGTTTAGTAGGTATACTTCATTGTTTATTTTTTTTGTTTTCCCATTTTTAATATTTTGATTTTTATTTTGTTTATTATTTTTATGTATATATTTTAATTTTATGTATATATTTTTGCATGTTTTATTTATTTTCACATTTTACACATTATATTTTTTTGTTAATTTTTGTTTCTTTTGTTTTTCATTTCATCTTTTGCATGTATCTTGCTTGTTCACCTTCCACTGTATATATTTCATTTTGCACCTTAACGCATCCTTCTGCATGTATAATTAATTTCATTATTTTTAACATCTATCGTCTCGTGGAGCACCCGGCAAAGAATTGTTCTCCCACTCTTTTCCGTAAGTTATCGAGTGTCCTGTAAAAGGCAGGTGTTCGAAAAATAAAGACGTTTTATATCTTGGATTCAGCACCGAGGTGTGCCACCCATCCTGCCTGTCTTAATCTTTGTTGGCACGGAGAGGACAGCTTGCATGTTTACACTGTCATTGACTGTTATTTAAATATTTTATGTATCATATGCCGTCGTTTTTATTAAATAAATAAATTAATCTAAGTAAATCAACTCCAATTTGATATGTGTGCATAAAAATATCCTATATTTTAGCGATGAGATAATGTCACCCATCCTTAATGTCTCAATTTGTATTGTAACGGAGAGGACTATTTTCATGTCGATCCGCTGGCTACCCCACTTATCAAAGGTGTTGTGGATGGATGGACATTATTCCAGTATTAAAGCATCGCCCGGTGTGGCAATTGTCGGCCTGTGTGGCGCGGAGGTAACGCTCTTGCCTTTGAGTTATAAGGTCCCGGGTTCGATTCCCGGCCAGGGCAAAATGAAGAATGACCTTTTTCAAATTGTCTTGGGTCTGGGTGTTACATGTATAATATGTGCATTGTATATGTGTGTATCGTCGTGTTAGTACCCATAATACAAAATTCATCTGAGTTTGGGACTAGCTCGATCTGTGTGAATTGTCTATGTATATTATTATATTATCTTGGGTGTGTTTATCGCAACATTCTGATTTCTTACAACTAACCCGTAATGGAAGAGGTTTCTTAACTGAATTATGTTTAGTATTACATGATGCTTAAAAGTTGAATTGGAAGGCGTTTAGAATGGATGGCGTGTCCGTTAATTTGTTTCGTTTCAACGTAAAAAACAAAGATCTAGGAAATACAAACACTTATTACGAAGATAATTTTTTGTTGCTTTTAACATTATAATAATAATTTAGTTTGTTTATAATTATGTACGTTCGATTGTATCTTCGGTGGATTCATGAGACCTCTCACGTGCATTTATTGTTTGCAATATCAATGTCTCGAACATGGCTAAAATGCTGTCATCCTCGTACCGACACTTATGTATGCAAGCGAAACCTGAACATGGCTGAAGAAGGACGATAGTGGAATAAATGCAGTGGAGATGCGATCACTGAGAAGAATGGTAGGCAAAACATTGCGTGATAGAGTAAGAAATGAGGGTATTAGAAGAATGAGTGGATGCAAGAGGAATGAATGCGTGGATAGAATGCGTATAAATAAATTGAGATGGTTTGGTCATGTGGAGCGAATGGATGGTGTAAGATTGATGAAGATGGTGTATTTATCTGAAAGAGAGGGTGTGAGCAAACGCGGACGTCCGAGAACTTCGTGGCTTTGCCACGTGGATCAAATTCTCAAGGACAGTCGCGTGTTAAGTAAGAGGAATCGGCGTGCATGTATGAGAAACTGGATGAATGTAGAGGAAGCGAAAGAAGTCTATGGCGTTCCGTTCTCTCTGCCTACCCCACCTGGGACACGGCGTGAGGGTATAGTATAGTATTGTAAATAAAACCTGTTTTGCTGGATGACATTGAAGGTGTCTTTGATATTTTATAGTATATTGGCTTGTACGTGTTATTCGAATGATAACACAGAATCATTTTTAAGTGCCTTCATGTGAGTTTTCACGAATCATCCAAGAAAAAGCAGCACGTTCAGATAATTAATTTCACTCAATATTTTATTCAACTAAATATAATGAGTAACAATCCATTGGATTGGTCTGCAACAAGTTTTGACTTTCTTCTCCATTCCTCCCTATTCTCAGCCAGTCTCTTCAGCTCTCCGTATGAGCCACAGTTCATGTCACTCTTCAGTTGGTCCATATAAGCGTCTCACGGTCGGCCTCTGCCATTTGTGCCTTCGGTCCTACCCGCTGCGATTGCGATGAGCAGTCCTGGGTGCCTGATGTTGTGGCCAATCCAGTTAGCTCGTTGGCTGATTCTTTTGAGGAGTTGCCTTTTTTCGCCAACCCTGATTAGCACTTCTTTGTTTTCGACGTGTTCCGACCAATGAATCTTCAGCATGCCCGCCCATTTTCACTCTTGTTGATGGTCCACGTCTTGCAACCATATAGCAAAATGCTCCACACAAAGGCTTTAGTGAGATTCTTCCTCACGCTTAAATCAGTATTGGGGGATTCCAATATTTTAGATTTTTTGTTAAAGGCAATTCTTGCCTGGTTTATTCTGCTCACAATTTCTGATTTGGAGCGTCCATCCTGGGTTATTCTACTGCCCAAGTACATGAACTTTTTTACTTGTTTGATGCTCACTCCATTTATGGTAATGATCGCAGTCGCTTCATCCCTTCCAACGACCATACATTTTGTTTTGTCTTTATTTACTTTCATGTTGTACTTTGACAGTAGTATACTTTCAACTATAAAGCGCAATATCAGAAATGTACATCATCAGTAGGCAAAAGGCAGCGCCGGTCTCTTAAGCTAGTATTCAAGTGACGTACATGTATTGTATTCGATAATAATATAATTAATAAAGTAAATTATTATTAATAATTGATTAATAATGTTGTACTATATATAATCTATAGACTATGAGTTTGTACTCTTGTCTATTACTTATTTATTTGTATTCATTTATATTTATTAATAGTTTGACCTCCGGAGATGCCTACCTTTATTGCTATTGCCATTAACAAAATGATTATTCATAATAGAACTTCGATTTGCGCGAGTTCGGAGTTCGTGATTTATGTCTGTATCGTTTTATATATCTGTAGCAGGGATGTTGCGGATGTCGATTTTTACACATCCGCGGATGTGAATGCGGATTTTTGAAGGCTCACATCCGCGGATGCGGATGCGGATGTTTAAGATGTTATAGAAAAAAAGTAGGAACTATTTTAGTTGGTAGGCCCCACTGTCAAATATGTGACGAAATTGTTGCTAAGTACAATAATATTATGTTTTTTTTGGCGAAATGTTTTTTTTTGTTATTTGCAAAAACCGGCAAAAAAAATAAAATAAAACCGGTAAAAATAAAAACGCATCCGATCTTGTCACCAATTTTTTCGTTCCCATTGGTTAATGTCAAGTGCGAACGGCACGCGCTATTCGCCGGCCCCGCCCCATTTCTTTCTTGTCGCAAATTGTCTTACATCCGCATCCGCGTGAACATCCGCATCGATTATTGCGGATGCGGATGTCCAAATACATGCGGAAGCTCCGCATTTGCGGATGCGAATATTCGCAACATCCCTGATCTGTAGCAGGGTCTGAAAACGGCTAATGGCGTATTGTTTTTGCTGTGATAAATTGGATAAACAAAAACATGCACTCCTAACGGAATTTCACATATGTACCATGCACAACATATCTATCTAGTTAATACGTACCTACTTATTCAAATAGGTTGACTATCGGTGAGTGTGATCAATTATTGGAATGATTAATCTAGAGTGGTTTAAAATCATAATAATATGAATAACGCAATGATAATAGTACGGTTTTATTTAGTTTCTGGGTAAAGTTTAGTGACAAAAGTACACTACACACTTTGTTCCATGGAGCATCTGGCAAAACATTGGTCCTCACTCTTTCCTGTTTTAAGTTTTCGAGTGTCCTGTAAAAGCAAGTTTTTTTTGAAAAAAATAAAGTAATTTTACATCTTGAATTCAGCCATCTTCAGATATCTTCAACATATGGGGTGGATATAAGCTTAGCTATTGCAGCACGTCATGGGCTTACATATAGTTTTTTGTGTCGTTGAAAAAACAAGATACTCAGAATGGGTGGCATATCTTATCGCTACTGAATCATCGCCTGACTACGCGAAGTTTTACGAATATATTATGTCACTCGAAATCACATAGAAATTAGATAGATTTAGTGTATTTCGAGAATCATATATTAAAAATAATAACAGAAATTTTACGGAAAATAAATTATAAAAAAATCGTAGTTGTACTGTAATGATATGAAATCGAATGTTCGGTAATATCCGCTACAATGAGCATATCACCTCTCGCAGGCTACCCACCTGTCTTAACATCTTCTCTCCGCCTACTCCCGTATTATATTGTGTGCTATAATATATCATTATTTTTATGTTGTGATGTATACAAATTATATAGGCACTTTTTCATTGGCGATTGTATATTATTATGAAGTTATGTAACAATTCGCAATTATCAACGGGTAAATTATGCTGGTACCTACAGTGCGTTCAATGTGACATTTCCCTTCTAAGTTACAGGATATTGTAGTGAATTTTTTCGTTTTCTTTTCTCAATTTTATTCTTTGCCACTTATGCAAATTGGTTGTTTTTTACTACGCGGAGTTTTTTTTCACATATGGCATAGCATGCTACAAGGATGATTAAATCTTCAGGGAGAAGAAGGAAATAGAATAATAAAATTTGATTTGAGAAGGGACAAATGGAATACACGGAGTTCCCGGCAAATAAAAAGATTCCCGCTCTTTTATTCGTTTTCGTCGAGTGTCTGTAGAAGTGTAAAACGGGGGGTGTTCGTAAAAAAAAAACGCCGGCGAAGAGGGCAGCTTTCATTTCGCCATTTGGGATTCTGACATTTAAGATTCAATGGTAAATTTCTTAGTCAGTTTTTGACTATATCGGTAGTCACCTCATGTAGGCCTCCTCAATCTTAATTCAAAGCCATACACAGAGGACACTTAACAATCTGGTTTTCCGATTCCTCCGAACTAATATTGGATTTAACCTGCCACACAAGCAAAGACCCCACTAAATAGACTACGAATAGGGCATGGCAGATGTGTGGAGTTGAAATAACTTTATTTTTCGGATATTTCAGGAGTCCAAGGACTCCTATTTATTTAGGATGTGTGGAGTTGTGGACTATAGGTCAACAACTAGAATTTTTTCAAAATCTTGATTTTTGGCTTACTACACGTAGAAATATACATACATACCATCACGCCGCTTCCCTCGCGGGGTAGGCAGAAAGGATCGAGCGCCACTTCCTTCTATCCTTGCATACATCTTTCGCTTCCGTCACTGTGATACAATTCCTCATGCATGCTCTCCTGTTCAATGTGCTCAACACATGACCGTCCTGTAGGATTTGATTTAAAGATCTTGCCATTTAATCATCGGGCGTCTACGTCTCCGCGCACCATTCCTCTCAGCCAAATTAAATCTTCTTAGTCATTCTGTTCTCATTCATTCTTTCCACGTGCCCAAACCATCTTAACCCGGGTTAGTTGGAAGACATCGCATTTTAGCGATAAACTCGCCCTCTGTACATTCAATTGTATAAATGATATTTTCTATGTTAATTTGTATTATTGTAAACAATGTACAGTGAAGAATAAAATAAATAAATAAATAGAAATATAATGTCCTAGAATTGATGAATTTTGCAGTGTCCTTGAGGTGCTTCTATATAAATAATAATAATAATAAAGTTTATTCACTGTGTCGGTGTTCAAGTAGTAGAACTCCATAATCACTACAGACAATATACATAATAATAATAACTGGACAACTTTTTTAAGATGCGCCGTTTTGAGGAAAAACCACCGCAAGGTATCTTAATAAAAACAAACAATGAAGGTATCAATTAGTGATGTAACGAATGTGTGATTTTGGATATTCGCGAATGCGAATGCGAATGCGAATATTTGTTGCCGACATTCGCGAATGCGAATAGCAAATATTGACTTGCTTAAATTTCTACAATTGCTCAAACATTGAAATTTCTACCCGCCCGTCGCCGAATTTTCAAAATGGTGTAAGAATTTAAAATATTTCAAAACTACTCGGTTCTCTTAAAGATTTTTTTTTGCAGAACCTTTTTCTACGATGTACCGGGTAAGTATCCGGTACTTTTATCGAATATCCGATACTTTATTACCGAAATAATATTCGCAAAACAATACCTTGAAATATGCGAATACGATTCGCGAATACGAATATTCGTTACATCACTAGTATCAATATATCATCCTATTTACAAGTGTACACATTTTTACGGTTTATATTGTATTAAAAGCCCATTAGGTTATTACATTTCAATTTGTGCTTATTAATTTTAAAATTAGACATTTTTATAACTTTTCATTTTATTTATTCTTTACTGCACATTGATCATAAGTAAATTTACACAAAAATACATTTAAATCGAATGCAATCATACAATCAATAAGTTAATCGCAGAGACGCGATTTCTTCATACTAATCCAATTTCATATAGCTTTCATAAAAAAACCTTAAAGGAAGTAAAAAGGAGAAGAATAGGTAGGATCAGGGACTAGGAAACGTAATAATATTCGTTTGCAATTTCGCGATGAACGCGCATTAGTTCACACACAAACATACATTCTGAGATCCGCGCGATATTTGCTACATCAGTACAACAGTTTGTTATATACTGTGGATGCTCTTTACAACTAACTACACTATGTACTCGCTTCTTCTAGCGAACCTGCTAACTGCCTACATTAACATATTAATGAGCTATATAGCCATTATAATAATAATTTATGTACCTATGTTTTACATCAGGGGTGCGCGCAGACTTGAACCATCGGCGATCTGTAGCAATAAAATTGGATGACGTGCGATCATCAACTCTTTTTCTTCGACGCGACGCTGAAGACCAGCTATCCTTATCTTTTGGTGGCCTTCCTGGCAATCTTTGGTCTAAGCGATCAACTCGCAAGCAAAAAAAGGATCTGAAATTCCCAGAATTTTAAGATTTCATTTTCATAAACTTTACCCCACGTCGCCAAAATTTCGAAAAGGGTACAGGAATTCGAAATATTTCATGATCTTCTCGGTTTTGTTTGATTTTTCAACACTAATGGCTTTATCTAAGCTTCAGATTCCAAACTTTTACTCTCTAAAATTTTTTTAAAAATTTTGCCAATTTTTCAAAATGGTATAGGAATCTGAAATGTTCTCCTTGGTTTTTTTGAAGAATGTTTTCTCAGATTTCCGAATCCGGTACTCAGAATAGCGTGCATTGCACACACATTGAGCTAGTCCCTAATTAAGACGTGAATCTTGCATTATGGGTACAAACACAATACACAATCAAATGTACAATGCACCGAACATATTTGCATGTAACACCCAAACCCGGGACAGTTTAAAAAAACGGATTTTTCATTTTGCCCTGATCGGGAATTGAAACCTCGCGTCTTTTGCAAAGACAACAGCGTTAACTCCTCTGCGCTACATCGGCCAACTGTTATTAACAATAATTTTCTAGAGTCAGGACTTTCGATCGACCGTTTGCCTACCCCTGTTTTACATTGTATCACACACTCACACAGAGAGCAATGTTAATGAAGTATAAATCTGTTTGTAATATTGTATAATATTATCTGATGCCCCCGACCATGGTTCAACATTATTCAATTGTGCATATTTATTTATATAATAGTATTGTTCGACAAAGTTATTAATATATTACCTTTTTTTTATTTTCCCGGTATAATAAGACATTTTACATCTTAAATTCGGCGATGAGGTTTGCCACCCATCCTGAATGTCTTAATTTTATATTGGCACGGAGAAGACAGCTTGCATGTTTTATATGCAGCTGGTCTGCTGGCTACCCCACTTGTGGGATATGCCGTGATGGTATAGTAGATAGTAGTATTTTCCCGGTAAAGAATCCCGCTTTTTTCCGTAATTTTTCGGACGTCATGTTTAAGGCAGCTAATTGCTCTTGAAGTCTCATGTATCACAAGGCAATCGACATCTTCAATTCAACAGTGATGAGGCTTGCCACCCATCCTGAGTGTCTTAGTTTTGCTATTGGCACGGTGAGGATAATCTGCATGTGTATTACTTGCAGATAGTCTCCTGATGGCTACCCACATTCTTCTTTATGCGATAGTTTTATTTAATTTATTTATTCTTTTTGCACATCATCATTACATAACAGTGTTAACAAAATAATATAAAATTTTAGAAACTAGGACGATGTGCAGTGGCGAGATTATCACTATAAAGTGATTTCTTCCATCTAACCACGACACATTGACATGAAACTAGTAAAAACAAATTTACTTACAAAAAAACATACAAAATATCAAAACACAACAAAAGAAAAAAAAAAAAAAAAAACAAAATTTAAAATAATATATTTGTGACACACACCCAGCATGTGGTAGGGATTATGGATCAGAGGAGGGGGGGGGGCTAGGGAACGGATACTGAGTTAGAAGATAGCATTTTTTCCTTAACATAAGATTTAAAGACATTGAACGATTGTGAAACTCTATGCGAAGAAGGAAGATTATTCCAACAACGAGCACCATAAACTGAGAATGATTTCGAGAAATAATTGGTACTGTGTGTAGGAATTGCCAGAAGACGCTCGTTATTGGATCGCAATGGTAGGCCATGGCTCGCTAAATACTCGAAATTTTCTTTTAAATAATAGGGAGAAGACGTGGAATAGAGTATTTTGTAAACAAGTGATAGAATATGAAGTTCACGTCTTTGATGCACAGTTAGCCACTTAAGATTGACTCGATACTGGGAGATATGATCAGACCTCTTGAGATTGAAAATAAATCGGATACCATAATTCTGAAGTCTCTCAAGTTTATTTGACAGGTCTTGGTTGATATCGAGATATACTGCATTAGCATAATCTATGAGAGGCAGCAGCAGAGATTGAACAAGTAAGGTTTTGATTTTAGTTGGAAGGAACATTTGATATCTTTTAAGAGAATGCAGTGAATAGAAAAAATTTCGTCGGATTGTATTCATATGCTGCTGCCAGGTTAGTTTTTGGTCCATAATCACACCAAGGTTCTTCACTGTTGCTGAATAAGGGATTATATCTGAGTTCATTGTTGTATTGGGCACGGTCATGGATTTGAGTTTTGAAATGTGATAATGACTGCCGAGGAAAATTGATTGAGATTTTGTAGGATTTATGATAAGTCCATGATTCGTTGCCCAAACTGAAATTTTTTGCAGACATTCGGATATATTTTCAACAGCGGCAGAAGTATTTTCTATATTAAAATGAGTGTAAATCTGAAGGTCATCTGCATATAAGTGATAATGACAAGTGTTAATAAAGCGTGACACAGGGCTTATAAAAATTGAGAAGAGGAGAGGAGAAAGTATTCCGCCCTGAGGTACACCTGATCTGAGTTCCGCCCATTCAGAGACAGCGCCACCAGGCAGTCGAACACACTGGAAACGTCCCTTTAGATAGGATTCAAACCAAAGGGAGCATGAGTGTGAAATATTAAGGCTTTCCAGTGTCGCAATCAACAAGTCAAAGTCCACAGTATTAAATGCTGTGCTAAAATCAAGTAACGTCAGTAACGTCAACTGCCGATTGTCCATTGCAAGTCTGATATCGTCTGAAATTTTAATTAGAGCAGTTGTGGTGCTATGACCCTCACGAAAACCTGACTGGAAGTTATTATGGAGATTATTTTGGGAAATAAAAATATTTAGCTGATTATAGGCAAGTCTTTCTATGACCTTGGAAAAAAAGGGGAGGATCGAGATTGGACGAAAATCGGCTGGACATGATGATGCTGCTTTCTTTGGAAGTGGTACAACGTATGCCTTCTTCCATTCTCTCGGAAAAACATTGTGTGAGAATGAAAAATTTATAATATGTGTTATATGAGGTAAGATTAAATGAAAAAAAGGCAAAATGAAGGAAAAACAAACATCATCACATCCAGTGGCCTTGGACTTTATGGACTTTACAGACTGTTGGACATCAGCATCCGTAACTTCAGTGAAATTAAACATATCACAGGGGGGTTTGGGCTGAGCATGTATTGAGACTAGTGATCTAGACTTAGCGGCGCTATCCAGAACAAGCGGGGGAGTGGCAAATTGAGAGTTTAACAAATTGGGATCTAGATCTATGGCATCGTGCATCTTACTATTTTGAGGTAGTCCAAGCGAGCCAAGACGCTTCCATGCTTGAGATTGTGTACAGTTATTAAATAGATCGTGAGTGTATGCAATTTTGGCATTTCTACATTTTTTTGTACATAAGTTACGAAGAGTCTTGTATGCAAACCAGTTTTTGTCACAGGGGGAAATTTTATGTTTGACACGAGCCCTGTCTCGGCGAGCCATGAGTTTTTTAATCTCTTCAGTGATCCACTGAACTGGCAAATTTTTTATTCTAACTTTTCTTAGTGGTGCATGCTTATTATATAGTTGTTCTATATTTCTATTGAGAGTTTCAACTTTTTCATCAATTGAATTTGCCAGTGTGATGTCATCCCACTTTAGAGATTCCGCTTCAATGAGCAGAGCATCGTTGTCAACATGACGAAGAGAGCGCGCATATACAACCTTGGGTTTGGGTTTGGGGACCTTTATAGAGTATTGTAGAAATAGAAGATCATGGTGTGAGAAACCTCCAGCTGTAAGTTGACCATGAGCCTTTACCATGTTAAGTTGGGAAACAATTATAAAATCAATTAGAGATTGAGAATTCTGAAGTATGTGTGTAGGCTGAAGTGGGAGAATATTCAAACTAGTAGAAAACATTAGCTGCTGGAGTCTCGCTGATCGGAAGTCATGCTTCAAAAGACAAGTGTTTAGGTCACCCATAACGACAATATTGTGAAATTTGGAAGAAATATCTTCAAGAACAGGCTCCAATTTTCCAAAGTAATCTGATACGGGTGGACAGTAAATGACGCCGAAGACAACAGTAGAATGTAAAATATTTACCTTGATGAAGAGAAACTCCGGATCCGCAATGCCATGAGTAGTGGATTGTGATATGATTTCATATTGTAAATCTTCTCGAAGATAAATGCAAACCCCACCACCACGTCGTTCAACTCGATCGTTTCGAATAAGTGAAAATCCTGGAATATCAAAAAGTGAAGAAGGTAAAGATGGTTTCAGCCATGATTCAGAAATCAATATAGCATGAATGTTAGCACCATGAAAAGTTGCCAACAATTCCGTGTGATGACTTGCTACACTTTGGGCATTAATGTGACAAACCCGCAAGTGTTTGGAATTGTATGAAAAAGAGTTTTTGAGAGTAGTATGAAGATCAGCAATCCCGTTACTAGAAGAGTTGAGAGAATCTGCAGCATCCGAAGAGGAAGGTGAAAATGGAAAGGAATTTGGTGATAAAGAAGAATTTAAAGGTGAGGTGGAAGTATAGGAAGGATTTAGTTGTGTGTGTGTGTACATATAAATAACAATATATTTTCAAGTTTAGATAGAAAAAAAAACAAAACAATACAAAACAAATGTAATAGATATAGTACAACCACCCCAGCACATTCCACGCAAAAGGAATAGCGAACATTGCAAATAACCGAAGAGGTATCTATTATTTTACAATAATAATATAATATTATTGTAAAATATATCATTGTAAAATATATATTATAATAACAATAATGATTGATTAATAAACTATATTCAGATGAACAAAATTTTAAAACACTATATAATAACTTATATGTATATACAGAAGCATCGCATTAAAACATTGTTATAAAAATAAAAAAAAGATACTCAACACTAACCTGTGCAATGCAACACAACGCAACATAACATTGAGTAATAAAATATAAAATTCCAATAAATATACATAACAGAACTGCAATATTATATAAAATTCTAATAAACATTTTCGTAATCAGAAAAAAGTAAACATCGAATCTAAGCTTTGACAGAAGTTTCACATTCTAATCAAATAAACTCATAGATAACATCAACCTGCAAATAAAGAAAGGATAAATATTTAAATAAAAGGTATATACACATGGTCACACCCGCCATCAAATACATTGGATGTCAAACCTGGGCGCGCGTCACCCAATAGATTGATATAGCCATGGACAATGAATATCGATATTAAGAAAGTTCGTGAATATAATCTATGGTATTATCACGTTGGTAAGCCTGTGAAATAAAAAAAATATTTACAAAAAATCAGATCAGTCAGATGGAGCGGCCATCTTTGTTGCAAACTTCATAGTTATTTACTCTAACATGGGGCTCTGACAGTAAAAAAGTTTAAGTTCAAGTGTCAGAATGTGAATGTGAATCTAAATAGTGTATCTAAGCTATGATAGTGAATTTAACATAAAAATATCACCAAAATCACTCAATGCAGGTGCAATGTAGTCCAATAGTTCTGTGGTATTACATATAACTAAAATCACTTGTTAGTGCGGAGCCTCAGCTGTCTTCGATCGGACTCCACGCCATCCAAATCAGAGAGCCTACAAATCTTCTTAATGGAGTTATCAGGTAATTTAGCAATAATACTTCCATTGGCGGTCCAGCTATTACCTATTCCTAGTTTCTTCCTAGCCGCAGTTAACAAATCAAGTGCTCTCCGAGTGAGTGACTCGGTGAGCAGCCATTTTGATTTTTTCAATTTACTTTTTCTTTTCCATACATCGGCCTTGTGTTCATATGAATTGAATTTTATTAATATAGGTCTTGGCTTATCTGACTTTTTTCCTATTCTCTGCATGTCTCCAATACAACCTGGGTCTATTGCGAGGGGTGTCTCTTGTAGTGCAGCTTCCACAGTTAGGTCTTCTGGGGCGCCGTGCAGTAAGAGAAATTTTCTGCGTCGATATCTATCCATTTCCTCCAGCCGAGAGTCCACGTCATCTACCCTTTGCTCGAGAGCCTCAACCTTCTTCGTTAACGTATCTCGGAAGGCCCGGAACTCAGCCAAAAGATCAACGGGCTGTTGTTGAACGACTAACTTCTCCTGCAGATCCTTCATTTGCTGCCTCTGCTTCACAAGTTTCTCCTCGAGATCCCTCATCTGTCGTGTAAAAAACGCCTTTATTGATTTGATGTCGTTAGATTCCATTTCTTCCTAATTGCGCGAAAAATACCGGGATAATTTTATATAAATTATAATTTCATACGAGCGACGAAAAAAGTTGTAGTATTCGCGCCAAAACGTGACGTATTGCGCACAATACGACTCCCTTTAGTTAATTTTATGAGTTAAACTGTCCATATATATGTCTTGTCCCCCCCGCCCGACGTTGATGATCGCTTGGAAGAAATCTTGTCTGTCCGGGGCAGCTCGAAACAGTTCCTCTACACCTCTCATTCCGGCCCACTCTCGGATGTTCCTAAGCGAGGGAAGCCGCTTTCT
This sequence comes from Athripsodes cinereus, assembly GCA_947579605.1. Lineage (NCBI taxonomy): Eukaryota > Metazoa > Arthropoda > Insecta > Trichoptera > Leptoceridae > Athripsodes > Athripsodes cinereus. Next base: position 4,461,449 of record OX388328.1, read on the forward strand.
TCCAACCCCTCTACGGCCCTCAATCTTCCCTTTTATGACCATGTTACTTGCAATATGTATAAATTATTGCAATTGTATTTACTTTTTTTTATTTCCATCAATATCAAACTTAAAAACTACAAAAATAGCATTTATTTTTATTCAAAACACAGTTAATATTTCACTCAAATATAAATTTATTCTTCACTGTACATTGGTTACAATATTTCAAATCAATACAAAGTATCACAAACATATCACTTATACAATATTCAATCTACAGAAGGCAAGTTTATCGCTAGAATGCAATTAACAATAAATTAATTTAAATAATAATAAAAATCTATAATGCACAAAAAAACCAACATTAAAATATAAACATTTTAGAACCAGACAGGTAAATCTGTGCAATGGGCGAGTTTATCGCAGAAGCGCGATATCTTCCAACTAACCCATACCCTACAGTTAATTTTTATTATACACTAGTCAGTTTTTGTAATTCAGTACAATGTGTAGCATAAGGAAATATAAATAGTTCATTTGGATACCAATAAGAATGAAGAGGCACCTTGAAGATAAAACTTTTGTATTTTATCCAGTACCTATATTAATTATATTATATAACTAGATGTTATCGTTGTGTTAGTACCCATAATACAAGATTCATATCTTAGTTTGGGACTAGCTTAATCTGTGTGAATTGTCTATGCATGTTATGGAATGTTATGTTATGTTCCTACCCGGCGTCGCAAGGGTGAATTTCATTTCTCTATCTCCAATGGCTTAGGCTCTGCAGTTAGTTAAGAAGTTCACTGTGTTGGTGTTTAGGTAGTAGAATTCCATAGCGAAATAAATAAAACGAGTGTTTTTTTCTACTATAGACCATTAAAGGATGACGTCACAGAAAAATGTTTGGAGGACAACAACGGAACAAAAACAGAACAAACAAAAAGGTATCAAAAAGGTGGAACACCTAAAGAATACCTAATAATCAAAAAAACTGTCAGTGTCGTTTTTGTTATTATTTTGTCGTCGGACTTTCTTTTTTTTTCTCTTACTGCATAACATCCTACAAGGATGATTTGCGCAATCTTGACGAATTGCCCTCCAAGCATAAGCAAATCCATAGACAAGACCACGTGACCTTTAATGGTCTATTGATTTATTCGACGACAGAGACGTCTTTCGTCTTATTAGGACATTGTCAATCTCTAATAAGACGAAAGACGTACTCTCTCGTCGAATAAATCAACAGTAGAATAACACATTTGTTTTATTTATTTCGCTTGTTGAGAAGTGATTCATTCAACCGAATCTTCCCTTGAATTTATGTATGTGAATCGAAATTAAACAATTTCAGTACATTCGGTACGATTTCAGTATTTTTAACAATATAGAATTCTATTACATTAATATTAATTTTTTGTACTGTGATATTAACATGAAGAGATTATCCAATAGTTTTTTTTCCATATAAACCATTTACGAACACAACAAAGAAAAAGTTGATGGTGGATAAAACATTTAAAAAAAAATCGTCATGGCAACACGTGACAGCGGAACTGTCAAACAAACGTCACTTTCATACAAAAATACAATCCGAATTTTCGACTTTTCTGTTGGATTTTCCAAAAAAAATCTTTCATGCAAACGGTTTCCTGATAATTACGAACACAACAAAAAAAGAATCAGCCAATTCGGTTCAGCCGTTCTCAAGTTATGGGGGAATATACAAGGTCAACTCATTTTTATTTATAAGATGTAGCCACCTGTATTTATGTATATACATATGTATGTATGTAATGTATGTATTTATATTCAGAGGTTGATAGGTTGCCTTGACATTATAAATTATCCTATACAACACACATTAGTGCCTATGTAATAATAAAATTATATAACATTACTAGCTGACCCGGCAAACGTTGTTTTGCCATATACATTATTTTTAGATTAATAATATCGCTATTAAAAAATAGGGGTTGATGGTAGAAGGGTGAAAATTTAGGGCTGTATGTATTTTTTTAATATCTTTCTTAATTTTTTTATTATTTGGACAATTTTTTTTATTTTAATTTTTTTATGGTGAGGCATTAAAAATACGTACTGTCCTAAATTTTCACCCTTCTACCATCAACCCCTATTTTTTAATAGCGATATTAGTAATCTAGAAATAATGTTTATGGCAAAACAACGTTTGCCGGGTCAGCTAGTAATATTATAGTATTGTATTTTACGTGTAAAAAGAAGTTTTAAGTTTTGAAAGTAACAATACATCAATCTTCCAACTAACCCAAATTAAAAAAAAATATCTATAGATTTAACTAATATGCTACAAATTATTAAACCCAGTTTCTAATGTTGATGTTGTCGTCTGTTTTCCAGTTTCCAGCGTGTGTCTGAGGACGGTCACCTGGGGGGTCACGCCCCCGTCGACGGGTCGTATTACGCGGCTGGCGGCGCGGGCTCCGGGGGACGCGGGGGCATCATAGCGCCGCCGCCGCATTTACTGCACCATCACTTCCATAACAATAATAGTCATCATCCAGAGGTGCAGCATCACTCTGTGCATTACCAACATCAACAGGTAACTATAACATACAACAAAAGTTTTATTAACCCATATGTTATCCTAGATTTGTATTTCCACTTTCTGTATAATTTGAAATGGCATTTCCAATTTTTGCTAATGTTTGGAAACTTGGCATTTGCAATTCCTGTTATATATTGGAGCTTCAGCTTTTCAAATTCCTGTTAACGTTTGAAATTTAAAATTTCCGAATTCTGTTAATGTAATTTTTGGAAATTTGGCATTTCCAAATGTTTTTAATGTTTGGAAATTAAGAAATTCCAATTCTTGTCAATATGATGCTTGGAAAATCAGTATTTCCAATGACTGTCAATATTGTATTTGAATATTTGACATTTCCAATTTATGTTCATACTGTCTGAAAATTTAGTTTTTCCAATTTTTTCTAACAAAATGTTTAAGAATTTACCATATCCAATTTCTGTAAATATTATATTTTAAAATTTAAAATTTCCAATTTTTGCTAATAAAATGTTTGACAATGTTTCTCTTTCAGATGCTCCACATCCAGAGGCGGCAGGCCCCTGTTGGCATGGAGCAGTGTGGCCAGGGTGTCTCTCTGCAGAACCAGGGACAGCAGAGCGATGGTGGTATGGAACAACAGAGCTATATCGAGGGCAATAGATATGTGGCCGAGCAACATGCTTCATGTGGTGGACACGCACACCTTACTACGGGGGTGCACGGTAATGCTGCAAACATACTTTACTTATTTCTCAATACTTTGTTTTGCCAAACAGCTATTGAAGAGCCTTAGTTTCCAAAATAATAGATCTGTAAGCTCCATGATCTTGCACTTTGGAAATATTTGACTATGGATCTATGTATAACATCACAGTATCTCTCACAAACGGGCTAACTATTGTATGCAATGGACATGCAGATCGTGTCGTAAAAAAAATGACATTCGGAGTGGGTGCCAGTAGGTATATCTTATAACTGGATTGTAAACTGAATAAAATGTTTTTCATCCAAAGTTTTACAAATCCAATCCAATTTTTTCTCTCAACTTTGGAACTACAAGACAGAAACAAGCCTCTTTCATTCAGAGTGATTCTACATTTCCAATCGAGTCACCTTTTCCCATGACATTTCTAATGCTCTGATGATGTTGTTATATTAGGAATAGAGAAAGAGACTCATATAGGTTGTCAGAAGCCTTGTGGATAGGGGAATTGTGCCCTTTAAGGCTCATTTAATCTCTAAACATTCTGAGTAAAACCAGGGCCGTCGTCTCATGTCACAACACAGACTACTAATGGCAATAAAAACTATACATATTTTTTTCAAAATGAATTCGAGTTTTTGACGGTTTCCTATTTTCTCCAGGTCTCACTCACTCCAGTTCCTCGTGCTCTGCCAACGTGACAGTCGGCTGTGACTCTCCTCGCCAATTGCAGTACATGGCGCCACCCGAGGGCTTCGGAATGGCCCCACCAATCAATATACACAACAGGTACTTTTGAAGAATTTATATTATCATTGCCAAGTTTTCTTAAAAACCTTTCCCTGTATAATATTTTTTTTTCCCTGTAAAGCCAATGGATAGAGCTACATATTCAGGATGAGTTGCATGCGTCGTTGCAGAATTCGTGATTCAATATGTTAACCTTCGCTTTACTGTGATAAAAAAACTTACACGCGCTCCTGTGATGTGTAGTGACTACACAATCACAGGACAGTGAGAGTTAAATGCCTCATGCTGTATAGTTACCAGGGTAAAGTTTTTTTCTGTTATCATATTTTGATTTCCTGTACACAACACAAGGAGCAAATTAGGTTCTTTGTAATAATGTCCTGTAAAATACATTTTATTTATAATATTATCCTTATTTTATTCATTCTTTACTGTACATTTGATCACAATACATACAATTTTATAGAAAAATGCATTGAAATTAAATATAAACAATATACAGAGGGCGAGTTTATCACGAAGGCGCGATCTCTTCCAACTAACCCAATTACCATTATACTACAATTACCCATTATTTTTATTTCCAGATATGAAATGTCTCAAGACTTGCTGGACAAACAGATAGAAATCTTGGAGCGCAAGTACGGCGGTTTGCGCGCTCGCAAAGCAGCTCTAGTGATTCAGCGCGCATTCCGTCGGTACACGCTCATTAAGAAGTTCTCTGCCATCACAGCAATGGCCAAGGCCAGTGAAAAGAGGGGGCCTATAAAGGGAATCACGCAACATGCCAATGTTACCACTATTCCTGTAGATCCACAGAGTAAGTTACAATGTCTATCAATTAATCTATCTATTTTTACTAACTGGCAAACTTACAGAATAGAGTAGGAGCCTTATTTTATTCTAGGGACTCCAAATGTATTGATATTTCTAATTTGTTTTTATTTTTTATGTTACAGACGACGTGTATGCCAACTGTCAAAATAACGGGACGTCAGACAAACTGTCACTTAGCCGTCCCATGAGGTCAATGTCACTACGAGAAAGACACGATATGGAGGTCAACCATGTGTAAGTCTCTTAATGCTCTGTCTCTTAATAGCCTGAATGACCCTTTTACAGAATAATAATGATAATAACAAATCTTTATTGCACATATGTAGAATATACAATAAAACAAAACATAAAAAGCACCATGAATGTGACAAAGATGTCAGTACATAATGAATGCCGTGGAAAGAGGTGATGTGATTGGTGCAGAATCGCTATTCTAAATAGAGAAGGTTTATTTTTACTTCATGCTCCTAGGAGAAGCATTAAAGAACAAAATATGTTGAGTTCCGTAGACTAATGTTAAAGTGCCGATCTTTCATTTGAAAAATCCTATATTCAAATCCTTCTGTGGATGACCTGCTCTACTATCATTAACCGTGCATATTTCCACATACTGTAAAAGTGTTTGGGGAGTATTTGGGCTTATTTTAATCCCATGAGATAAATTTCAGGCTTTTATAATAAACTTGAGTACATCTTTTGTGAAAAATGTCTGATTCTTTTGTCTAGAATTTTTTTGACACTGGAATGGTTTCATTATGTAATATTGGCGAACAAAATTATTGATAATTTGTATCTTTTCCAGTTTACGGGTGGGTTCGCCGAGTCAGAGTGAGATTGACGCAATGGCAGCTCGCGTCCAACACTCGGCGCAGCAGCTCAACATGATGGGCGTCACGACAGGTGTGCAGCCCGCCACGAGCGTGAACAGCAGCAATAACAATGGAAATGGGGGAAGCGGTTGCAGTAGTATTAGCACATCGGGAACAGCGGTTGTGGCAACGAGGAGTGACGGAGATAGTGGGGTAGGAATTTTGAAAAAAGCTGTATTAGTTACAATATTTGCGTGTCAATGGAAACTACAAAATGTTGGTTTTTGACCAAGTTGACATATGAACATACAATAGCATAGTCTCATTGTATTGGGCCAAAAAAAGACCACTGTTCTTCCATCCACAAGGGTTTTTTGATGGCCCAGAAGTCCCTCTTTCACAATACAACTCAAGATCACTAGATATGTCACGGAAGGAGATGAATCGAGGGGGAGGCTGATTTCTGCTCTGTATTTACGGGAGAAGCTTTGAAAGGCGAATTATGAAAGATGAGCAGTTTTTTTAATATGCCCTTTCCGTTGGCATATATTTGTCTATGTAAAAAACATAATTATATTGTGTTCTTCATGGATAAAAGAATGATGTTAAATATTGTTAAAGCTTAACATATTTTACATTTTTAATTCAGCGATGACGTTTGCTACCCATCCTGAATGTCTTAATTTTTTGTTGACATGGAGAGGACAGCTTGCGTGTTTATTACATGCTGGTGGTTTGCTGGCTACCCCATTTGTGGGATATGCCGTGATGGTATAGTTGTAGTAGGAGTAAAATAAAGCTAATTCAACAGACAATATTCAAGAACTCTTGATCATTGAATTAAAGTCATTTCCATGAATTTTAATTATTCTTTTCATTTTCCAGGTTTGTAACTGTTCTGTGAGTGGTTCCGTTACAAATATATCCACAACGTCACTACAAAATGACTCCTTACATCACCACCTCAACAATTCAGGTAAGGATAGTTATACAATACTGTTTGTTGTAATGGAACCTTTACAAATTCAATCATAATTTATATATCGATGGTTTAAAGCACAGAAGACACATGTCCACAGTTTCGAGAAAACAGGGTTTGAAAGTTTGAGATTCAAAATTGATTAACTAATTTTAAATTAATTCAGAAGATGTCCTTGGTGGACATGTGCTTTTTAAGAATCAATTATGTCGATATTAATACATTCTCAAATATCTTATGTGACATGTTATATCTGTGCACAAAAAAATGATAATTTAAGAATGTTTGGCATCTGGTTTTTGTTGAATATGTCGATTATGATATAAGTATTATTGGTAATTATGTAATCAGGGCATAGACAACGTTGCAATCGATCTTGTACAATTAACTCATTTTACCTAAATAGTGGACATGTGTCTTTTGTGCTTTAAACCATCGATATTACAAATTATTGGATCAATTTTATAATGATATATAATTGACCAAATTTGACATATTTTGGATTTTTTTTATTGGAATTTTTAATAAAAACTTTTTTTTGTTGAAATTCACCAGTATTGATCAATTTTACTTAGTCTATCCGTTTTGAAATATAACTGTATTATTTATTCACAATTTTTAAAAAATTCAATTTGTTTTACCAGTTTTTACAAAAATTTACCTAATTATTTATTCTTATGAAATCTTACCTTATTTTCCAGCTATAACAAATTTACCTTAATTCACAAAATGCTAGCTACCTTATATACAAAATGTTATCTTACTCACCAAATTTACCTAATTATTTTATTCTTATGAAATCTTACCTAATTTTCCAGCTATAACAAATTTACCTTAATTCACAAAATGCTAGCTACCTTATATACAAAATGTTATCTTACTCACCAAATTTACCTAATTATTTTATTCTTATGAAATCTTACCTAATTTTCCAGCTATAACAAATTTACCTTAATTTACAAAATGCTAGCTACCTAATGTACAAAATGTTACCTTACTCACCAAATTCAACAAAATCGTGCCTAATTCACAAAATGTTACCTAATTCACCAAATTCAGTAACATTTTACCTAATTCACAAAATCCTTTTTATAAATTTTTATGAATTTTTGACACAATCAGATGTCGGAGACTGGATTTACTTACTAAAAAGTGTAGATGTAAACCATATTTTTGATTATTAACCTACTCCAGATTAATCATTCCAATCAAATCGAGTCCGAAAAGGGGTCATGGGTTCTATTCCTGGAGTGAACATAATGTCTCCAGAATTTCCGGAGTTGAATTGATTAGAATGATAAATCTGTAGTAGTTTAGTAATAAAAAATATGATCACAAAATCCTACCTAATTCACACCTAATTCATTCTAAATTTTGAAAAAAATCCCATGCAATTCGTTAGGATTAATAAAAGGCTTGTATTTAAGTGATCATCAAAAATATACCAAAATCGTCACCAAATAATTCAATATGATTGCCAAAATAGTAGATTGATCATCAAATCGTGATCCTCAAATAATTCTAAATTGAACCCTAAAAAATAAAATATTCCAACCAAATAATTCAATATGATCGCCAAAATAGTAGATTGATCATCAAATCGTGATCCTCAAATAATTCTAAATTGAACCCTAAAAAATAAAATATTCCAACCAAATAATTCAATATGATCGCCAAAATAGTAGATTGATCATCAAATCGTGATCCTCAAATATTTCTAAATTGAATCCAAAACAATAAAACATTTGCCGGCAAAAATAAAATAAAACCGGCGAAAATAAAATCTAGTTCGAATATAAATTTCCTTAAGTTTCGTATATATTACTTTTTCTATGGAAAAAATACTCGAATACGGGTGGTGCCGCTTAAGTATCATAGTTCCGATAATAGTGCATCTGCAACGGGTTTGAGTATTCAAATATTATCATTGTAGTCGTGAATAGTGAAATAATAAAAAGGGTCATGTCATTTTAAGCATTCTTAAAAAAATCACGATAGTGAAGAAAGAGACTTTCTAATGAATTTACTTAAATATTATGAACGATTTTTGTTATTATAATAACAAATTTGGCGATCAATCTACTATTTTGGCAATCAATCTATTTATTTTATGGTCAAATGTATTTTTTGGTGGTCATACCGAAATATTTTGACATCGGATTTTAATATTTGTAAGTAATAATTTTGATGTTAGTTTCATTTATTTGATGATATTTATTTTATATTTTGATGATCGGAATATGAAATATTTGATGGTATTGTTTTGGTGTTAATTTTACTTTTTTGATTATCGTTTTATTTTTCTGATGGTTGGTGACTAGGATCTAAAATATTATTTGATGATCATTTATATAATACCGTTAATAAAATACTACCTACTTCACCAATTTTGTCAAAAATATACTAAACAATGATTATGATGTGGTTATGTTATTTTATTTATCATTTTTGTTTATTTTTTTTATTTATTTTATTTTCAAACTATTGTTTTATTTATTGTTTTTTGTTTATTTTGTTTTTTTTTTCTCGCTAGGCTCAGTGCACTCGAGTCCAAATCCTAGCCTATTGATGTGGTCGCAAAACACTTCAGTGGACGGTTGCTACAATAATTACTCGCCAAACGGAAGCATATCTTCTGCGTATTACGACAGAGGTGAGAAACACCCTCGCAGAACCACTTATATATTCACTTCTTCTCAATCCATCTTTTATTGTCGCACGGATGTAATCCCGCTTTTGTCAAGTGTATATTTTAATATCATCGTTGCTGACGTCATCAATTTATTCTTTACCAGTTTTTGTCAATCGTTGTATGTGTATTGTTTTACCAATTTTGTCCATCGTGTATTATTTCACCTGTTTTGTCAATTGTCATGTTTTATTACACCAGTTTTGTCAATTGTCATGTTTTATTACACCAGTGTTGAGAATTGTCATGTTTTATTACACCAGTTTTGACAATTGTGTATTGTTTCACCTGTTTTGTCAATAGTCATGTTTTGTTTTACCAGTTTTGTGAGGTGTATAATTTCACTGGTGTTATTTCTTATATGTACTGTGGGAAAACTAATCAATCCGTTACTATTAAATTTCAATTGCTGTGTATTTGTTTACAAAAAAATCAACATTACATATTAATTGTATAAAAAAATTACTTTGACTCAAAACAAATAAATAGTAAATTATCTTGTCATATTTTATTGTAGGTGAAAAGAAAAACGGCTTATAATTCTGGTGTACAGAATTTTGATTTCAAACTGTATTGGTCTTTTCTTCCAATAGTACATGTAATGTTCTTTTGAATTATCCAATCTATGAAATACCAGTTTTGTCAAGTGTATATTTTCACCAATTTTACTATTTTCTTGTTTTTATTAACTTTTCTCTCAACGTTTTTACATGTTTTGCCAGTTTTGTCAAGTGTGTATTTTCACCAGTCTTACTATTTTTATGTATTTATTAACTCCTCAACTTATTAAAATTTCTCTTAATGTTTTATCAGTTATGTCAAGTGTATATTTTCACCAATTTTACTTTTTTCATGTTTTTACTACATTTTCTCTCAATGATTTTACATGTTTCACCAGTTTTGTCAAGTCTATATTTTTACCAGTTTTACTGTTTTCACTAATCTTTCTCAATGTTTTTACATGTTTTACCAGTTATGTCATATTGCGTATTTTCACCAGTTTTACTATCTTCTTGTAGTATCATCCTTCTAAACTTCAACATTACAAATTTTAAAAATTGTGTTAAAGTTTCACCCATTTTCACCAAGTTTCACAAAAATTCACCAGTATTGTTCATTATTGCCATTATCTAACTACCTATTCACCTTTCTTCTCTTAATTTCTAAATAGTTATTATTTTTCACAATTTTAATTTTTTCTCATGTGGACATTTACCTTTTTACAAATGGTCATTAAATTGTGCACAAAATAATTTTACCAGTTTTTTTTTATACTAAGACAATTTGTCATTAACAATTTCACCAGTTTTGACAATTGTATAATATTATCAGTTTTATCAATTGTGTAATTTCTTAACATTTGACAATTGTTAAATTTAACAAGATTTGACAATTACATAATTACACCAGTTTTGACAATTATATAATTTCACCAGCTTAGACTATATTGATTAAACTTGTAAATTCTTATTTCAAAACTCGCAATCAAACTGTCTGTATTGTAGGTCCCATATACGGCAACATGCTCTCATCTGGCGGCAAGCCAATGAGTTCTCCCAGCCTTCGCCAACAGCAACAGCAGGCGCAGTTACTGCAGCAACAACAACTGCAACAACTGCAGGCCATGCAGGCGCACAGTAGACGTGTGCCACCAGAGGTGCCCAAGAGGACCAGTAGCATCACATTGAGGTACATTCAATATTAATTTAGTAGAAACTGATTTAAAATTTTGTTTCTGTTACTTTTATTTTTACAGAATGATAAAGTGAGTTTTGTTTGGTGGATAATGATGACTATTCTGGATGATTTTGTTTTGGCACCGTTTAACAGTCCCTAGACTGTCTCGAGGGCGCTGGTGAATAGTGCAGTTTTCAATTTGCTTCTGAAACTGGTGACAGTCCGATTGTCTCTCAATGAACTGATGTATGATTGCGGATCTTAAGATTAATACAATGAATCAGTAAAAGGCATTTGAGATGTGGATTAATTGAAGAATGTTTATGTACTGTGGATAAATTAAGTATTTATCACAGAAGTTTTACATGCAGCAAATAAAATAGAGAACTTCCGACGAGTGTTATGTCCCGTAAAAATCTCATCTCTTTCACACTCAAATCGTTTACTCCCACCACAGACAAAACATCTTTCATATCACCTACCATAGATAATTTTTAACATTTGTTTTTATTTTCCTTTCAGTGGCCAACCTCCCGGGCTAGTGGGTAACCAGCATGGCTCCATGAGTTCTGTCCAGAGTTCCGGTTCCGATTCCAGTTCGGTAGACCATCAGAGGTCCGCCTCGCATCAAGGATACGATCTTGCGGCTGACAGGTATTGAAAAATAACTGTGTAAATGTCATTCCTAGACTTGAACTGTTTTGAGACAGGCATACTGTATTTTAGTTATTAATAACGACGACTCTGATGTTGTTATTTCCAGTGACGTTTTTGAAATCATGTTAAATTTGAGTTAACACTCGGAAGCAAATTATGTGAAACTAAAAAGTATCTATAAATATGTTTGATCCGTTGTTACAGATACTGTTCCGGTGCCGTGTGGAAGAGGCAAACTCCCAGTACCGTATCTAGGGATTACTACATCCCCCAGGGAGAGACTAACAATACCAACAGTCAGGCGCATCAGGAGATGCAAGCCAACGCTCTCAAGGTGAGAATCAATGCAAGTGAATGATTAATTTATTTTTATAGGTAATTGCTGTAATGATTTGTATTTCTACCATTTATTTATAACAAGTTTAGCAGGATAGAACGGTTTCTCAAAAATTTCTCTCTCTGCCTGCTCTTAATATCTTTTAATTCAAAGTAGGTATACTAGAAAAGTTTTATTTTCAAGTACAATATTTCTATCCTCACATATTTTAATTATTTATTTTATTCTTCTTGCACATCATCATTTACATAAGAAAATCAACGAATCAGTTTACATAAGAAAAAATGTGATGATAATATGCAGTAGTGAGATTATCACTATATAGTGATTTCTTCCATCTAACCACGTCACATTAACACTGAACACAAATAAAAATAGTAATTAAAACTCAAACAATAAGAAAAATCTCTACATAAATCAAAAAGAGGAAAAAAATCTGCAATCCACACACCTAACAATCCAAAGGGACCGAGAACTATAGGAACTATAGGAATGGGTTAGTATATGTGCGTATTATCAACATTTACGATGTTCACTAAAAACTTTTATTGTTGCATAGAATCTAGTTTCTACTGATTATAATGATTGAGCTCTCTGTCTCTTGATGAAGATTGATTGTCAAATTAATTTTATTTCTTTGTTTCACTCCAGGTTTCGGAGACGGTGCGAAAGCGGCAATACCGCGTCGGTCTGAACCTGTTTAACAAGAAACCAGAGCGAGGCGTTGGATATCTTATCAGAAGGGGCTTCCTGGAGCATAGTCCTCGCGGAGTGGCCAGATTCCTCATCACCAGAAAGGGGCTGTCTAAACAGATGATTGGAGAGTATTTGGGCAACTTGCAGAGTCCCTTCAATATGGCGGTGTTACAGTAAGTCACTTAAGTTTTTTTTTTAAAAGACATATCTGGATTTTTGTAATAAACTCAACAACTTTATACACCTTTTACATTAAGCTAAAAGCTTGTAGTATGAATAGGAAGTTTGCCGCCACCTGAGATTGAACCGCGCATATCTTGTGCACTAGGCCGAGATTCTACCTATAGATTACCCGTCCAGAGCAAAATGATGAATGACTTTTTTAAAATTGTTCTGGGCCTGGGTGTTTCATGGATATGTGTTTGATGTATTGTATATTATGTGTATTGTTGTGTTAGTACCCATAGTACAAGATACATTTATATTAGTTTGGGTCTAGCTCGATATTTGGGAGTTGTCTATGTATGTTATTTTATTATTATTTTTATTATTATTCTCTTTAAACTTCATTACAGCTTTCGGCCGATTAGATGTGCAGAGATAAAATTTATATATACATAGTTACACAAAATTAACAATATTCAAAAACAACAAAACAAGAAATTAAACAAACAAACAAAAGAACACCACAGAATGTTCGTTGCCTCAATCAAAGCTACAAATTCCCCGTAAGACGGAGAAAATATGTCACAGTTCTTAGCAAAAAAATTAAACAAGACCACATTGCCTTGTTGGTCGGAGAATTCATCGCCAAATTTGCTATGTAAATGTATATGTCTGTTTTCAAATAAATAATTCTGTTTCATTTTCCACTTCTTTCAGATGTTTTGTCAACGAGCTAGATCTGTCGGGTATGCAAGTAGATGTGGCGTTGCGTAAGTTCCAAGCGTACTTCAGGCTGCCCGGAGAGGCGCAGAAGATAGAGCGGCTGGTAGAGGTGTTCAGTAGGAGATACTGTGTGTGCAATACGGACCTTGTGCAAAGATTCAGGACCAGGGATACGGTGAGTTGATAGAAAATTGATAATTTCTATAAATTATTGTCAAGTGCTATGTTTTCTATATTTCTATAATTAAATCTATAACAAATACTCATTATTTATTTATTTAAAAACGGATTTGTATTTTTTATACTCTCAAGGAGACCATTGAGTTAAGACGTTCGCATGTTGAATAAAAGAAATCGGTATGCATGTATGAGAACCTGTATGAATGTGGAGGAAGCGAAAGAAGTTTGTAAGAGTAGATCTATATGGGGTTCCATTCTCTCTGTCTACCCTATTTGGGACACGGCGTGACGGTATAGATAGGAATCTTGACAGAGAAAAATAGACTAGTGTTGTTAACATTGAGAAAGCTAGCAGTGAGATTTGATCCTCTGAATCTCACAAAAAAAAAGATTGATTGAGCTGGAAACCAAAATAACTGCATCTGATGAAAGACTGTTCTCTTTGTGCCATGAAAAATAAGACATTCAAAGTGGCTGGTGAAAAATTCATCAAAATTTATAGAAAGTGTGGGAACTCTATTATGTATGTCTTTTTTCAGATATTCGTCCTGGCTTTCGCCATAATAATGCTGAACACAGACCTACACACGCCCAATTTGAAGGCCGAGTCTCGGATGTCCATAGAGGACTTCATAAAGAATCTGCGAGGTATAGACGACTGCGGGGACATTGAACGGGACATGCTGGTGGGGATATATGAGAGAGTCAAGACTAGTGAGTTTAAACCAGCCAGTGATCATGTCACACAGGTAATTATCATGCATAATATTTAAATTACTTTTTGTTTTATCGAGTTAGTGCAGACAGAACTGTAGATGAAAAAATCTCAACTGGAGAACTAAGTTTACACAATGTGACAACATTGTGCGAAATACAATCGAAAGAAATGAAAAAGGCTTCCCAATTGCCTGGGAATCGGCTCTTTGCTGGTTTATGTCATCCCTTCTGGTGTCGTGTGAACAAATTTTATCCATTTCTCCATTCTCAATGTTACAATATAAGGTCCACCAATTGAGAAATATTTAATGCAAGCTGATAAAGGTAACCATTTTTATTTGGAATTTCCTGTATTAAATCTCAAGTGTGATGATAAAGAGAGACTAACCTTACACTCCAATATCTCAGGAGTTGTAGACCCCTATTTAACCACACATTCGAACCAAAATTGTCCTCATGGGTAGACCATGATGATGATGATGTTGGATGATTCATTTCATTTATGTCGTTTTACAATCTTTCCACCTTCATAAGTGGATCAAAAACTGCCATTGAAATGATGCCGGAAATTTAAGTTCAATGATTTTTTAGCTGCTAGTTTAATCAATTAATATTAAATGCACACTATATTACTCTCATATGTGCAAAACATATTTTGAATAATACAAAGCATTTAGGCTATGTTTTATCTGTTCCTTGATTTTTTAGAATCACTGTCGCATAATTTTTCCTTCTGGATATATAACAAAACCTGGATAATTTGTAAACCATGTAATTTTGATCAATATAATTATGATTACAATGTTCATATCTATTATCGCATATTAAATGATATTTCCGTATATACACGGTGGTGAAATAATAAATTGTGTTTGTGTTACAGGTGCTAAAGGTACAAGCGACTATAGTCGGAAAGAAACCTCAACTGGCTCTACCGCATCGTAGGCTGGTGTGCTATTGTCGATTATACGAGATACCGGATATTAATAAAAAGGAGAGGCCTGGCGTTCATCAGCGAGAGGTAATTATTATAAATTTTTATTCTCCAATTAGCGGAATAGTCAGTATACTGAAAACATATATGAACAATTTGTTAAGCGCCGTTGATTCATAACATTACCTCGAACGTGTCACATTGTGTGTGTCTATCGGCAGAAGCAAAAAGATGTGTCTTCAACTGCTCTGCTCAAATTTGAGGGAATGAATTATTTTTTACCTACTGTATAATTATCAATAATTGATTATTGTTGCAAATTGTATATTTATCGATAATAAATATATTTGAATTTGAACTTTATTCTGTAGTTTTCTATATTTGTAGACTCGTTGTCATTTTTCTGTCATAAAAAAAAAGATACATTCGGGATGGGTGGCGATATACTTGAAAACTACTGAATACTGACTTGTACATAATTTTCTACAGTATTAGTAGGGCACTAAAAAACTTACACAAAAGAGTGTAAGACTTATTTTACATATTTCAAAGACCCTTACTCAAAGAAGTCTTAAAATTATAATTTATAAATTGATCATCCACTTTGTCTGTTTCCAGGTGTTCCTGTTCAATGACCTCCTGGTTGTGACTAAGATCTTCAGTAAGAAGAAGTCCTCGGTGACGTACACATTCCGACAGTCGTTCCCACTTTGTGGGATGAATGTCACATTATTCTCTGTGCCACGTAAGTAATGGATTACAAAATTTTACTGATTCTTGGGTGGGTAATTTTATTTTGGAAGATTAGTTTCATGATTACATGTATTTATTTATAGCTATAATGAACACATATTTGCTTGATAGCTAGACGGTCTTCTCGCTGAGACATGTTTAAAATATTTTATGCAGTACAAGATTGCTACACCAACAAATTACATTTAGAAGAATAGAATAATTATCGTTAGCGATATGATGCAAAAAACTGAGCGCAACGCACAAATAAATATGTCAACATTAGTGTTGTAGTTACTATGCATGCATTATGATTATATTTGTCACAGAGCTCTCAATTGTATGTCCAAGTTGCAACCATCAGACAAATTAGAACCAGAATTTCATGCTTGAATTTGCATTTGTGCAATAATTTTTGCCCGATATGGTTTATTTGTAAAGTCTAGGGATTTCAATTATTTGTTATCTTAAACAATAGAGTTTAAATATTCATTTATTTATTTATGAAATATACGGCTTAAGTCTTTTTGCAATCGACATGAACAAGAGTCTTCAGTCTTCAATTACAAAAAACAAAATTAATCAATAAAAAAGAAAAAAAAACAAGAAAACTCCATTAGGCAACATAGTACTCTGTTTACAAATAGATAAAGCCATATATTTATAATCATTTTATTTTTTTGTTATCATTTATAGATTATCCATTTGGAATACGACTCACACGTCGCGTTGACGGACGTACGCTGGTTGCTTTCAACGCACGCAACGAACACGACCGTGCCAAGTTTGCCGAGGATCTTCGGGAGTCTGCAGCCGAGATGGACGAGATGGAGGCCATCAGGATAGAGGCTGAACTCACGGGCAGGACCGCTGCTAAAGGTGGAAGGAATGCGGCTGCTGGTGGCAATGGACCAGCTGGAAGACAACTTGGAGAAAATAGAGATAGCGGAGTGGCGGATGTGGAGTTAGATCATCATCAAGGGTAAGGATATAGTCAGATTCAGCTATCTATACCATCAAAATGTCTCCTCTCATGTAAAGTAGGTAGTGGACTGATTACTTCTTGTATTGAATACTCGTACAAATTGTCCTTTTTGAGCCACAAAAATTATGATAAAAAATTGAAATATCTTTATTTCTCGGATATTTCAGGAGTCCAAGGACTCCTATTTATCCGTTTAGGTGAAGATTTTTTTTTTTAATATTTGGACTCTCTCTATTCTAATACAACTATGCCAGTGTTGAAAATTATGATAATTAACAATATAGCAAATGGCGGTCAGGGTGGTGCAAAGGTAACCCTCTGGTCTTTAAGTCACGAGGTTCCAGGTTTAATTCCCAGCCAGGCCAAAATGAAGATTACTTTTTTTAATTGTCCTGGGTCTGGGTGTTACATGTAGATATATATTTGTTTAGTGCATTGTATATGTGAATGAAATTTTATGTTACATCTGAGCTTCTTCCAACTATTCCATTGAGTAACAAGCTCTCGGTGAATGTTTTGGGGGACTCATTCATGGGTGGGGTTTTTAGATGGGATAACTCTGGACAGAATGCATTTATGCCTGTAATGGGACGCAGAATTGCTTGTATTCTGTTATGTTCTATATGTATGTGTTGGACCTGTTGCCGTATATTTTTTCTTAATAAATAAGTTTTTTCTTCTTACAGTGTTGGTGACCCTGGAGGCGGAGTATATCCTCAAGGCTACAGTGCACACGCCAGCCACATGCATCATCATATATCTGGTGGTAGTGGACACGCAGCAGGTGCTTATATCAAGAGGAACGTACTCAGTAATTCTCTAGTTGACATCAATGATCCAGGTAAAAAAAATTATATTTTTTTTTATTCATTTTAATCAATTATATGCATAAAATACATGGTCCTGTTAAGTCATATAAGTTGACTTGTCAACAGGTTCTAATATAAAACATAATTATTAAATTACTTTACAATAATACTTAATTATTCATTCTCTATTTAATATAAAGTAAATCCTATGTAGATCATTGATCTCCCTTCTACGCTCTTCCTCCCGGGAGCACAGGTCACAAACTAGCATTCTACATTCAGAGCGTCTGCACTGATTGATTCACCTCTTAACCAAAATTGCTAGCACTCTGATGTGTGTATTGTGAAAGATGGATTTCTGGGCTGTCAGAAAGTTTTTGGTTGAAAGAATAGTGCTCTCTTTGGCTAACCATCATTGATTTACCTTTTAATGTACTTCCAAAAATACAGTATGGAAGCCTCCTAAGCTTGGACCGGTATTTTAAGATGTCTTGCAAATATTGTAATTCTAAGATGTTATGTTATCGATACGTCAGTTTTGCTTCTTAGTTACAAACTATGTTTTTTTTCTCAGTGGCGTTAGCTCAAGAACGCACCCAACGTCGTGGTTCAGTCGGTTCACTTGACAGCGGGATGTCAGTCTCATTCCATCACTCTCCTTCATCCCGAGCACTGCATCCTCCACCTACATCGTCCTCGGGATCAGCAAACAACGGGAGCATCATGAATGGAGGCCCAGGACGGACGAGAATGAATAACGGTGCTTCTACCCCAAATAATGTACCTTTGTCTTCATCGGGAGGCTTTTTAGGCAACATTATGGGTTCAGGAGGAAGTGGCGGGAGTTCGAGAGGACGTAGGGAAAGGGGGGGCAGTGTAGGAGGGCACGAAACTGCAAAGAACGGATCGGCGGCTGCAGGCGGTAAAACGACAGAAGTGTGAACTGCAATGCCGTATTCAAATTTTGGGCGACAATAATTACTAAAAGTGTTTTTAGTAATATATTTTGTATTACTATTTTTTTGTCTTTTTTCGGAGATGATGAGGAGCATTAATGATTGTGCATCATCTTTGATATATTAATTTTGCACGGCACAGAGAAAACGTTGCATTGAATGTTTGTTTTGTATTGTAAGTCCACACTGGTTTCCTTGTTTGCAGAGCAGGACATGATTGTCTCAATCAAAGATCGATCATTTTTATGGCAATTTTTTTGTATAATGTACAAAAAATAAAGGAAATGCTAAAAAATCGCGTAATCGCATAAATATTGAAGAGTAATTTTCGTACAACAAATTTGTCATATTTGTCAAAGAAAATAACAGTTACCTAAACAAAAGAATTTTTTCTAATCATATTGATGTATATTTTAAATTTAGAGAACTTTTCTACATCCTTGTGTTACGGTTGCGGTTTCATCGGGGTAAACAATCGGTTGTAATGTACGGTAATGTGTCTGTAGATTAGATAGAAATAAAAAAACAAATTGTGGCTAAAACGGGTGTAGACGAGATTTAGCGATAAGGAAACGAAAAAGACGAAATGTGAATTGAAGGCGCGTTAGAGCGCTCGTCATTTGAGGGATTTTTCTCCATGAAACTTCCCATTTTGAGCTGTGATCCGAATAAACTGAGTTTTATTGTACGATTGATTGTTGTGTGTACGATTTGTACTGAGGATGATGGACCACAACTTGTTTTTAGAATAATTTCCTTTCACTGTACCTAAAGATTCTCTCATTCGCATCGTGAGTGCAGTAAAATAAATTATTTTATACAATACACATCGCATCCCATGTAGGATAAGCAGAAAGAACGGAAGACTTATTGATCTATCCTTTCCTTAATTTTTCACTTCCTTCACATTCATTCATATATAATTTTTCATACATGCACGCCCGTTTCCTCACTCAACATGCGTGGTCAAGCCATGTAGCAAAGTCCACCCTTTCCTACACCCCTTATTTTATATATAAATAGATTTTCTTCTTCATCCATTTGCTCCACATGTCCAAACTGAATAAAATATTCTCATTTACGATGTGAATGATAGAATTATATATATTCCTATACTTACTTTGACATTCTCTCATTCGAAAATAATTTAAAAGATTTTCGATAACATACTTCTTTCATGACAGCTAAAGGATATTAAAAAATAAATTATTTAAAAACACATTTCTCATTTATTTATTTTTCTATGTTACGTTTATTTTTGTAAAATATTTTTTCTTTTTGTTGTTATTTTACCATTCTGTAATATATGAAAATGTATATATTGTAATTTTTTAAGTAAGGAAAATACTATTTCCTCATTGTGGCTGGCAACATTGCTAAAAAAAATTAAATTTAGAATTCTTTTCTTTTCTTTGATTCTGAATTCAAAAATAGAAAAAATGATCTTTTTTTAACAGTGCCACTAAATTTTATGATTTAATTTTTAGAATTACCAGTGATTATATTATATTATGCGCAATGAATTGAGCAGGAGATTTGTCTTTGTTAAAAATTTTTTTCCTAAAACTGAAAATTTGTTAAAGCTATTTAATAAAAAATGTTCCATTGATTCATTCACAATTTTGATGCATTTGTTATAGAATTCCATTTTCAAAAATTATTCTTAATTTGATTTTCTCCAAAACCTAATATATTTTTAGAATGTTCTAAATTTTTTTATAGAACATTATGGAGTTTAACTGCCAGTTTAATAGAAAAGAAAAACGCTTCAAATTCACTCGGATCACTAATTAATACGATTGCCCGGTTGCACAAGTCAATAATACGAAATTCTAATAGTGAGTCAAGTTTTGGTGGACGACTGAAACCATAAACAAATATATTGTGTTACTACTACCACTACTACAAGTCATTACAGCATAGCCATAAGTGGTGTAGCCAGTAGACTTGTAATAAATATGCAGATTGTCCTCTATGTGCCAATAAAAATAATAAGACATTCAGAATGAGCGGCATGCCTCATCTCTGAATCGTAGATGTTAATCGTTTTGTACATTAGGTTTTACAAACACCTGCCTTTTGCAGAATACTGAAACCTTTTCTTTGCCGTGGACTCTAAGGGGTGCTCTTAAGGGGCCCCTTTAGCAAAAACGATAAAGCATTCAATTTTCAACAAGTTTGGTACACAAACTCTCAAAACTTGTTGACCCTACGAACATTTTGATTTAATAAAATATGAAAACAAATATTAATTACCAATATCAAACTTTAACTTTTTAAAAAAAACTCGATTTGAGCTTCATAGTATTCGTTTATAAAAAAGCATATTTCTAAAAATCGAATTCGGGGGTGTGTTTGGTACATATATGCACGAGAATCCTAAAAATTTTCATATATTTATTTTAATATTGAGAATATTTAGATAGTTATTACAATTATAAAACAAAAAAATATATTTTTTTTGTTTTTTTCATGGATATTGAACGACTTAAAAAAAAATTTTTTTGATAAAATTTCTCATATTTTGAAACCAAAAATCACCACATGAACTCAATTTTTTGTATATCAAAAAAGTTTGCTAAAATCTATAGTATTTATATTCTTGATAGAATGAGTAAAAAATATATATATTTTACAAATAATTTGTATTTTGATATAACAAAGAGTACCTAAATAAATCTGGTCAGTCTGCGATTTATTTATTTTTTATTAAAAAACTTATATTAAAAATAAATATTTGATTTTTTATTTTATCAAATCAATATGTTCGCAAGGGTCAACAAGTTTAGGCAGTTTTTCTATCAAATTTGTTGAAAATAGAAAATTTTACCGATTTTGCTAAACGAGGCCCTTAAGTGCTCGCTAATGTATGTATGTTTTTCATTTTTAGAGTATTTTATTTACGTAATCAAGATTTTCACGGAAGTGGAGTTATACGTGTTGTTGGATTCGTAATTAAATATTCTATAACTGTAGAAAATTGTTTCCTTCAAAACACTCACCATTAGCACAATTTTTTTAAAATAAAATGATGCGAATAGAATCCCGCTATATCCCTTTATGTGTCTTTGAATATCTTTTATAACTCAACCGACCAATAGGAACTATTTTTATGTTTTCAAAATGAACAGTTTATTTTTATTCAATAGCAAAATTTATTTTAAAATTGAACTGTTGTAACAATCTTATAATTACTAACAAACTTGTTTGACATCAGGAAAGTACGCTTTATACTTGTATAATAGTTTTTATCGAATTTTTCCAAATCACAAAAATGTGTTATAGTGGCTTTCGAAATTCAACAACACATGACTTTTTTTTATACGTAATATGATAAATCGAGCACTCAATTTGAAATGTTGACTTGTGGAACTCGGCAATTAACACAGAAGGGAAAACTCTTTTAATTTAATTCTCTCTGATATTTCATCTTCATGCAATTCATTTATACTTTCCCATATTTTTTTTATGAATTTGTGTTGTTTTTGAAGATAGATTTTTATGCATTAAATAATCATTACCATAATATTTGTATGTAAAATATTATTTAATAAACATAAACATGAGGGGTTCACATGCAAAGGCACATCGATTGTAGAACGTTGAAACTGAGAAAATGGCACAATTCTTATTATACGTTTTTAAAATTTATTTACTCGTGGATGAAGGCATATTATCATTGTATCAACAAAAATACGTACATTTCTGTATTCGTAGTTAAATATTTGTAAAAAATGGATCAATGCGCCTTTGCGCGTGAGTCTCGCGTACTGTAATTTCCGATTTAAAAGACTTATTAACATTTTTGTGTAAATAAACTTACCTTGTAGTATAAAATTATTATTAATATTAAATCTTGTTATGCGTTTTAGGTTTGTTTTGTGATATATAATCAACGTAGACCCATTGAAATGAAATTGATTGATTGACTCAATTACTTTTTAAAATTAAATTTATATATATTATTTTATTATTTATTATACCATCACGGCACATCCCACAAGTGGGGTAGCCAGCAGATCAGCTGCATGTAAGAAACATGCAAACCGTCCTCTGCGTGCCAATATAAGATCAAGACATTCAGGATGGGTGGCAAACCTCATCGCTGAATTTAAGATGTAAAATGTCTCAATTTTTCGAACACCTGCCTTTTACAGGACACTCGAAAACTTACGCAGAAGAGTGGGAGACCAATTCTTTACCGGGTACTCCATGGGATAAAAAAATTAAATTTACTATACTATATCCTCACTCCGTGTCCCAAGTGGGGTAGGCAGAGAGAATGGAACGCCAAATAGATCTATCTTAACACACTTTCTTCGCTTCCTCTACATTCATACAATTTCTCATGCACGCATATCGGTTCCTCTTTCTCAAAACACGGCCGTCCTTGAGAATTTGATTCATATGATCAAGCCATGTAGTTCTCGGACGGCCACGCTTCGTATGGGTTTATGTTGATTTATGTCAAAAAAGAAAACCTCTGACAAATATACCTACCATAGTTTTTAAGATTTGTAAAAATTGTTAATGAATTTTTCTCCTGTTGTTTTAACAGAATTTCTCCAATATTAAATATCAAAATAAGACACATGTTATATTTTACAAGATATTTGTAGATTATTGTAATTTGTTATGGAGTTTATTTGTGTATTTTTACTGAATTTATGATTTGATTTTTCTATTACCAAATCTTACTTTTGATTCAATTCACTTTCACATTACAAAGTATTGCTTTCTTACTTCAATTTAAATTCTTCTAATTCAAAATGTGATGTGTATTTAGTAAAAATTATAATACACAACAGATATAATGCGTTGAATAAGTTGCCGTTTATTTTGTTAATCATCATCGCCCTCAACGCTCCTCTCGGGAGCACAGGGCAGAAACCAGCCTCCTCCATTCAGAGCGTCTCTGTGCCAATTGCGTCACCTCTTTCCACGACATTCCTTGCGCTCTGATATCGTTGTCATAGGAACGGTGTATTGTGAAAGAGGGACGCCCGGGCCGACGGAACCCCTGCGGACGGAAAAACAGTGCTCTTTTTGGCCAACTATCATTAGGCATTCTCAAAACATGTCCCAGCCAGGACCATCGTCTCTCCTGTATTACGGAGATTACAGGTCTCTGCTGGGTGCGCCGGCGCACAGCATCATTTGTAACATGTTCATACCATTTGACATCCAAAATCCTTCTAAGACACCTGTTTTCAAAGCTTAGTATCTTCCGCTCTTGAGCCTTGGTTAAGTGCCAAGACTCACAGCCATATAGAAGGATTGGGATGATGCACGCATTGAACAAGCGACATTTTGTCTGATTTTGTTAAACTCCATATTAATTTATGGAAATAAACACAAACTATTTGAGAACACTGCACATATTTTCAAACCTAGTAAAATTCAAACAGTCTTTGTTTATTTCCATAAATTAAAACAAGATGCGATTGTTCCACTGGCTAACCCACTTTTGCGATAAACAATAGATAGGTAGAACAAATTAATGAGACAGTGTCGGAGAAATTTTGTTAAAATGTTTTGTAATATTTATTAAAATGAAATTTTGCAACTATCACAATTTAGACAAAAAGAAATAAAAAAAAAAAATTTAAACAATAATTCATAACATGTATTATAAATTCTATTAAAACAATCGTAAAATGTATAAAAAAACTGTTTATACGTTGATTACATCCCTTGATAGGAGGAAAACTACGCTGTATTGATTTTTGAATAAATTAACATATTTTTAACAAAGTTTTGTCATAGTCCTCATAATGCTTTTTCTGATGACAAATTCATCTTTTTCTTAAACACATTATATTTTGTGATATCTATAAATAAAAAAAACAATATAATTATTTTTGTCAAAATAAAACAACACTGCTAATTTAGCTTCATATTAATTAAATTTAAAAAAAGAAGATATTGTCAATAGCAACAATGACCCGCAATCATCTTTGATAGTTATTTTGAGAATTTGTAAATGTGATTGTGGTAGAAAAACTTTTTATTGTCATACTGTAAAATTACATTTTGGACTGGCAGTGTGGACAGTTTTCCTCCGACTAATAGAACGTTACAATTTTGTCGTTCGCCATCAAACAACGCTCAGTGCACATAGAACGTTTCGTCTGTGAGCGTTGTTTGGAACTAAACAATCGAATTATCATCGGCGATGGATAATGAATTTTATTGAATTTGTGTATAATCGACGATTTGAATTGTGAAATAAATAAATAAAAAACAATATTTCATAACGTAATTATATACATTATAAACAATATATTTGCATGTAATTATTATAATTTTCTATATATTATATACGTACATAGTAACTATATTAAACTAATTTTAAATAGTTGAAAAAATAATAATATTTACCATAAACTAACCAAAGATGTGGGGATTTTTAAGGGAAGTGGAAATGTTTTATTGTTGATTAATTAATTGATTATTTTAGGGAGTTTTACACTCTGAAGTGTGGCAATACTGATTTGTGTACAATGGCAACATTGATTGCAGTGTGACCATTTTTTTCACATTAGTAACACATGTATTATAGTGTAACCAATTTGCATACAAAAGTAACATTATTGCAGTATGATCAATTTTTGCCAACATTGTTTGCAGTGTGACCATTTTTTTCACATTAGTAACACATTACACATATTATAGTGTGACAATTTGTATACAATAATAACATAAATTGCAGTTCGATCAATTTGCCTACATTTGTAATATTGACTGCAGTGGTAACACTGATATAGTTTCGATTAAATCTGATTTTTGTGAAATTATTTTTTTGTTTGATTATGACATCTACTCTACTAGCACTTCAATGTCAGCCGTCAGCCCACGTATGAGTGGCAAGGGCTAATCTTCAAATCCATGCATATCATAGTTCTCTTGATTACGAGTGCTTTTCCATGAAGTTAATCAGGAAGATATCTTGCTATCCAACTCAATATTGCATTTTACCAAAAACAATTTTATCCTAATTTCAAACTTGAAACTATATAAATATTCCGTCAGTTTAAAATTGCACAAATTTAAATTCAAATGTATTTCATTGTATTCCAAACGTAGTCAGGGTTGCCACATGATTAGTTGTCAAATTCCTTATTTTATTTATTTATTATTTTGTATATTAATAAATAATAATTATCTCTTTTATATTAACATTGTTATGATTATACGCAATTTAATTTTCCTGTTTATAAGTCAGTAACATGTATAGTTTAAAAAAAGTATGTACTGTAATGTTGTAAGTATTTATATTGAAAATATCACAGTTTTTTTTAGGTTTATTTGTTTTTATTTGATATTTTGCACCATTTTACCCCCCCCCCCACTTATTCCCCACACAAAATGTTAACCATTGTAATTATCTACTTATTGAATAATATTGATAATTTTTGTATATTCCAAATTTGAAAAAGTGCATATTTAAAATTATAAAATAATAAAACATTTTTATTACTAAGTTTTTTATTATTTTTAAAAACATAGATTTTTTATTGATTTGATGGTTGGTAAGAATGCAAGAATTGTATTTTTTAGTTTTATGTATATATCCACTGTGGTATTTGCATATTTTTAAGTATGCAAATTTGAGTTTACCGCTTTTGCAACCATCAATAGTCAAAAAAGTTCAAATCTGAAAATTTTGTGCTGTTTTGTTTATTATGGAACTTTTCTGTTACATTTACAAGTACAGTTAAGTTAAATGATTGGATCAAAAATTTAGTTTCGATCGATCAGAAAATATTCAATATTCACCTATAAAGATTGCTTATTCAAATGAAATACGTATTTGAACTTTAAATGATGATTTTAAAATAAAATTTGAGCTCCGATCAATAATGCCATGCTATGCAATATGCAAAACTTGAGTTTCGATCAACAAAATATGCAAAAAAGTGCATATTATTTTCAGATTTGTCTTGCTGGTCTTTTTTATTTTTACTTATATAAGAACTAGTCAAACACATTTGTTTTTTGTTTTTGTATAAAGAGTTCTTTTCAATTTTATTTTTATTTATTTATTTCAGCGTATAATGTTATGATTATAATTATTATTATAAATAAATAAATAAAAAGACACCTTGTGTACTTTGTAATATAACTTGTTTATTATTTGATTTTGAAAAAAATAGCAATGTTTTAAAATATATTTATGCATAATTTAAAATTTGTTTTTATTTAATTTATTTTCCTGTAATTCAGTCTTGGCTGGGTCGTGTTTTGAGAATGTTTAGTGATGGTTAGTGAATGTTGCCTAGAAAAACTTCAAACAGGACAAACTATGAGATTAAAAATGTTCAAAGTAGATAACCTACTTAGTAATTATACAAAATCGCTATTCTTAATTGAAGAAGCTTGTCACTTCACTGAGTTTGTAAAAGGTATTTCAAAGGATAATGGAACAACTTAAGTAATATAAGAATTGGTGGTCACTAACCTAATGGAGAGTTGGAGTATCAATCAAAAGTTGTCGTTAGTCGATAGCCTGGACGTATAGAGTCTTGGCTTTGTGAACAGGGGGTCCGTGGTTCGATACCAGGTGCCGGCAGATTCCCCTTTATTTATTCATAGCCAATTACACACTTGAGACAACACACAAATAAATAAACAATTATAATCATATTACAAGAGACCATGCATTGCCCAATTTAAAAGTGTATACAAATTCATTAATTGATATTATTCAATAGCCCTTAAGGTTGCCATACATTATAAAAAAAAAAATTAAGTATAAGATATAAAAGTAAAGTTGTGAAAATAAAAACAATGGTTATTAATAAATTTGTTAAATATTCACAACACAAGCTTTTAGCTTACTGTTAAAGATGTATAAGGTTGTATTTGGGTTTAAAACAAAACCCAGATATATCTTTTCATTAAAACTTTAAGAAAATCAGATGTAGGGTTCAGTTCCCTCCTCTGCCAATCTCACAATACAATTATATTAATTTACTATAAGAGTTTTAATGCTTATATGTAAAGAAACAAATGGTTTGAGTTTTACTATTTTCTAGCTTGTGCTTTCGACTTACGAAGTCATCCTCAAATTAATTTTACTAACGCTGCATTGTTATTTAATCAATAATAATACAAACAATTTGTATTTGGCGCCGTTTAATGATTCCTTACCATCCAAAAGGCGCCATGAAAAATACTATGTCTTAATCTAAACAATTATAAATGTTTTCTATACAATGAAACGTCTGATCTGGTTTTGGTCTGAAATAGGAATTGGTGAGATAGGGGAACGCACCATGGGTAAAGTACACTTAAACCAGCCTAGGCCGATTCGTAAGCATCGCAACACCTTTCCTGTTTCTTATTACTAAAAAGGAGTTTGCACAGTCTGTTGGTTGTGCTGATGTGGAATATGTTGACTAATATTCTTAACTTTAAGATATAAGTAAGTGATAGATAATCTACCCTATATTGTTTAAATACATATTATTATTTTTGTTTGATTTTTAATCTTATACATGGGTTAGTTGGAAGATATCGCGCTTCTGCGATAAACTCGCCCATTGTACGAATTTTGTCTGGTTCTACAATGTTTATATTTTAATAATGTTTGTTTTTTGTGCAATAAATATTTTTATTATTATTATTATTCATTTGATGCTATTCTATCCATTCATTGGAATGGATTTGTATTATTTTTATTTTTTTTATTTTTACAATATTAAAGAATCAAACAGTCATAACATCACATGTTAACAATGTGGACCAGCAAAGATTTACCAGAAATGTCTTAGTCTTGAGAAAAAAAGCAAAAGTTAAAATTTTTAAAAAAAAGTCAAAGTAAAGTTAATAATAAAAAATCCCAAAATACTAAAAATCACCAATCCAGTATGAGTTACAAAGCCCAGTTAAACACACAGCCAATATCCAATGTCCCAAGGATGCTATGATCGAGAGAGCCATGCATTCAAGCACACCCATCCACCCCCCGCTCAAATGGAAGTGATCCTATATTGCCAAACAGTGAGAGACCAAGATCAGTCCACGGGGACCGCTGATGACAACAAGGCCCCAGACACTCCCGCTCTAAAGTCTTGCTTATTCATGACGAGTATGTCAAGGTTTTGAAAGAATAAATCATAGACAGAACAAGAGCGTCTTATAAAAGAATTCTGCACATAGTTGGTTTTAATACATTTTTATATTTATTACTTTATTTTTGTTGATTTTTTAGTTTTGTTTTGTTCACTTAGTCTTAATTAATTTGTTCACCTGAAGCTTCTCATCTTATTTATTAATTTAAATGCATGTTATGGTGTTTTTGTTTTTACTATTTTGTTTTTAACTACCTATGATGATTTTTTCAAATTCTTCAGGTATATTTAGGATCTTCACTGCTCCACCTTTTATTTTTGTAATTTGTTATCATGTTGGTACTATAATTGACTGTCTGATCCTGTGTACATTGTAAAAATAAAAATAAATAAATAGGTAAATAGTAAAATGATATTAATAAAATTGGTAGATATCTCTATGACATGGATACTTTTGTCTATCATAATATGTTTTTATATTTATGTAAAGTTTACCTTAGTTCACTGTTATTATAATATTATCGCTAGGTATGGTAATAGTAGTATGCTAGTACTGTCATAGATAGTGGGGCTTCCTAGATAAATATAATGTAAATCAGGGGTAAAAATATGTTATTTTACGTCTAATTGAGGGTGGCTTTAGTTGAAAAAAATTTGATGAAAATTGATATACGCGGGAGCAGAATTGTCATTTATCACCTATCAAAAAACTAAAAATTCACCTATCCTGATATATTTTATATTTATATTTTTTTTTATATTTTTTCATATCGTCCTTAGGTCCTTATATTGCGGACACTTAGACTCGTCAAATGTAGAATATAATAACCAATGAATATTACAAACATTATATCAAAAAACAAGTCAATCAAAATTAAGCAACGATCACACAAAACATAAAATATATCCAACCATTAGGATTTCGTCAAGTGAGAAAAATAATTAAATAAGTAAAATATAATATGTAGTCGCAAATGTAAAGGGTTTGGATCTACAGTGTCAAACATAGATATAATAAAATTATAAAAAGGTACAAGGCATAAAACATAAACATTTTTATCCATTTAACATTTCGTCAATCGTGTAAAATGATTTATTAACTAGATACGATTTCACTTCTCTCCGGATAATATAGACTAAGGTTCAAAATGCGGTTTAAAATGACAGCAATGTCATCTATTTTCGAAGGATTAACTGTGTCAATTCCTTGAACACATTTTGAATGTTTCTAAACGAAATTTGTTACTTGATTGTATTTTAAAAAGCACTTTTCTTACTTGATCGTATACCTATAGATCGCGATCGATTTCAGCAAACCCTTTCCATTGATGAGTGAATTAATAATACTGACTAATATTCTGTTAAAATATCGACAAAAGTCAAAGAATTGAAAACAATAGGTGTTATTTAAGATTAAGCATTGCAAACATTGTAAGAAGGGGTGATTTATAATGATTAATTACCTTGTTGACAAGGGTTGTTTTTGAATTTAAAGCTTTATTAATTTCTATAATTTCAAAAGTTGAAAATAATTATATTTGAAAGAACTCTTTGTTTTTAGAAAATTGTGGTCTGATTCAATAATATCGTTAGCGAATTCGCTAATTTTAACACTGAAACATGAAATCTTCTTACTACTACTATCCCATCACGGCATATCCTATAAGCAGGGTAGTCAGCAGATCAGCCGCATGCAATAAACATGCAAGATGTCTTCTTCGTGTCAACAAAAAAAAAATAAGTCATTCAGACATGGGTGCCTAAATTAAAACATGAAATCCAAGCATAAAAAATATTATATCTCACAACAAAATGGTTGTATATCTCTGGTGCTCGAGTAAAGTCTCCTAGTAGAAGATTACCTACATGTAATATTGACTATGTAGGTATAGTGAGTTTAGTATTATTTTAGTTGTAGTTATTGTTACAATATACATACATACAGACATATGAACTGACTAGGTTTTCATGTTGTGTGTTTATATATTACACAACATCTGGATTCAATGACTTAAGGAGTAAAGTCATTTTTAAAACAATGTCGAATTGTTATAATTACACAATTTAATTATGTTAATTTTCGATAAAGTCAGCCTAGTCTAAAGATACATGTAGAATGCATGTTCTCAGAATTTTCTCTAAGAGAGGGGGGGGGGGAGGCAGCAGCTTAGATTTTTTTTTACAACTATCAAATGTGCCGTATGACACTTTTTTAGTCTAAGTTATCACGATTAAGGGCCAATATTATAAAAGTCCGTTAGCTCAAGTTATTTTAATATGGTCCAAAATTTGATATAACTACTCGTTTTTCAGCATTATAAACATCCGTTAATATTATTTCAGTAAAATGTTACCATCGGCTTTAACTGGCCGACCGACCAGGGATTAGTTTTGGCGTCTAGCATTGCTGTCTCCTTATTTGCCTGAAGAGAGAAAGAAATAACAATAGATGAATCTACGCACGTGTTTTGTTAGGATATATTCTCATAGCATCGCTGTCCTTTACTCATTTGTTTTGTGTAAGTTATGAGATTGTTGGGTGAAGTTTTTATGAATGGGGAGCAGGTAAATAAAAGGGACAGGCAAGATCTTATGTGACCACCGGTTGAAAACAATGGGTACAGTAGGCAAAAATATTTCTTTTTAACGAATTGTCAAAATAGTTTTATAATACAGTATCTAGTAGAATGTACGAACAGATCGGCATCCGTTCGTAAAGTGTCGACATACTTACGAATATTGGGTTTCTCATTTATAATTTCGGCCCTAAGTAATTTGGTATACTCGCAAAAATTTCTACCCTCCGGTCGTCGAATTTTCGAAAAAGAAAAGGAATTAGAGATATTTCACTTTTTACTCATTTTTTCTATAACAATTTTATATAAATTTTATCCCGTGGAGCAAGCCCTCAACAAATAAATTGGTCTTCCACTCTTTTCTATTTCACATCTGAAACTCCGAATTCCGCAGAAGACAGACTATCTACTACTTAGATCTTTGGAGGCTGTGGAAGAGGGGAGAAGACCGGTGGGCCGCCCTAGAAGAAGCTGGCAAGGCCAGGTGTCGAACTTGTGTGTTGATAGACTTGGTTTGGAATGTCCAGAGGTCCTGGAAGCAGCGGTGGACAGGGATCTTTGGAGGAGGTACCTAGGCGCAATGAGCCCCCGACACAATTAGGACAAGGGGAAGAAGATGTATGTATGTAAACTCAGCGATAAGGTTTGACACCCATCCTGAATGTCTTAATATTTCTTACTCGAAGAGGACAACTTTCGTGTTTATTGCATGCGGTTGGTTTGCTGGCTAGTAGCAGTAATTTTAGAATTACCTGCCTTATATTTTAGTCTGATTTTTAAAGGGGAGGACAGTTTTTCACTTCAATGCCTATTGACTTTTGCCTTATTTTAATACAAATTTTATCTACGTTTCTACTATTTTAAAGATTCCAGATGGGGAAGGCCCATTTCTGACTTCGATTGTATAAATTTTAATGTACATCTGTACCTTTATCACTGAATTTGTCATATCTACATAACCTATCGTGTACTTATTGCCCCGTCAGAAATTTCGTTTGCGCATGACAAGTTTTTATTTTATATTTCACTATTATTATCTTTAGTTTTCATTGCTTTCAGATTTTACACAATATTTTTTATATAGAATTCATAACTTTTCAAATAATTAATAAACAAGCAAAAACATTTAATAATAAACTGATAAAATATACGTGGCTATAGACAAAAAAGTTTACAATTGGTTTTAGTTCTTTTGAGATCTCTTTTCAATATTTTTACATTCGTGTTTATTTATGTACATTATGTATGTTAAGTTTTGATGTTGTGTTTTTAAGTGTTTATTTTAGTTGTAAGATTGACTGGATTAAACAGTACGTAAAATAAGTCAGCCTATTGTGAAATGTTTCTCTTATGTATTTTGTTTTTTATCTTATTGTTTATTTATGATTTTGACAAAGGAGTTAAAATAGCTTTTCCTACATTGTCTAAAACGGATTTTCGGCAATTTTTGAAAGAATAATTTTTCACGCACAAAGATAAACAATATCTTCTCTGTGCCATAAAAGAACGCCATTTTGCATTTCGCAAAGTATTCGTTAAATAAATTTACGTATAAAACATTTTGTATTTTAAATATATTTTTTTTGTCGCAGAGAGGATGCTCTGTTTGTACATCAAATACAGTAGTTAGTCCGATAGCTACTTTTGAGATTTGCCAAGATAATTATTAAATATATGTAAAAAAATAAGACATTTAGAATGGTTGGCTTACCTCATCATAGCTGAAATGAAAATGTCTCATCTATTATTACTGCTATATAACCATTACGGCATACACCCCAAGTGGGGTAGCCAGCCGACTGACTGCAAGTAGTAAACACATTACAGATTGTCCTCTCCGTGCCAATATTAAATCAAATCTTCGGGATCTGTGGAATCATAGTTGAATTTAAGATGTCAAATGTTTTTATACATCGATTACATATAGAGCACAGATGTTGTAAGTGCCACAGAGGGATTTTACAGGGGAGCATTTTGAAATTTTAACTATTGCTTTGTTTATGAATAATTGAAAGATTTAATTAATACAACATTATCATAATCACTGATTTATTATTTACAACTTACCATATTCCTGCACAATAATCTTGTTAAAAGTAGGTACAATATTATTTTTGTGTATTTATCTTCGTATCTCGATTTGACCAAACATTGTACATATCACATCTGTGCACTTTACCATCGACGTAATGTTTTGCATAAACTCATGCCTTTTGCAGAAATATCAAAGAAAAGAGTAGAAAACTTATTCTATCGACTCTTTGGAACGCATGAATCCAAAAACTACTAAATATAATGCATGATGACGTGTGTGTGTATGAAAATTGCGCGATGAATGGATTAAGAATGAATGCAAAAAAGACAAAAATTATGGTGTTTGAAAGAGGAAGTGAGAGAACAGTATGCCAGATAACGATTGACAACGAAGTGTTAGAGCAAGTTGACGAATGTGTGTACTTAGGTAGTTTGTTCACGAGAGATGGGAAGTGTGAAAGCGATATTGAAAGGAGAAAAGTTGCTGGCAATAAGGTAAATGGTGCAATCCGACCAATAATTGCAAATAGAAACATATCCACCACAGCTAAAAGGTTGATGCACTCTGCTATCTTAGTGCCAACACTTATGTATGCAAGCGAGACGTGGACATGGTTAAAGAAGGATGAAAGTGGCATACCTAAATGCAGTTGAAATGAGATCGTTGAGAATAAGGATGTGTGGTAAAAGTCTGAGAGATCGTGTGCGTAACAGTGATATACGAAAGGAATGTGGAATGAAAGTTGGTGTGGTTACAAGGATGAATGTTAATAAGTTACGATGGTTTGGGCATGTGGAAATAATGAATGAGGACAGAATGGTGCTCGGAGACGTGAACGTCCGAGAATCAAATGGCAAGATCATTTCAATCAAATCCTACAGGACGGTCACGTGTTGAGCACATTGAACAGGAGAGCATGCATGAGGAATTGTATGACAGTGACGGAAGCGAAAGATGTATGCAAGGATAGAAGAAAGTGGCGCTCGATCCTTTCTGCCTACCCCGCAAGGGAAGCGGCGTGATGGTATGTATGTATATGTTATATCTCTATAAAATGAAACATTAATTTATAACTGCAGATACATTATTTTACTTGTGTAACCGCCGATTGCGTGTTGAAATAAATTTTACAATTCAAACGAAAACGAGTTTTATGTTTTTGTGTGTGTTTTTTTAAAAACATAAATAAACGATTTATAAAGTTTTGACTGAAAACATTTCATTTTCACACGGAAATTATAAGTAGCAAACCAACGAAATCAAATAAAACAAAATAAAAGTTTTAGTAAACGAGTTTATAAATTATCTAAAACTATTTTTTTTTAAATTTATTTTTTTGTTAAGTCTTATTCTTATTTCGTTCAGGGGAATAGTAGTTACTGCCACTCTCTGAAAAAAAGTGTACTTTCTCTCCTGTGGAGCGTAGGTAACGCTCTTTGCCTTTGAGTCACGAGGTCCCGGATTCGATTCCCAGCCAGGGAAAAATGAAGAATAAATTATTCTGGGTCTGGGGGCCGTAGACAAACACGCACTTGGCGATCGACTACAAACGAATTTTCGTCAATAATTGCAACAATAACGCATTTTTATACGGTACATGTAGGAAGATTGTCGAAAAGTTCGCCAGTAGTCGATCGCTAAGTACGGTTTGTCTACGGCCCTGGGTGTTACATGTATTATATTGTGTTTAGTGCATTGTATAAATTTGAGGTATCGTCGCGTTATTACCCATAATACAAGATTCAAATCTTAGTTTGGGACTAGCTCGACCTATGTGAATTGTCTATACATGTTATAATAACAATAACATGTACCTACAGACAATTCACACAGATCGAGCTAGTTCCAAACTAACATTGAATCTTGTATTATGGGTACTAACTCGACGATACATATATATACAATGCATATCTTCCAACTAACCCAGATTTTTTTTATAGGTAATACTTACTTATTTTTGTGCACTTGGTAGAGTATTTTTAAAATCACTGATTTAGCTCAAATTACTCAGTTTTTGGGTAGGTGGCCTCAAGTGGAACATTTTTAGTTTTACGACGTGGTATTCCAACCATTCTGAATGTTTTAACCTTTATTAGCCAATTTAGCCAAATTAGGTTTGGTGGTTTGGCCGGCCAGCCCTTCAGGCTGCCCACTATGGCGCCTCCGGTGTGGACAAGATTTGTTGAGTGTAGAATTTCGGATAAATGGAAGTCCCCAGACTTCTGCGCTATCCGGGTGGACGGTGGGTCTTTCAATGTATTATAACCTTTATTAGCATAGAGAGGACGGTTTGCATGTTTTTTTTACATGCAATTAGAGCACTGGTTGCTACATTTGTGGGAAATGTTAGATGGTATGACTAAACTTTCCAAACTTTTAGGAAAAGAAACACAACACTTTTGAAATACTTCACATTATCTGTACTAGGTATCATTATTAACAAACTATAAATATACAATTTTATTATCTAGGAATACTTTCGATACATAGATGCAAGTTTGCACAGAGGGCATTGGTATCCCTTTTATTAGGAAACGAATAAAACTCGAAAAGATTTGCCTTGAAAATTTTACGACTTCATAAAACTTTAGTTCACACTTTAACCGCACGCGCCAAACATAAAATGGCGTTAGAAGTAATGTTTCTGTTGTGCAATTTATTATTGCTATTGTGGAAAATAACACTGAACACATAATAATGTATTTTATGATATGGTATAGTTTTATATTTTTACTTAAAGTATTCATTACAATTCAATTGCCAAAGGGTAGCAAACGAATTCACAATTTCATAATAATTATATTGGCACGAATTTACTTTTCTTTTTTTCTTTTAACACTCTTCCCAGAAGCACAAGTTGTCTGCTCACAAACTTTCCTTCAAAGAGCACATAGTCACATTAACATTAACACTTTTATTGTCTTGTATATAAACATAGGATCAGATGGAAGAAAATGATTTTAAATTATTTATGTATTTATTTATTTTATTTTCACTGCAAATTGGCTTCAATATTAAGCATTGCACTAAGCCAACAACCAATAATAATACAACGCCCTCGAGTCCCCACAAAGAGTAAGAATTCAACTCTTTACTGTAAGTTTTCTAGTGTACTGCAAAAGACAAGTGTACGCAAAACAACAAGATTAAGACATTTGGTGTCATACATCCTGAATGTATTTCATTTTTACTGACACGGATAGGACAACTTACATGTTTATTATATACAGGAATTAGTCTCCTGGCTTTTAACTTGTGTGATATGCCGTGATGGTATACATAGAAAAGAAAAGAATGTATCACTGCTGTATTTTAATACACCGTTCCTATAACAACGACATCAGAGCGCAGGGAATGTCGTGGGAAGAGGTGATTCAGTTGGCAGTGCAGAGTCACTCTGAATGGAGGAGGCTGGTTTCTGCCCTGTGCTCCCGAGAGGAGCGTTGAGGGCGATGATGATGATGATGATGATGTATTGCAATATCTTCTAACTAACCCGGTAACTTAGAACCAAAAACAAACACAAATACAATTATTTTTATCAAATTATCACCTAGTTTATATTATTATTATTTACTGTCCATAGTCAAAAAAAAACGTCAAACTTCGAACGAACACATAATTAAAATAACACTTATTCGAAATTCAAACAAATATGATTGTTTACATTGCAAAATTCCCGCGTTTTTACTTTATTATTTCACTGTACTATCCTTGTTGTTTATTGTTTTGTTTATAATAATATTATATTTCACTGTGTACCGTAACAACCGCGCCGCCCTGGGCTGTGTTCTGTGTAGATTTGTATTGTGTGTATGTGTGTGTGTGTGTGGTGTAGAGAAGACATTATAAGTCATAATATATAATTCAATTGTTCAATTACAAGCCGATATAATGTGTTCACGGAACCGAAGGAAATTTATAGACGTACAAAATTAGTAGATATTTTTAAATAATAACATTTTGTAATCAATAAAGTTATTTTAATACGAGTTATATATTATGTTCCCTGATGACTCGTAAACGAGTGGATGGCCTTTGAAAATAGAATAGAATAGAATAGAGCTATATTTTTTAATATTCTATGGAACACCCAGCCGCAGCAGAAAAATAATCTCCCACTATTTAGCGTAAGTTTTTGAGTTTTCTGTAAAAGGCAGGTGTTAAAAAAATAAAGACATTTTGCATCTTAGATTCAGCAGCGATTAGGTTTGCCACCCATCCTGAATGCCTTAATTTTTTGTCAGCACGGAGATGACAGCTTTCATTTTTATAACATGCGGCTGGTCTGCTGGCTACCCCACTTCTGGGATATTTTGTGAAGGTATAATAGTAGTTGTAATACGAGTGCAAAAAACATTTTTATAGTTTTAATTTGAAACATAATAATAAACATACCTACTCACATATTTCCCATCACTTCCTTTGCGGGGTAGGCAGAAAGGATCGAGCGCCACTTACTCCTATCCTTGCACACATTTTTCACTTCGTTATTTTCAAACAGTTCCCCGACAATAAACTCAAAGAAAAAAAAACATCATATATGAAGTTGCGCAGTAATCACATAAAATTTGTCTTCTGCCCATTTCTCGTCTACCTTCAATCTTGCCTTGTATTATCATTAATAAAAATAAATAAAATAAAATAATCTTAACTGTACCATAAAATAATTGTATAAAATACGGTTTTCCATTTAATTTTTTTAAACAACAATATCTTCACATTTTAACGTATCGTTTTTGTAGATAATTATTATTTCACTGTCTCAACGAACGTAGTATATTCGAGGGTCGTTGTTCGAAATTCAATTATCGAATTAACAGCTCATGATTGGCGGTGGTAGGGGGAGGGGGGAGGCGGGAGGTTCATCTTAATTTAATTTACCGCGAAAAAACAAAGATGGCCGCTTGGCGGGAAACAATCCATGTATGTATGTGATTCCATAAAATAACACATATTGCATCATGTACGTTGTACCTATATTCAATTATTGATATAACTATACCATCATGGCACATCCCACGAGTGAGGTAGCCAGCAGACCAGCTGCATGTAATAAACTTGCAATCTGTACTCTTCTTGACGACAAAAAATCAAGACATTCAGGAAGGGTGGCAGACCTCATCACTGCTGTATTTAAGATGTAAAATGTTTTTATTCGGACACCTGCCTTTTAAATGACACTTGAAAACTTACGGAAAGGAGTAGGAGACCATTTCTTATTTATTTATTCTTTTTGCACATCACCATTATATAATTTTGTGTATA
The DNA here is from genome assembly GCA_947579605.1 of Athripsodes cinereus. Lineage (NCBI taxonomy): Eukaryota > Metazoa > Arthropoda > Insecta > Trichoptera > Leptoceridae > Athripsodes > Athripsodes cinereus. Next base: position 4,500,272 of record OX388328.1, read on the forward strand.
AAAATTGCTTGAAACTGTTTTAACATTATAAAAGGCGAAAGCCGTTTATTGCTTGAATAAAAAAATAAAATAAATAACAGTTTTAACAAAACAGTACAAAATTAAAGGTAATAATACTAGACAAAATACTAGGACGATATGCAGTGGCGAGATTATCATTTTTAAGTGATTTCTTCCATCCAACCACATCTTTGCTGGGATGAGTCATAGCTTTTTGTTGGCACGAAGAGGACGGCTTGTATATTTATTACATCCGCTACTTGCTACCTTACTTGTGGAAAATTCTGTGATGGTAAAAATATAGTAATAATAATTCATACTTTACAATGTATTTCTAATTTTCAGAGATATATTAACGTTATTTCAGAGTTATTGGTATTGAAGTGGTTCATTGTATTGAAAATAGTAATCTCTCCAGATCTCTGCTGAATTCCTGTGATGATGGATGATTCTGAGGAGAGCTTCCACATGGAGCAGGTGTATCAGGATGATGAGGACGAGGATTCTCCTAAATCAAGTAAGTTATACAAGCTTCAATTAACTTATTGGGACATAAAGCTCCTTCGCATGACGGCGCATCCCACAAGTGGGATAGCTAGCAGAGCAACTGCACATGTAAATCTTTCTCCCTGTGCCAATAAAATTTGAGACCTTTAGGGTGAGCGGCAAACCTCCTCGCTGAATTCAAAATGTCAAATATCTTAAAACGTGATGTTTTGCGATGTCTTATCTTTTACAGGATACTAGAAAACTTACAGAAAAAAATGGGAGGCCAATTCCTTACCGGGACTCTACGAGATATAAATTTTACATTGTTAAACATTATTTTTGGTTGGTAGTTTTTTGGTAGAGTTGCGGACTAAAAATTTAGAGATCTAGATTTCGAATAGTTGCTTTGCGGGCCTAATTCATCTTCTCGACACAAGCCATTGTTTATTGCAAGGAGTTCAAGTTGAATTTAGGTGTATTGAAACCCATATTACCTATTCTTTTCTTTAAAATAAAAAAAATCTTTTATTTATCAAAAATTAATTAACCATATTTTCGATGTTTTTGGCATTAACTATGTGTTAATTACGCGACATGATTAGATAATGAGTTTAATTCAACAATGTATTTAAATTATCACTTGATTTTCAATGTAGATCGGTACTAGCGTATCGAAACCGGTCGCAGATCTACATATAAAATCAAGTGATAATTTAAATACATTGTGAATTAAACTCATTATCTAATCATTAATTAACCAATTTGATGAAGTGATAAATATTTTAAAAGTTATAAGTAGAAAGAACGAGACGCCAACTCAATTTGTTCTTAGACAACACTTTCACGCAATTCTGAAAGCATTCACATTCAAGCAATTTGTCATGCACACAGATATCAAGCAATTTGTCATGCACACTGATATCAAGCAATTTGTCATGCACACAGATATCAAGCAATTTGTCATGCACACAGATATCAAGCAATTTGTCATGCATACAGATATCAAGCAATTTGTCATGCACACACATATCAAGCAATTTGTCATGCACACAGATATCAAGCAATTTGTCATGCACACTGATATCAAGCAATTTGTCATGCACGCAGATATCTCTTGAAAAATTTATTTCAAACAAGAAATATACACCTCATTTTTTTAAAGACGTATCTGGGTTTTTGTAATAAACCTAAATAAACCTTATACACCTTTCACAGTAAGCTAAAAGCTTATGTCGTGAAAGGGGAGTTTGCCGACACCTGGAATCGCGAATCACGCACCTCTTGTGTATGAAGCCGAGATTCTATCATTATTCATTCGCTCTACACGTCAAAACCATCGCAACTCATGTTTACTTATTGAATCCACTGCACTCATCCCTCAATCTATCGCTCAACATTTTTCCAACCATTCTTGAAAATAGGAATAATTATATAATTTATAATCAATTTATGTGCATACCTACTAGCTATATTTTTGTCATCATTTGTCAAATTGTTATTGTTGTTGTTTTTTATTTAGCATGTAAAATGCTCTGCCGTATAAAAATGTAAAAAAAAAGATTTTTTAATTACTTACACATATTATGTAGATACCTATACACAATGTCTTATTGTGTTAAGCATGTGCTAGCTGTGGCCACTTAAAGTAAAGTATGTATTGTATTCAAATATAACACTTAAGTAGGTACTGTAACTCTCTACTATTGCCGTTATAATTTCATATATATTATATAATAATAATATTATTATTAATGTGTTTAATACTGCTTCTACTGTTAAACTATTGCAGGCGGAAAATCAATATCCCATACCTATCCCGTACCTATGTACATTACATAGTAGGTATGTAATTACATTCAATGTCCATAATCCATAAGGTATATTATAACTCTGTGTAAGTAGGTATATGTGACTTGTAGGAGTAATATATGTAGTAATAGTATTGTAGTGCATTGTATGTAGTTGTAAGTTAGGGCTAGATTACAACGATTTAGTAAAATATCGAGTCGGGACTCTGTCGAGTAAATAGACAACTGTTTAGTATAATAGAGAAAAAGGCAAAATTGTTTGTATTGTGTTTCTTTTGTTTCTTCCGACACGGTCTTATTTTGAATTTCAATAAATATCGAAAATTCTTATTTTGAATTCTAGAAATTAACTGCAGTAAACTGCATTAGTGAGTTTCTTTAAAATTATTTGGAAAATTTTGATATTTTTGATATTCATGAGCGCTAAATTTGTATTTCTTTGATTCTAGATTAGGATTCTATTTGAATAAAATTAATTTTCTCCATTGTTTTTACCATAAAGTATTTACTATATTAATTTCATTTGTCCCTACTATACTCGATCGAAAACACAACTCGCATCTCGACTTGTACGGTGTAAAACTAAGAAGCTCAACTTTTTTTACAGTGAAAAGGAAAACAATGTCTAGATTTGATATTAAAATTCAAAATATTTAAAATATTTTTCGATCACCCCAGTTTTGTTGAAATATTTTCAATGAAAAGAAAGACGGTCTAATTTTATTAAAAATAATATTTTGTGACACTCACGATATCGGTTATCTTGGTCTATTTTTCAAATGTGAAGACCTTTTTTAGGTCTTACAAACGCAGAATTTGATTATTTGATCAAGTTTTCCAAAGTAATACCATTTTTCAAAAGTCTCTTATTTCAGGAAGTGAGAGAACAGTATGCCAGATAATGATTGACAACGAAGTGTTAGAGCAAGTTGACGAATGTGTGTACTTAGGTAGTTTGTTCACGAGAGATGGGAAGTGTGAAAGCGATATTGAAAGGAGAAAAGTTGCTGGCAATAAGGTAAATGGTGCAATCCGACCAATAATTGCAAATAGAAACATATCCACCACAGCTAAAAGGTTGGTGCACTCTGCTATCTTAGTGCCAACACTTATGTATGCAAGTGAGACGTGGACATGGTTAAAGAAGGATGAAAGTGGCATAAATGCAGTTGAAATGAGATCACTGAGAAGGATGTGTGGTAAAAGTCTGAGAGATCGTGTGCGTAACAGTGAGATACGAAAGGAATGTGGAATGAAAGTGGGTGTAATAACAAGGATGAATGTAAATAATTTAAGATGGTTTGGGCACGTGGAAAGAATGAATGAGGACAGAATGACTAAAAAGATATATTTGTCTGAGAGGAATGGTGCTCGGAGACGTGGACGTCCGAGGATTAAATGGCAAGATCATTTAAATCAAATCCTACAGGACGGTCACGTGTTGAGCACATTGAACAGGAGAGCATGCATGAGGAATTGTATGAAAGTGACGGAAGCGAAAGATGTATGCAAGGATAGAAGGAAGTGGCGCTCGATCCTTTCTGCCTACCCCGCGAGGGAAGCGGCGTGATGGTATGTATGTATTTCAAATGTCTACAATTTTATTAATTGTGTCGGTGCACACGTAGTAGAATTCCATGATTATGTAATTTGAAACAAGTGTTTCTTTCTACTATTGATTATTAATTCCCAGAGAGACATCTTTCGACTTATAAGGTCATTATCAATCTGATCGATAATGATTGATAATGACCTTATAAGTCGAAAGACGTCTCTCTGAGAATTAATAATCAATAGTAGAAAGGAACACATGTTTCAAATTACATACAATTTTCGAAAAAATATAAGAATTTGAAATATTTCATGCTAATTTCGGTTTCGTTAAAGAAGAATTTTGATATTTTTTGATAAGTTATAAAATTAAAAAAAAAAAAACAGCAGGTACAATGACGGAAAAAATGCGATAAGGAGTATCAAGGCAAGACAGAAGTAAAAAAAGGAGGACTGTCCTTTCAAAAGAAGGACGAACTAATTTCACGATCCGAATATTGATTCTACACTCTTTCGAGTGCACAAATAGTACTCGGCCCGACACTTGCTCGGTGCAATAAAGGCTTTAGTATAAGTAGAATTTTGTTCTATGATTGTGTGTTCTCACTCAACTACACACTGTACAATACTTTGTAATGTACTAAGAAACTTTTATTCTTCGACTTGAAATACATAACTACTCTAAGAATATACAATATGTATTGTTAGTTGACATAGCGTGCTTTGAGGTAAAAAAAAAACGTAATATTAAATATTATAATCAAAGTGTCTGGCAAAGACAATTATTAGGTCCCTAATTTTTTTTTTGTAAGTTTTTCAATTGTGTTCTTGTTAGGTGTTATATTGTATTCTGTAAAATTTCGCGTATGAGACCATCGATTGCCTTCAATTGAAAAGTGATAAAGTGTGTTAAATATTAAATTAAATGATAGACTACATGGATATCAAAATACGTAGACAATTTACACAGATCGAGCTTGTCCCAAATTAAGATACGTTTTTTTAAAATTTAATATTATGTAAGTATGGATCAAACAGTTAAAACAATAAGCACAAACATTAAAAAACAACAATGAGTTAACCAATTAAGATCACTTTCTTACCAATCTAATAAACATAAATTTGAGGTAGTTCATTAAATAAAAAGATACAGGAAGACTAAAAATGCTAAAACACATAAATATGAAAAAAAATGTAAAAATACCTTGATGTTGTATTATGGGAACTAACGCGACAATACACATATATTATATACAATACAATTAACACAATATATACATGTAACTACTGATGTGAGAAGAGAAAATTCTCCAAAGAAATTTCTCGAGATCGTGAAATTTCTCCTCTGATGGAAGAGAAATTTCTCTCCATAATTTTTCTTAGTGGTATTATGACCTTTCGCCCAGTACACTTCGCAGCCAACCTGATTGATCCAAAAATTTGTGGGGCTGATTAAGGCCCAAATCAGAGGTTATTACACTTTTTTCCATGTACGTACCTGCAATTTTTTTTTTAACTTAAATATGGGCATGTGGGGTGTCAAACATCAAGATTTTTCATCAATATTAGCAGTTTTTTCTATGTAGGTAGGTATATAACATTTTTTTGTTTCCATAATTAATTGTAGCAATATTGGTGATAAATTGTCTCAACATTTGTACATTGTTATTGATTGATTGAATAAAGGATTTATTTTTTTTATACTGTTAAATAAGAAATAAAAAAAAATCTCCGAAAATTCTCCACATCGAGAAATTTCTCGGTAAATTTCTCGATAAATTATTTCTTGAGAATTCCACAACACTACGACCCAGACCCAGGACAGTTTGAAAAAGGTCATTCTTCATTTTGCCCTGGCCGGGAATCGAACCCGGGACCTCGTGATTCAAAGGCAAGAGCGTAACCTCCGCGCTACACCGATCGACATGGTATGTGCCACCCATCTTGAATGTGTTAACTTTTATTAGCACAAGAGGACAATTTGCATATTTGTAACACGCAGTTTCTGCTGGATCCATAGTAAAGAAAAAGTGTCTCAAATTTTCGCGGAAAAATCTGTCTAAATTCTATTAGTTACTGCTAGAATTTTTTTTCCGCGAGAATTTAAAGAAACTTTTATTTTTGTGGATAATGTTTTAACTAATAGGTACTTAGCTAAAACAAAATAATATATTTTTAAAACCTTTGTTTTTATTCTCTCTCTCTCTGGTTTCAATCCTGGGATTGGTTTGCAGCAAATCCTGGAATTGGTTTGCTTTGTTTTTATTACTATTTATTTATTTCTAGACTCCAGAAGTTGCACCGAGGTCCCCAAGAGGAAGCAGCGTCGTTACAGAACCACCTTCTCCAATCTACAGCTTGAAGAACTGGAATCTGCCTTCCACAAGACCCACTATCCTGATGTCTTCTTCAGAGAGGAATTGGCTTTGAGGATAGACTTGACAGAAGCAAGAGTTCAGGTATGAAAAAAAGTCTACTTATCTATGTATAATATATACCATGGATTGGAATCTACGGGTCACAAACTGCATGCAACTCTTTATGTTTATATCCTACAAATGGGGTAGCCAGCAGATTAGCTGCATGTAATTTATTTGAATTTTACATGGTACCTATTTAGTTTTTCTAACTTTAATTGATTTTAAGTACCTACCTACTCTTTAAGAAATTTATAATTTTTACTAAATTTTGTTAAAATGTTTGGTTACTTCTGAGCTAGCGGCTTCTTAGACCCGGGACCCCCATCGGGTCGGGAGCTCGTGGCATTTTACTAGCCTTGCTACCCTATAGTTACGCCACTGGCTCACACTGAGCAATAACTTGTATCATGGAAGTGGAGTAATTTGGCTGAAAAATAAAATAATTATTTTTGGCAGAAATATTTACAATTACGTCAACTACTTTTACTTCCAGGTCTGGTTCCAAAACCGTAGAGCAAAATGGAGAAAGCAGCAGAAAGCCAATGGAAGCGAACAGTGTACATCTGGGATATGCTCAAACCAGCCAAGGCAACACACCTTGTCCTTAGCAATGAGTGCTTCAGGAGACCTGATAACGATTCCAGGTTAGAAAAAAGTTTTTGTTTCCTTGGTTATAAAATAATATTTTCACCCTCCTACAAATAACTTCATGGCATTCCACATAATGTTAACTATATGATGACAGTAAGCAAATCATTTTGAAGATGTCAAAAAAGCTTTCTACGTGGAGCCTCCAGTAAAGAATACATCTGAACTTTTTTCTGGAAGTTTTCGGATGTCTTGTAAAAGGCAGGTGTTCATTAACACCACGAATAAGACATTTTACATTTTCAATTTGTTGATGAGCTATACTATCCTTAATATCATAATTTTTATTAAAACGGAGAGGACATCTTGCATTTTTATTATTTGCAGTTATTGTTTTGTGGAAGATGCAATGGTGGTATAATAGAAGTAGCAAAAGGCAATCAAACTGTTTCATTCTCAAATTTACTTGTCCGTCCTGGTCGCAGATATTGTACTACCATCATTTTTATAAATATAATTTGTTTTCAGTATCATCTCCACAATCTGTCACATTGGCGGACTTGGCATCCATGAACTCCAACTCAGACTTATCACCAAGGTGCAGATCTGGTTCAGAATCTACGTCACCAACAAATATGGACAACTTCTCTCAGTCACCGAAACCCGGAACATCTTTGGATCTGTCTGCATTTGGAACACCACATTTACAATACACTTTAGGAAGTATAAAAAGAAATTTGGACGGTAACGGATTTCAGCTGGATGTAGTGGCCACACCAGCAATAGATGCAAATGTTGAGAATTGTATTAAGATAAAAAATGACGAGAAAAATACTTGGGAGAAAGCTTTAAATAGCTTTTCAATTGATTCCAACTTCACTCTTAAAACTGAGAACCTTTTTTTCATGGATTCATCCACAAATTTAAACGGAGAACCCAGCACGAGTTTCTGCAACATAGATAGGCATAACAATCTGAATTTATCAAATTTCACAGCAAACGATTTTGAAAATGATCATTTATCAAAATGCGAGTATGATCCAAGCGACCACAATTTGACAACGTCAGATTTCGATACAGAAATTCAAAGATTTTCCAAATACGATTTTGATTCTGAGACTGTAGGCATCGTTGAACATTTTAGTTCCAATAATAATAATATTAATAATACTCAAGAAGGTAGAGAAAATAATTTTAGTGAGGAAAGTAATAGATACGAGAATAATAGCAGACATGAAATTATAAACGTTGAATTCGAAAACGAAGACCCAAACTTGATTCCTGTTGAATTTGATTCAGATAATCATTTAGTTGTGAATACGGAATTTGACACCGATCCTTGTCTTGGTTCTGCTACATCAGACTTTGATAATAATAATGATCATACAAGATATAATAGAGATGATGAATTCATAGAATCTGACAATTTAAGTCCACAACCTTTCGAAGATGCTATCTGAAAATGGAGCCTTAAATAATTTTACAGGAAAACTACTACGAACGCCGTCCTAACATACGAAAATTCATGAAATCTGAAATACAACATATTTTTCGAAGTTTTGACGCAATCGGATGTCGGGGACTGGATTTACTTACTAAGAAGCGTAGATGAGAACTCTTAACTAAACCTTGAGTCGATTCATAAGCGTCGAAATTTTGTGTCATGCACTCCTAAAGAAAGATCACATATGTATATGTATCATATACAACATACCTACCTAATAGTTAATACCTATTCTTATAGATTTTCTATCAACGAGTTGAATTAATTGGAATGTTTCTAGAGGAGCTTAAAAATCAAAATTATGATTAACATTGGTAGAATAATGTATGCCAAGCTTTTAAAACAAAACTTTTTCGATAAATTCTATTCTTCGTTTGTCTATGGCGGCGTACAGACAGCTGGATGCGAACGTCAATCATCAAGCATCAAGCAATAAAATCTTAAATCTTTCGGCGACAATTCGGAGCTTTCTCCGAAGAAATATTGGAATGAATGCCTTCGTTACCGGTCCATGAGACGTAATGAAGGCATTCATTCCAATATTTCTTCGGAGAATGCTCCGTTCTGTCGCCGAAAGATTTTAGATTTTTGCTTGATGCTTGATGATTGACGTTCGGATCCAGCTGTCAGTACGCCGCATATATCAATCCTCTTGGGAGTATCAAACAAAAACCAGCTAAGCTATTTTCTACATATCGACTCATTGTTTCTAACGATATTCCTGATGCTCCGGTGTTTTTGTCATGGGAAAAGTACATATATTGTCATAGAAGCTTATCCAAATGTTCAGAAACCTCATGACGAAAGAGCCCCATTTGTCCAATCCTTAGCCATCTAGATCCAATTTACACTAAAAATTCTCTACATCTCAATAGTGATCTTTTCATATGTCAAGTTTGGTTTCTCCATCTCCGTTCTAAGAAATTTCAATCATTTGGAGTTTATCATCGAATAACGGGGAATGTTATACGAAAACTTGTATGATATTCCCCCTTATTCGATAAAAGCCATCATTTGCTTAACCTCCAAATAAATGAAATAGTCGAAAGCCTGGAAGTAAAGTCTCAGACTTTGAATCAAAAGATCCCGGATTTGGTTCCACTCCCTGCTGATCTTCTTCTCCTTCATGAATGCAAGCATGTTGTTAACTGTAAGGATGTTTGGGTTATATTTGGGTTTATTCCAAATCTGAATTTATTTGAAAAAAATGGAATGATTTTAATTGGTACCATCTGTTGCGTTATTTCAAAGTTACAGTGTAGTTCATTGTTATATGATGTATATAGATACTAACATCGAATACTTAGCCCATTATCTTCCGCCTAATTGGCAAACCTCTCGACCGAAAAGGGATTTGGTGAAGGGAGGCGAAAAACCATAAATCGAAATTTAATTCAATTTATGTTGGATTAATGGGATATTATTTAAATTTTAACGATGTTTTGAAATATTTATATACCTTTGTAATAATATGAATCACCCAGAAATATTATATTGTGGGAAAGGTGTTGATGGAATATCGATGTAATCAAAACAATCGACTAAAGATTTTCTTATTTAAATAATTAAAAAAATATTAGAATTACTTAATTTAAATATATAATCATTTTATAAATTAGCGAATTATCTTATTTCACACCATTTCTATGACGTCTATACTATTTAAAATTGAATATTCAAGGTTTTGGACCCCATGAGCCAGTTTTTTTATCTGTTCATGAAAATAAGCTTTGATTTGCAAATAGGTACTGAAAAATATGAATTCTGATTCCTAAGTGATATTGAATGAATATCAAGGTAAATCCGGAAATGTTGAATCGCTCCGAGGAGCTTTTAAAACTGTAAAATGTGTACATAATTGTATAAATTAAGTATGTATTCGATAATATATCAATTATAAATTTTGTTATTGTCAATTTTTTTTTAAATATGAAATCAAATCGGCTAGCAGAAGACGAAGCCCTTTTTTGACATACCTTTTATTGGAGTACCTACCTATTTTTATCGAAATTTATTTTGTAAAACTCCAAATCTATTTATAAAAAATGTGATAAAATTTTACAAATGATGATTTATTACAGTAACCTAGATTTCGACATGTGAACTCGTTTTCAAACTTAACTCCTAAACTAAAAAAATAAATAAAAGTACGATATCGCATTGACAGATAGTCAGACTGTCACCAGCTTCAGAAGCAAATTAAAAACTGAACTCTTCACTGGCGCCCATGAGACGGTCTAGGGACTGTTAAACGGCGTCAAAAAACAAAATCATCTAAAATCAACATCATCATAATCGCATGTCAAAATCTAGTTCACTATAATAAAGTAGGTAGTTAAATTATAAGTAATGTTTTTATTTGTAATTAATAAACCCTTTCTCGCGAGAAAATTGATGAATAAATTAATACATCGATATTGAATATAATATTATCATTATCGATGATGATAATAATATTATGATGAAACGTTTGCCCGTCCCTATTATCCGTTTGTTTAATGTTATCCTTTGGGTGTTTATTACTCCGTTATTTACCTCTTAACAGAGCTACATACTATCACTACAACTCTATAATATTATATTCAGGGACCCCTAATATTTACTCTACTCTTGTTGTGTGTACATACTACATATAGTACCAACACAATACACTATACATTATAATATTATTTTGATAAAACAATATACTTACTTATGATAGTTTAAACTGTATCAAAATACTTACGATAAAATCAATACTGATACATTGTTAATAGTTTCTGAAATTAAATAGATTCAAGTACAGATAATGGAAAAGATGTATGCAAGCAAAATTTGGAAATGGTTGAAGAGGAACGAATGTGGAATAATATGCTGTGGAGATGCTGAGAAGAATGCTGCTTTCCAATTCTTAATAATTTGATCTACATATTTATTTTTTATTTTATTTATGTACAGATATTTACGGCCTATGCCTTTAACATGTTTAAACTCTGTATACTTGGAATACATGTATTCAAAGGAATGATTTTATAAAAAATTACAAAACAAGTAAACTAATAAAAAACAGGAGTTGAACAAACAATGTAAAATTAATTTGGTATAAAATTAAAAAAATAAAGTATAAAACTGTAAAAAGAATGTCATTGATATTCTAGCCATTTTCTCATCTTCTAGTCACTTAAAGATAATTAGATTTTTTATGTTATCAATATTTTATTGGCTATTATTGTTGTTAATGTTATATTAAGATTGAAATATAAATAAAATAAGAACATATAAATAAATAAAACTCTAATGATGAAGCTGTGCCTTATAAAATGTGCCAAATAAATAATTTACCATTGAAAAATAAAAATAATTGTTTAATTTATATATAACTATGCTTAGTGATGTGAGAAGAGAAAATTCTCCAAAGAAATTTCTCGAGATCGAGAAATTTCTCCTCTGATGGTAGAGAAATTTCTCTCCATAATTTTTCTTAGTGGTATTATGATTTTTCGACCAGTACACTTCGCAGCCAACCTGATTGATCCAAAAAATTGTGGGGCTGATTAAGGCCCAAATCAGAGGTTATTAACACCTTTTTCCATGTACGTACCTGCAATTTTTTTTTTAACTTAAATATGGGCATGTGGGGTGTCAAACATTTTTGATTTTTCATTTGATCAAGATTTTTCATCAGTTTTAGCAGTTTTTTCTATGTAGGTATCTAACATTTTTTTGTTTCCATAATTAATTGTAGCCATATTGGTGATAAATTGTCTCAACATTTGTACATTGTTATTGATTGATTGAATAAAGTATTTACTATTTTTATACTGTTAAATAAAAAACAAAAAAAATTCTCCGAAAATTCTCTACTTCGAGAAATTTACCGAGAAATTTCTTGAGAATTCCACAACACTAACTATTCTATACTATACCATCAAGGCCTATTCTACAAATTAAGTAACTTGTAGATTATCCCATCCCAGACAATAAAAAATAAGACAATCAGGATGGCTGGCATGCATCATCAGTGAATTATAGACGTTTATTAGCTCATACCTAATTCAATAATATTAATATTACTAACAACTTATTTTGCGCCGTTTTGTGAAAAATCATCATATTTTTATTCAAATGATTATTTTTTTTAAATTTTTTTTTATGACTTAATTTTATGACTTAATAACTTTTTCAAGGTTTCTTTAATTTATCTTAGTATTTGAAAAAATTAACTAAATATCAGAAGATATTTAAATTATGTGTTAAGATTAAATGTCGCAATGTTTATTCACTGATATTATTTTTTTTTTTTAATTTAATTTTATAATAGTTAAGCACCAAAACATAGAACCTAAGTGAGGTCATGACACTGGAAAATCAGCCTTTTACATGAGTGTGCAAACACAAAGAAAGCAGGTTGCCAGCGCCGATCAGTGCCGGTAAGCGCCGACAAAGTAAATCGCAATCGGCGTTCCTGCTTTTACTATGTTCGTGTCCATTGAAATGCATGTAAACATTCTCGGCGCCGGTAGACGCAGGCATCTGAAAGCAGGTAACCCGCTTTCTTTGTGTTAGCACCCTTACACTGGAAAACATACCGAAATGACTGGGAGATAATTATATTCTTTACTAGGGACTGCACGGAGTCAGCAGAATATCGGAAAATTTAAAGTAGGATATCTATTATTATTATTATTATTGGACAATATTAAAGTGTCGTTTACGTGCCAAAGCACCTCAAGGATGTACTGTACAATTACTGTACTGTACAATTCACAATACAGATCACTGTACAATTCATCTTGTAATTGTATGTTATAAGAGAACACGCCGACAAATCTTTTAGATTTGGCGTGACTCATTATCATAAGATGTATATATTTATTATTCAATGTACTATTTTCATTAAATAAAAAAAAATCAATTCTAGGACATTCTATGTAAGTAATTTTATGGCCTATATCTAGCAATTTCGGGATGAAAATTAGGTGTAAGTAGATATAGGAAAAATGCTGGTGCAAAATGTCATTCTAGTACTGACACTTATGTGTGCTAGAGAAATTTGGATTTGAATAAAGAGGGACAAAAGTGGAAAAAAATGCTGCGGAGATGCAATCACTGAAAAGAATGTTTGGTAAACTATTACGTAATTATTATTATTGGACAACATTAAAGTGTCATTTACGTGCCAATGCACCTCAAAGATACTGTACAATTAATCAATTCTAGGACATTACATCCACGTCATATTATAAATACATAAAGGTATCCACGTCAGCAGTGACATATTATATTGTATTACATTGAATATTTTGGAAACAATAGGTATGTATCCACGTCAAGAATGTAAAACAGAATACAATATTTAATAGTACTTAAAGAGTAATTTTGTGAAGAATGAGGATATTAGAGGAATGAGCGGATGGAAGAGGAGTGTTGTGGATAAAATGCATGAAAAAATGGTTTGGACATGTGGTGCGAATGACGAAAAATGTAAACTTATCTGAAAGAAGGGGCATGAAAAACCGCGGACGACAAAAAAATACGTAGATTGATTACGTGGATGCAATTCTCAAGGACGACCGCGTGTTGAGTAAAAGAAATCGGCGTGCATATATTTTTATTATTATTTATTAAAATGACACCATATTCTACTGGGACCATTACAACTTTCGGCCAATGCGATTCCAGAGAAAACAAACAAATATTTACAATGTTTCCACTTTTTTTTTTTTAAAAGAAAAAAAAAAAAAGTTTTCCACTTTTTGTTATAAACCCAAATACAACCTTATACACCTTTCACAGTAAGCTAAAAGCTTGTGTCGTGAAAGGGGAGTTTGCCGGCACCTGGGATCGAACCCCAGACCTCATGTTCATAAGGCCGAGACTCTACCTACAGGCTACCGACGAACTCCTTAACTTTCCTTACATACATATTCACCGTATGTTATTTGGAATATGTCCACATTCGGGGAAATATTAATAAACCGTTGAATTACTGTGCTATTTATGTATTAGTGACTCTGCGAGAATGTTCGTAGCGAAAGAAGTATGTTGAGGTAGATCAATATGCCAATCGGTTCTCTCTGCCTACACCACTACACAGTTCGAGGGTGTAATAAAATATAATATATAGTTGTAAGCCATATGTGTGTATACATTATATTTAAAGTAAACTGTATAAGAAACAGTATATTGGTAGGTAAGTATATGTATGTTGTATATTTAGCAGTATTGTACCGGACATGGCGTACAACCGGATATGACAGTATTTCTAACCACTAGTTTCCGTATCCTTAATACCACTATTCACTAGTGTTACCCTCCCGATACACACGACCGTGTTTTTTTTTATATACAGTGGGGAAATATGGAACTAACATTACAATTTTCTTATTTTTTTGTTCTCTATTAGTTTCTTTATCCATCTATTTATTTGCATCTCCAAGAAGTGAGGTAGCCTAAAATGGTAGATTGTCCTTTTCGTACCAAAAAATAATCATTCAGAATCTGTAGCATACCTCATCACTGCTAAATTGAGGTTATACAATATTTTATTTTTCATGAATACGAATACTCCCCTTTTTCAGGTCCCTCGTAATTTATTTAAAAAAGAAGAGAAAACCTGTTCATTGACAAGGACTCCAAGTAAGGCTTTGGCTCATTTCCTCTTTTAAAATCATAAATTGAACAACAGAAATAAACAGCACAACTTTTCATTTTTCGTTGTATATCGGTGACACTCTTAGATACAATTTTTCAGAGTTTTTTTTTTGTAATTTACTGTTGTATTAGGGTACAAACACAAAGAAAGCAGGTTGCCTGCTTTCCGATGCCTGCGTCTACCGGCGCCGAGAATGTTTACATGCATTTCAATGGACACGAACATAGAAAAAGCAGGAACGCCGATTGCGATTTACTTTGCCGGCGCTTACCGGCACTGATCGGCGCTGGCAACCTGCTTTCTTTATGTTTGCACACCTTAGGCTACATATATAAATTTAATTCATGAAACTCAATCATATAAGGTTTAGAAAAGACAACGTCACCTTATTTGATCTTGCCCCGGACGGGACTTGAGCCCACAACCCAACGATATACATATGTAGTGAGGTGTGCTTTGTCTAATAAAGTTACCAGTAGGAGACATGCCGAAGGCTACAAAACTCTCTCTTATAAACCAAAATGACAGCTTCATATTGTATAGGTATCATATACAACTTCATAAGGTTAAACTTATGAAAAATCGTATAATATTTTCTAATCTCATCTATATGACTAAGTTTCATTATGATGATGATTCTAGATGATTTTATTTTGACGCCGTTTAACAGTCCCTAGATCGTCTCATGGGCGCCGGTGAAGAGTGCAGTTTTCAATTTGTTTCTGAAGCTGGTGACAGTCTGATTTTCGCTCAATGGCACCGGTAGGTGATTCCACGTAACCGGTCCAACAACACCAAAAACCCTTTTATAGAAGTTAGACTTACCGACTCTATTGGGCTCAGTAAATCTATTCACAGGAATGTTCACATTAAATGGAAATAAAATTAACTATATAAATACCTATATGCAGTTCTATTAAAAAAATAACTTCTTTTTATTATATTTATTTTATTTGAATTATATATATATGTATAAAATTATAAATGAACATATGTATAAAAATGTATATATTATACATATATACCTATGTAAAATTAATGTGATGGATGGATGGATTACTTGTATGTTGCAAAAATGAAAAATATTGCAAACATTAATTTTTTTAGTAGAAATAAGCAAATTTAAATATTTTCATAATTTGCGTTTGGGCCGCATGCGGCCCGTGGGCCGCACTTTAGACAAGCATGTTATAAAGATATTAGAATAAATGCAAATAAAAAACATGCAAGACGTTTTATTTATGCTTATTAAAATTAAGACAATTAGGATGAATGGCAAACCTTATCGCTGAATGAAAAATATTAAATGTCTTAGAAGAGAGTGTTTTACAAAATACTTGCCTATAACAGTAAACTCAAAAACTTACTGAAAAGAGTGGAAGATCTGTTCTTTGCTGGGAAGTTCACAAGGTTGTCTTTTATTTATTATTTTACTTTTTAGATATTTTTAAGAAAATAATGAATAAAGTATTATTAATGTAGGCGTGAAAATTTGATCAAAATTAATTTTGTTTATCATTCAACAAATTGTAGTTTTGCTGTTAAAACTTTGGTAATTAACATCTTGTTAATGTCAATATAGTGTAAATAATAATTCAAAATAGATATTTCGTTAATTATATTAATTAAACAACTTTAAGCATCAAAACTTTGTACGATATAAAAAAAGTTACGTTGAATGTGTAGGTATGTAAATATTATTTTAATGTCTCATTGAAATATCAAAAAAAAAAATCGATACCAGAATAAGTTTTCGTAAGTTGCTACGACTTATTGAAATATAATGTTATTTGAATATAGAATACTGGAAAAACATATTATGCTCTATGGAGTTTCTGGTTGACAATAAAACTCCCACTGATTTCTGTGAGTTTATAAGTGTCTTGTAATGGATAAATGTTTATAAAGCACCACGAATAAGAAATTGAACATCGAGTTATGCCATTCATTCCGAATTTATCGTTGTTAATTATTACATGGAGGAAAAACTGTATTTTTAAATGTATTAAGTGTACTGGTTTCTCCACTTTTTGAAGATTCCATAATTGTGTAGATAGATATATGATACTTTAATGTTGTCCAATAGAAGTAATAAAAGTAGATAGAAATACTAAAATATGCGTATTTTTTTTTAATAAATTGGTTATATTTTTAAATGTTAAAAAAATAGAGATATGTCGATTGGAAAATAATAACCCTGTGCTAAATTTAATCCGTAAAAGTGAGAAAGGCATACTAATGCGTCTCAATTTTGATTGATTTTTTCATCTGAAAATCTGGTAAAACAATAAAAAAATAGTAAATATTCCAAACGCTTAAAAAATAACTGAGTTCTGTAACATACAATATGTCGAAACTACAAGTTGGTAAAAAAAAATGTGTTTACTGGGACTCAGAATTATTTATAAACTGGCGCCCAACGTGAGGGCATCATTCAATAGTTTAATATTACTTTCATACTTGTAGCGCAGTTTTATTAGTATTTTCACAAATTTCCTTCATAGCATCTAAATACACTGTAATAATAATGTAGTAACGCAGTTAGCTTTGTACATGCCTTATGGACGTTCGCAGAGAGAATTGTGGGAGGTTGTTTTTGTTGTTTATTACCCGGGACACGCCTAGTTAATGAATTGGTTTGTATTGATATTGTTGTTTTTGCCGTCTAACTACTGTTTTAGTTGAAAGAAAGTACTTTGGTAGGTAAGTTCTAACTGTATTATGATAAAACTCTACATAGTTGTAGTACACGTTATGTTTTATTGTATTCATTTGTTTTCGTTTACTCAAAAAAATCCTCAAGCAAAGGTATAATTGCTTATATTTCATACTTAAATGATATGAACAATACCTAAAACCTTCTATTTATTTAAACCATTATACTCGTAGTATCTTTCAAAATAATTTCTAATTTCAATTTCTAGAGGAGCTCAATGCTTAAGACGACTGGCAGTCCATTGCTTAAGATAAAAAGGCTTGGAGATCTATTGTTTCGGAGGCAAAGGTCCTGCAAAGGCTGTTCAGCCATCGGAAGTAAGTAAGTAAAAATCTTTCAATAGCGGGGTAGCCAAAGGATTAACGACTGCATGCGATGAATATAAAGCTTGCCCTCTCCATGCCGAAATGTCTTTCATTCAAGGTGTCTATTAAAATAAGATATCAAGGCAGGAGAGGTTGAAGTTAACTATAGTATTTAATGATTATACAAGTCTTTCTTTTTGTAACATTAAAAAAATAATATATTTTAAATTGGTAGCATACATACATTTATTTATTCAAACCATCACGCCATATATATTTAACGTCTTAAAATTTGATTACAAATATCTACCTATTACAGGATTTAAGATAAATTACAGAAAGAGTTAGATATCTATTTCATTTCGGGATCTCCATGGATTCTTAACAACGCTCATTGTTATCTTAGAACGGTATATTGTTAAAGAGTTACTCTTAAAAAAAATGCAAAAGGTTGAAAAACAAACTCATTAGAAAGAACTGTGAATGAACAAAAAATGTAATTTCTTTAACATAGAAGTTTACAAAATTTCCATATTGTTCGTACCTTTTGTAAATATCAAGACACAGAGCAAAACAACAAAACTCTACAATAAAAATATGCTAGGATATTTCTCGAGACAAACAATATTCAGAAATAGTTATGTTCAGTGTATGTATAATAAAATGAGGTTACTACCGTCTACTCAGTGAGAGTTCGTTAACTTTTATAAGGTGGGAAGTACTCGGATGTCAGATCCACGAATGTAAGGACGGTACGCAAGTGGATGGGGGTAATCAAGAAAAATATATTTTTAAAACTTATTTCAAAAGTAGAGAGTAAAAGAGAAGTATATCAAAAGTAAAAGAGAAGTACCGTTTCCTCCGCCTTAAATTGGAGGGCATGATAGAAGGAAGACGGGGAGTTGGCAGAAAGCAGATACATTGAAGGACCCACCGTCCACCCGGATACTGCAGAAGTCTGGGGACTTCCATTTATCCGAAATTCTACACTTAACAAATCTTGTCCACACCGGAGGCGCCATAGTGGGCAGCCTGAAGGGCTGGCCGGCCAAACCACCAAACCGCCAAAACCTCCGTGTGAAATCTTTTGACTAAACTCCTTCGATGTACCTTTATACGAGAGAAGCAAACATAGTAATTATACATACATCTATACAAAAAAAAGTAATCAAATAAACAAGTTTTCTTAACCTAAGTTACAAAATAATAAAAAGTAAAAGTGCGTTATATAAGAAAGCAGATGTCCTGGCTGCGCAATATTAGAGAATGGACCGGAATGAGGACAGTGGATGACCTGTTGAGAGCAGCACAGGACAGGGAGGTTTTCGCCGGAGTGATTGCCAACGTCGGGGGAACCTGACACGGCACAGAATAAAGAAGAATATGTTTGATATTTTTCTTCTTCTTCTTCAAGTGCCTTGTCGGGTTCCCCCAACGTTGGCGATCACCTCGGCGAACTTGTCCCTGTCCTGCGCTGCTCGGAACATCTCTTCCACACTTCGGATGCCGGTCCACTCCCTTATGTTTCGCAGCCAGGACATCTGTCTCCTACTTGATATTTTTAATACTAATTATTCCCATACTAACAATAATTAAGTTGAAATCTCAAGAATTCCATATTAACTAAGGAGTTATGGTATGTGGAGATGTGGTAGGCAAGGAAAACAGAATGCCAGTTCAACCTGTGCTTATATTTTAGATTTGCTTCCTCTTATTTAACACGCGGTCGTTCTTGAATTACTCACGCTTTTTTATGTCCCTTATTTTGGACTTATAACTTTTTTGTCTGCTTGTCATAATTTATTTACTCGACATGTCCAAATCATCGCAACTTATTTAAGTGCTTTCTATTTATTACATTCCTTTCACACAAGCTCATTTTTCTTGATTATAGAAAATTATAATAATTAATAGGGCGCATATTTGATTCTTGATTTGTTACTGTTGTTTTTGCTATATGTGTTTGATGTGCCTGGTGGTGTTTGTTTGTTTTAATAAATAAAATAAAATAAAAAAATAAAAGCGAATAATTTAAAGTTGATTTAATATCTAACATTAGTTCTCACACTTTTTATGCAAACTTTGAGAAAATGTAAAAGGCAAGTATTGTAAAACATGAAACATCTTCAAAAATATTTATTTTTATTTAAGAGAAATAAATAAAAATAAATTAATTAATTTAGCATTGATGAGCTACATATATTGTCATCTAATTAAATATCACGTACAGGATGATATATATGTTTATTATAAATATTTACTCCACTGGATACACTGCTTTTTTATCTAATGGTATAATAGAAATTTTGTTACAGATAAAATATATTTTAAATTTGGTTATTTCGTTGTTACTGAGCTTGCGTGCGGAAGGCGCCAGTTCCCATTACTCCTGATTGTATGCAATAACTGTTGCATCCTCAAATATTTATAAGAGGACCTGACTTCGCTTAAGACATTCTATTTCTTTCCCTATACCTCTATCTCTTACTAACCCCACCCCCCTTCCTGCTTCTTCGCATAGTCCAAAGATACAAATACAGAAAACTAGTTGTTTGTGAAGTAAAATTTATAATTAATGGCCATTTGATTTTAAAAAGTATCCATTCATTACAATTAAAGTAAGATTTTTTATCATAACCTAAGAGTCATCTCACTGAACATAAAAAAATATCATCATAAAACCTGTAAAATGTAAGGATGACCCTTAACGATATTCTGGAAATAATTATACCTACATCCAAATCATTATTGGCGAACGTTATTGATTAGTTAACTATTATGGTCTTCAGCTTTATATAAATGCAAAAGGTAGGCTTATTGCAGAGGCAATAATTCCACTCATGTTATTATTATTTAAAAAAAAATATCACCCTACACTGCGACCACAACAGCATTTAGCCAAGGCGATCTTAGCAGGATAAATGAAAGAAAAAAGTAAAAAAATGCCAAGTCATATAAAAAAAAACAGAGAGACAGAAAAACACAAAAGATATCAAGGCAAAATCAAAGGAAAGTCTATATGCTAGATGGGCCATTCGGATAAAAGCAGATTCAAAATGTTGACATAACAAATGCATTCTGCATAATGCACGCGATAAGAAAAGACATCCAGGATGGGTGGCGTACACACTTCAAAACTTTGGAATCGAAGATGTCAAATTCTTCACTCATAATGTCTTAAGAATATTTGCTTTTTGTAATATAACAGTGGAAAACTAACAAAAAAGAGTTGGATAACTGTTTTTTTCCGTCACTTTTATATAAATTAATTAAATTAAACTATCACAGCATTACCCTCAAGTTGGTAGTCAGCGGGCCAACAAACTGTCCTATTTATGCCATTAAAAGTTATGACCTTCGGTATTCATTGCATCTGCTGACCAAAAATGTAAAATGAACATGAACCAGCTTAATCCCATTCGTAAGCATTGGAACACCTTTCTTATTTTCCACTAAAAGGTGTTTGTATAAACTCTAAGTTGTGCAGATGAAGTGTCCGTTGCTTAATATTTGTAAAATCTTCACTCATTGTACCAATAAAAATTATGACATTTAGAATCGAATGTACCTATCTGATAAACAAAAGTGTAAAAAGAACTTGTACCAGCCTAAGCCCATTCGATAGTATCGGAACACTTTACCTATTTCCCTTCAAAATGCATTTGCACATGTGCAGACGAATTGCCTGTTGAATAATATTTGCAACTTACCGTGTCAATAAAATTGTGACATTTAGGATCGAATGCACCTGCTGATCAAAAGTGTAAAATGAACTTGAATCAGCCTAAGCCCATTGGTAAGCATTAGAACACCTTTTTTTATTTCCTACTTAAAAGTGTTTGCATAATCTATTAGGTGTGCAGACGAACTGTCCGTTGAGTATATTCTTAATATCTTCATTCTCGCAGGTGTAAAAATTTAGTAAAATACGGAAATTATAGTTAACGTTGAAATGGTTATTTATAGTACAATTTACTCTAGACTTATACAAATCCAGCTCACTTATAGCGGAATGCTGTTTGCTCTTCGCTTTTCTCTTCTATTTCAGCTTCCGCTCTATTCTCTCTGCTCTATTTTGCATACAAATTATCATCAACATCGTTGTATAACCAAGTATCTGGTGAACGAGAAGAATAAATAAATAAATACATTTATTAATGAGCTACTCAGTGTAATAATTATGAAAAAGTTGCAATATTCCATGGCGTTCCGGTTATGAACGAGTCTCCCATATTTTCTGTAAGTATTCGAGTGTGCTGTAAAAAGCAAGTGCTAATATCACGATAAGATATGATATTTTTAAACCAGTATTCTTCTCGTGCCGTATCAGGTCCCCCCGACGTTGGCAATCACTCTGGCGAAGGTTTCTCTATCTTGCGCGACCCGGAACAGCTCCCCCACATGTCTCATTCCGGTCCAGTCTCTTATGTTGCGCAGCCAAGACGTTTGCCTCTTCTACCAGGACCACGCTGCCCCTCAATCTTCCCCATCAGTATCAGCTGGAGCAAACTATACTTATCGCCCCGCAGAACGTAACCCAGACCCAACCAGTATGGCGGTCCAAAAAAATAAGAGATTCAGGATGGGTGGCAAACCTCATCACTGCTGTATTTAATATGTAAAATATCTTTTTCGAACATCTGCCTTTACGGGACATTCAGAAACTTACAGCTAAGAGTGGGAGAACTATTTTTCGCCGGGTGCTCCACGAAACAATAATCAACTTTCTTCATAATCATCATCATCACCGCCCTCGACGCTCCTCTCGGGAGCACAGGTCAGAAACCCGCCTCTTCCATTCAGAGGACTCTGCACTGCCAATTGCATCACCTGTTGCCAATTGCATCACGACATTCCTAGCGCTCTGATGTCATTGTTATAGGAACGGTGTATTGCAAAAGATGGACGCCCAGGCCATCGGAACCCTTGCGGACGTTAAAACAGTGCATTTTTGGCCAACTAAAATTATCTTACAGATATTGAATTTTCTTTTAAAAATTGAGAAACTTCATATTCCTGGACAATAGTGGAGAATATTTATTTAAGAAAACTTTTCTCATTATTCTCTCATTTTATTATTTTTAAGCATCTTGTATAAATTATATTAATATTACTTAAATATAAAGGTGTTCTTTCACTGTGTACTTAACTACACAAGGTATAATAGATCTCACCAGTACCGTTAACAAAATAAAAATACACATTCTCAAACTTTTTTATAGTAGGTAGATATATATAAACTGTTGTTGATAAATTTACTAATTGCGGCTGTTTTGAAATTGCCTAGGTTATTTTTACCTCTGTGGACGGAAGAACAGTGCTCTTTTTGGCCAACTATCATTAGGCATTCTCAAAACATGTCCCAGCCAGGACCATCGTCTCTCCTGTATTACGGTGATTACAGATCTCTGCTGGGTGCGCCGGCGCACAGCGTCATTTGTAACATGTTCATACCATCTGACATCCAAAATCCTTCTAAGACACTTGTTTTCAAAGCTTAGTATCTTCCGCTCTCGAGCCTTGGTTAAGTGCCAAGACTCGCAGCCATATAGCAGGATTGGGATGATGCACGCATTGAACAAGCGACATTTTGTCCTGATGCTGAGTCCAGACGCCTTCCAAACTAATATCTAGTATCTCCCCCAATATAGACATATTTCACATAATGTACGCTGAATTCGTAAAAAAAACTACTGTAAATGTTTTGTTTTCTCTTGTATTGGTCCCAGTATAATTATTTATAGTGTCGTAGCCCAGAAAAATGAACAATCAAACTGATCTTCAATACTGTGCAAAATTCACAGCAAGTGGAGATGCGTCAAAAATATCGTCCATAGTGCATTTGACAGGGCACAATGGGCACTACAACAAGTGTGGCATGGTCTGTGCTGCACCCCAGTCACACGCTCCAGATTCATTTTGTAGGAAGCTCCATCGTTCTCTATTATCACGACAGTTACCAACACCAGATCTCAGTCGATTCACGGTTTCCCATGCCCTATAGTCTAGTTTGCCTCCTGCAACAAGGTCCATGGTCCCAGTAGAACATGGTCACTTTAAAATAATTATTATTAAATTAAAGGTGTATGATATGATGTATTACAAATACCTGTCTTTTTCAGGATAATCGAATTTATACCCATTTCAGAATTAGCCTACGACTTGTTGGTATCGTATCTACATGGTTGTGATAGAAGCTATAGTTGTTGTTTTGTATGATTTACTATTATATGTTATGTTATGTTGCTTTATGAATTTTATTTGTGTTGCTGTTTTTGTTAATTCTTAAAACTTTCGTGGAAATGGCCTATCGGTAGTAATAACAATAATATCGTTAAAATGGAAATAAACAGTACTTGGCCAGTGACAGAATGCAGACAGTGTACGAAATATTAAAATAAAAAAAACGGTCATTAATTTCGGTAAAACAAATAACAATGCACTTTTTATCATGGCATAATATTCATTTATATACATATTTATTAATTTTTTACTGTACATTGATGACAGCATAAACAATTTTATTGAAAAATGTATTCAAATTGGATATATTATGTTCTGGGGAGATTGTATAACCTTTTACCTAGAAAAATTAAGGACACTAGTTCAATAAAAAAATTAAGAGCCTGGTCTCTGATTTTTTGATTGATGAGGGTAGAGATAGGTGTAGGGAGATGTTTTCTTTGATGGTTTAGAGTTGTGAGTATTTTTGTTTTTGATGTTTCTATGTTTTATGTTATTTGTTTCTATCATCTTTTTGTACTATTGTAATGTTTATGTTGTTTGTTGTTAGCCCCAATACAGGTGCATTGTACCTAGTGTGGCAGCAACACCAACGTATTGTTAATTGTTACATAAATAATGTATTATTATTGGATATACATGTATTGGGAATGTTTTATGAATAAAGAAATTTGAATAATCAATATACAAAGGTCAAATTTATCTCAAAGGTGCATATTTTAAATTATGCTTCTACTACTATTACTACTACAACATCATGGTATATCCCTCAAGTGGGGTAGCCAGCAGACCAGTCGTGTATTATAAAACTGCAAGCTGTTCTCTTCGTGCCAATAAAAACATAATTCATTCAGGAAGAAAGCGGCGTAATGGTATGTATGTAATAAATTAAAAGCAATATAATGTTATCAAATCGTGAATATTTGTCCAATTATAAAATAAGTAAATTTAAAATGATTTTAAAACACTGTATAATTTCCAAATTAAAATTTATTCACCTCTGAATAAATTTTAGAGGTGAATAAATTTTAATTTGGAAATTATACAGTGTTTTAAAATCATTTTAATTATAATGAATTTCCAAAGTGTTAACACAAAAACATTTGATTTATTATAAAATAAGTATTTAATATTATATGTGGAGAATTTAATACATACGATTTTGGGAATAAATTCAAATTGAATTTAATGAAATAAGTGATAACTTTTCGGTCATTGATTTCGGCCTCTCGGTCTTCAACCGATTCGTCCATCGATTTCATAAACATACTGTAGACACAATACAACACCATTATGGTGTCTATGGCTCCTACGCCAGCTACGTGTGTTTCTCCATTCTTTGACTTAAACTTAGTGTTATGTTTATAATATTTCACTGTATCTATACAACATTCTATATACAAAAGTATGTAATATAATTTGACGAAAATTTCGTGTGAAAAACAATGGCGCTGTAGTCGTTAATAATATATCTACCTATCTATAACAGAATCTTTCACAAATGGAGTAAATATTAAGCTTGCTTTTTTATGGAATGCAAAGCGTATCTACGTACCAGAATAAACAAGACAATCAGAATGGGTGGGACACTTCATCACTGCTGGATTATAGATGTTATATTATGTTATATAAGGAGGTTTCAATATTTCTGTTCAGTAGCAGTAGTCAAAACACATTTTAGCGTTATGTAGTCGTTCGACTATAGACGACTACATAACACTAAAATGTGTTTTTTACTGAGGCTGCTGAGTTTTCGCAAGTAGTGTGCAAGATAAAAAAAAAGCTTGTCCATCTCTTTGTTTTATCTCCTATGAGTGGATAAGGAAGTGGAACAACTGGTTTTATCAATAACTATACTGTACTATACTATCACGGCGTATCCCACATGTGGGGTAGCCAGCAGATAAACTGCACGTAAGAAACATGCAAACTGTGACTGTTCTGTTCAAACTGTTCAATAAAAACAGCGACAAATGACGCATTCCAAGTCACTTGATGTTTGTATGGAAAAGGTAAAAAAACTGAGTTCGTCGGTAGCCTGGAGGTAGAGTCTCGGCCTCGTGAACAAGGGGTCTGTGGTTCGATACCAGGTACCGGCAAACTCCCCTTTCACGACACAAGCTTTTTGTAGCTTACTGTGAAAGGTGTAAAAGGTTGTATTTGGGTTTATAACAAACAAAACCCAGATATATCTTTTTTAAAAAAAAAAAATATCACGTATAAAATATAAAACATCTTCTACAAAGCAGTGTAATTTTACTTCTCAAATTCAGCGATGATATTTGCCACCCATCCTAATAATGTCTTAATTTTTATTGAGACGAAGAGGACAGCTTGCATGTTCGTTGCATTCAGCTGGTCTGCTGGCTACCCAATTTGTGGAATATACCGTGATGGTATAGTTATTAGTGGTAGTTATAAAAATCCATCAATATATCTTATTTTTTGGCTAAATTAATAAATATTTTTAAAGAAAAGGACGATTTTTTATCAAAAAAATAATTGTGATAATTATTCTTATTAAATATATTTACATATACCTAAGACTAGATATATACTAGTATTACACATGATGGTGTAGATAGATTTACCAAAAAAATAAGACAAAACTAGTCATAAAAACCCCCGCAATCATATCACAGCGGTCGGACTATATGCAACAACTACACACATGCATACATACATATATGCACTACACACACATATATATATATATATATACACATGTATGTATACATAATAACATAACATAATAGTGTTAGTAGTATGATAGTCATAGTACTAGACTAGCCCCCCCCTTTAACAGTCAGTCAGCCCCCCTTCCACTTCTACTACTACTATCACTAATATTACTTCCACTATTCCCACCGTATATACATACATGCATATAACAGTTGTCGTTTTCACTCTTTCCATTGCCTCCCATATGCCTCCCAATACATATATATATACATACACACATACATATACTTTCTCTATGAATGTTGAGGCATAATTATATGCAAGTGCATATTTGCATATAATTCGAGTATTTGTTTACATTTATTTAATATTATTTTTATTTTTATCTTTACTCCAGACTTGAAGGTGGGATGTGCAGACCCCTCAAGTCCATATCAAAATACATGCAATATAATACAAATTATAGAAAATGAATACATTTTACAGTAAAGTAAGTAATCCACCTAATAAATATAATTTTTATTTATTTATTTGGATTATTCAACATTTTATGAAACAGAAATTATTTACAAATCACAAATTAATATAAACAATACATTATCTTACTCAAATTGTATTCATAATTTCACAATTTGCTATACTTTAATAAGCCCGCAAGGTTGTCAATTATAATAATCAAAATGAAAAATAACATATTTTTGCTCCGGTTATGGGCAAAGAATAAATTCTTTTTGGTCAGTTTTCAGCGTCCTCTAAAAGGCAGCCATTGAAATGAAAACGTCAATCAGCTCCACTGACGAAGAATAAGCCAATTGTCTTCAGAATTAAATTGAGACTGTGATTCTGTTACTGGCGCCCTTACTAATCAAATCATTTTATTTTTATTTCTCCACGTAGGTGTATGTGTCTTATTTTGTAATTAAAATTATTGAATCATAACAATCTAGAATAGAAACAAGCGACCTCCCCCCCCCTTTCAGGGGCCTACTGTAAAATTATTATACGTTAACTGATCTGCAGCGTCTAAAAGTTTGGGAAGTATTGTTTGAGACGGTATAATAGTTGTTGTGTCGAAAAACTTAAGACACATTACGTTGAACAACTGTCTATAAATCTTTTAATTTGATTGTTTTTTTTTTAGTTGATATCAACAAAAATGCAAGTTGTCCTCTCTGTGCAAACAAAAAAATAAGACAATCAGGGTGGGCGGCAAACAGGACACTCGAAAACTTACGAAGAAGAGTTGGAGATCAATTATTTGCCGTGTGCTCCATATAGGACAATCTGCATGTTTATGTTACGCATCCACTGACTACCTCACTTGTAAGATATACCGTGATGGTAAATTATAGTAAAAAAAGCATATTTTTGTCTATTTTCCCATTGCATATAATCTTATAGCTATTACTCCTATATAGGTAGGTACTACTACTAGTACTGCCCCCCCTCTTACCTATAACCCACCTGTATAATATCTACTACTAATACTACTACTACTAAAACTTATACTGTTATACTGCTCCGTGTCTGAAAACCACCCCCAACCCACCTGGAATACTCTCCACCCCACAACATTACCTATCTACATCATATTATTGTGAAGGGAGATGAAAGGATAAAGTGACAAATTTTATTTTTTAACATATTATTTTATAGTCCTTCCATCTATCTATACATCCCGTGACGGTATTTACCACAAATCAAGTGGTCGTAATAAACATGAAAGTCGTTCTTTCCGTGCCAATAAAAGTAAAGATGATTGGTATTCAGGATGAGTGGCAGATCTCATCACTGCTGAAATTGTTGTTTGGTTCATCAAGGGAGCATTTTAATTCTCAGGTTTTGCAGAGGGAATCCCATAAGGATAAACTCGAGCCCACTTTTTGATAAAAAAGAAAGAAAAGCTTTTGCTCTAGATTGACTGGATGAAACATTTGAAACATCCAGGGGTAAGTGGTGGGAACCCCTCTTTTAATGCTGAAGTTGTTCAACGTATTAAAACGCAATGTTTTTTTTTAAATCTGCTTCTGACAGGACAAAGATATAGACATCTGTAGGAAGTTGTATTAAACTTAATTATAATTTAATGTTAGTCATATTGGTGGTATTAATTACTCATTACTTTATGTTGTATAGGACAGATGTCTCTTATATATATATATATATATATATTGTAAGTTCTTTCTAGAAGTTGTTGTTGTTGTATAGTTTGGTTACTTGTGATAAGAGAGAGGAGGTTGAAAGATTATATATAGACGAGGTGTTGCTTTTAGGGGAATTCAAGTTCCCTCTCTCGGTTCGAGAATACCTATTGTATAGTGTGTGTTTTAAGTTGTGTTAAAAACTTACTTGTAAATAGTTATTAAACCTTCATCAATATAGTATTTAAACGGTGTTCGAGTTTCAATACTAAACCCACATCCCCTTAGTAGCAGAACCAAAACTTTCGAGGGATAACCGGGGACACATTTGTAGAATTTATAAATTTATACAATATTCGAATCGAATCGAAAGTATCTTTAAAAACTGTTTTTTCTATATTTTTTTTTAAGAAACAATATACCTAACTATTAAGTATTGGAAATAAATACTAAATTTTTGAGTTTTACTACGCTTAATGATAGGTTACTTTGTAAGTCAAAACCGGGTTTTTTTAAGAAACAATATACCTAACTATTATAAATTGGAAATAAACACTAACTTTTTGAGTTTTACTACGCTTAATGATAGATTATTTTGTAAATCAAAACCGGGTTTTTTTAAGAAACAATATACCTAACTATTAATTATTGGAAATAAACACTAACTTTTTGAGTTTTACTACGCTTAATGATAGATTACTTTGTAAATCAAAACCGGGTTTTTTTAAGAAACAATAATACCTAACTATTAAGTATTGGAAATAAACACTAAATTTTTGAGTTTTACTACGCTTAATGATAGGCTACTTTGTAAGTCAAAACCGGGTTTTTTTAAGATACAATATACCTAACTATTATTTATTGGAAATAAACACTAACTTTTTGAGTTTTACTACGCTTAATGATAGATTACTTTGTAAATCAAAACCGGTTTTTTTTAAGAAACAATATACCTAACTATTAATTATTGGAAATAAACACTAACTTTTTGAGTTTTACTACGCTTAATGATAGATTACTTTGTAAATCAAAACCGGGTTTTCGTTCCTATTATTAAATATAATAAAACTCAAACAATATGTGTTTATTTCCATAAATTAGTATGGAGTTTTACAAAATAAATGTAAACTATAACAATAATATAACCTACCTACTATTTATTTATTTATGTTTTGAACATTTTCACTGTACTACAAACAACACCAATATAATAGATTTTTTAAATAAAATTAAAGGAAAAAGGTTTTGTAAAAGATAGGTACAAACCGTTTAAAGAATAAATTAATAAAAATGCGAAGGAAAAGAAATAGATGTGAATTGAAAAGGAAGGTGAACCGCTCATCTGTACATAGATTTTATATTATTTGAAAAAAGTATCTGAAAGACAGAGTGTGAGAAAGCGTGGACGTCCAAGAACTACGTGGCTTGACCAAGTGGATCAAATTCTCAAGGACGGTCGCGTGTTAAGTAAGAGGAATCGGCGTGCATGTATGAGAAACTGGATGAATGTTGAGGAAGCGAAAGAAGTATGTACGGATAGATCGACATGGCGTTCCGTTCTCCCTGCCTACCCCACCTGGGACACGGCGCGAGGGTATAGTATAGTATAGTAAAAAAGTATCTACGAGCCAACAATTCTGAAATTTTCATCCCTTAAACCTTTCTTCATTCAAAACCTTGAATCCACCTCATTCCCACCCTCCCTGAAAACATTCTATTCGTCGTTGCTCGCCGCTACTGCTAGCTATACCATACACCCTGTATACTACAACCAGCGAGCCAGCAAGCAATACACCCTGTATACTCCAATATAATCTAACATAATATAACACCGAAACACTCTGTATGTTGTGTTCTGTGGTAGTACTCGGTAGTCAGTTCTGTTTCGACCTAGCGACGTCAAACACGTCGAGCGACGCTCTTGACGTTAAAACGACGCCGTTACGGACGCCGTTACAACTCAAAACTGTCAAAATCTTTAATAATAATAATAATATTTTTTATAGTTATTGTTTTTTCCGTTTTTAAAAATTGTTTAATAAAAATATCGATTATCGTTATTTTTGTGTTATTATAACAATTTTAATATTTACTTGAAATATTAAAAAAAAAAGTTATTGTATATAGTGTGTTTGTAATTTTACGGTTGGAAAATTGCCCCCTAAGGCAATAAGCCCGCCATTTATAAATTTTTTTGTATATTTAATTATTTTGTACAAAAAAATGCTACAAATGTTTTTGAAACTGAATACCTGAGCAATTATTTTTTATAATTGCTTTTATTTTAGTTTCTTTTGCAAGATATAACAAGTACTTAGTTGCCGGCGGGATTTTGACACTAGACGAAAAATTTGTAGTCTAGGATATTGCATTATTCGACCTATTTTTTCAATTTATTTTTATTGTTTTTAAAGGGGTGTAAATTCTTTTTTTTATTTTTGTTTGTTAATTTATAATACAATTAATTTAATTTACGTTCCAGGAGAGAAAATATAATATTATAAAAGTTATAATTAATGTAAGTACAAAATAAAAATTTAAAAGTAATTTTGAAATATTGAAAAATCAAAGAAAAATATTAAAAAATAAAAAAAATGTTTTTAAAATATCGCTTTATTTAATAAACACTTAAGTTAATATATAAAAAAAAATATGAAATATTTATTTTGTTATTTTTATTTTCGAAATAAAAAGCAAAAATTGCAGCAATTATTTACAGAACAATTAACATATTCGTATTTGAAAAATATTATATTTTTACAAAAAAAATACTGAAGAAAAATCATCTTATTGTTAAAAAAAGTCAATTTGTTTAAATTTTGCGATTAACCGTGTATTTATAACACGCACTGAAAAAATCTGAATATACTCGTACAACTTTTTTAGTAAACTAGGATATAACTTTTTTACATAAGTATATAAAAAGCGCAAAATTCGTACAAAAAATATAAACGTGTTTTTATTTTATTTTAAAAATAACATCCAAATGTAAAAAAAGTTTGCAAAAATTTTCAGTTATTCCATTGACTGTAAAAATGAAAAAAAAAAAGTTTAGTAAGAAATTATTTTTAAAAGTAGTTTTGACTTGTTTTAAAATAGAATATAAAGAAAATCAGAAATCTTTTAATTTTTTTGATATCTCAGTGAATATTATTTTCTCTTAGATATTATTTTTCCGACGGTCCCTTGCGCAGGACACTCGAGTGTGATTTTCGTAAAAAGGACTAAAGCTAATTATTCAAAACATGAAATCTTCAAGGAAAGTATACAAATCATTTTGTCGTTATTTGTTGTTTTCATTTGATTACTACGTAATAATTTAATATTGATGTTTATTATATTTTTGATGATCAAGGATTCATCGATCACGGTTTTAAAAATTATATTAATTGGGGTAACCAGATTATATGTTGATGCTTTAAGGTAAATATACATAAGGGATATACTTCCCTAAGATTAAGTCTCAATTTTCGAGGATTTCAATTATAAACATGATTTACATACTTTTTATTGTGACGTCGTTACCTACATAATATGTCTCTTTAATAATGAAATTATTAGTAAAACTATGAATCATATTTTTATTTGTTATTAATAGATAAGGAGTTAAATATAAACGGATAAAATACTATATTTATTACAGCTACTATACTATCAAGGCAAATCCACAAGTGGGGTAGCCAGCAGACCACCTGCATGTGATTTATTTACTTTTTGCCATATTACGAATAATTAAAGTTCAATTGATCAAAGCTTTTATGATTTGAAAGTATTTTGCAGTTTTTTTTTGCAGTAACAAACACCACAATATTGTTAAACTAGTATTATTAACATTTTAACTAATTACAGCCGACCTAGACAAATTACATTTGGCGATCGACTACAAACGAACTTTTCGACAATGTACATATTATAATTCTATGGTTCATTGTGGAACACAATAAATATTAGTTTTTTATATAGTAAGACTAGCAGCCCTAGACAAATTGCATTTGGCGATTGACTACAAACGAACTTTTCGAAAAATGTACATACCTATTAAAATGTTATGGTACATTGTCGAAAAATTCGTTTGTAGTCGATCGCCAAATGCAGTTTGTATAGGGCTGCTGGTCTTACTATATAATAAAACTAATATTTATTGTGTTATCTTGTCCCTGACCACTCGTAAATTGGAAGAAGTGGATGGCTTTTGAAAATAGAAAAGAGTAGGTGTTTTTATGGACTTAGGAAAATGTTTTTCGGATACATTAAATTCAAAACTAAAATAACTTATGTAAGTTCATTGTATTTTAATGTTTTAAGACATTTAACATGTTCAGCTTATTCATAAGGTATGCCACTTATGTTGAATGTCTCACATTTTATTGACAAAGAGAGCACGACTTACATGTTGATTACAAGCAGATGCTCCGCTGGCTACCATTATTGTAGGATAAACCATGATGGGATAGTTGGATGCATATTATTATATTTTGGCTCTGTTTTTTATCTGAATTATTTTTGTATTTATTTCACTCGAATACCGATAGATTATAAAGGAATATAATTAGTGTTGCTCAAATTGGTAACATTCATAAAACAAGTAGTTTTGTTTCTCAAGAATTCATGATATTAAAATGCGTCAGTATTATATAATATGTGAAAACTAAGATGATGTTTCTCTCAGGATCATATTTTGCGAATATTCATTATTGGCCAAAAAGAGCGCTTTTTCTCACAAAGTTGCCGACGGCCTGAAGCCCTTTATTCACTATACACCTTTTCCATGTAAACGACATCAAAACGTTAGAAATTTCGTGAAAAGCAGTGATTAAATTCGCGTAGAGTCACTTTGAATTGAGGAGGTTTTATTCTATCTTGTATTTCCGGCTAGAGCATTGTAGGGCGAACGAATAAATTTGTTTGTTTAGCTCTATTTAGCTATTTACACATTGGATTTTATAAATTGAAACAAACGTTTTGTTCAGCTATAGATTAAACAACGCAAAAGAGACATCTTTCGATTTGTGAGGTCATTATTAAAAAGGAGATTCATAATATTGATTGTGGCCTCATAAGGCGAAAGACGTCTCTCTCACATTGTTTAATCTATAGTAGAACAAAACGCTTGTTTCTATTTATCCAATTATAGAATTTTACTACTTGTGTACCAATACTATAAATAAATATCTACCTATTTCCACCATTGCGGGATTTTCCACAATTGGAGTGGCCATTGGACTACTAACCGTTGCGTGTAATGAATGTACAGGCTACCCATTCTGTGTCGTACAAAATAAGACCTTCAGAATTCATGATATGTATAAATGAAATAATTTTATTTGTTTTATTCAGCATAGATAAGCACCTGATGATGTTGCGAACTCGGAGTCCGCAAAACCGGTCGTGCGTTGTCATATTCAATAACAACATTAAACAATAATAATAAATATTTATTTTATTTGATAATTTAAATAAATAAATAATATTAAAACACAGAAAAATTTGACTAGAAAAGAATGTCAGGCTCAATCTTTTCCCCAATTTTAGAATGATAATCTCGCTAGTTACTCCAGAATAAAAACGCCAGTAATATTGTTTTTTCTTTTATATTCTTTATTCAACAGAGAATATAACGTAATATTATGAAGGTTTTTTGTTCTGATTATAATAGAAGGTTTTGTCGCCTTGCAAAGCAGAGAAAATGTATGTGTAGTATAATAGGCAACAAAAAATGTTGATTGATGGCCGAGAAATAAAATACAGTACAAATTAAGATGGATAAAGGCGACAAAACGATACTGTAATAATGTTTTCAAGATTATATGTTCGTTTGTCTCAATATCTCTGCTTACTTTTTTTTTAACATCTCCCGTAGGTCTTTTACAGGACGCTTGGGTTCATTACTCCAAAGAACATGTAACAAAAAACCTGACACACTTTTTGTTTTTTTTTTTTCAGTAAATAGTAGGACGATTCTCTTTAAACGGCGCCGAAGAAACATTCATCATCATAGATTGTGTATTGTGACTTATCTACTTACTTTCTAGTTCTCGTTCATCCTCTTCTTCCTGGCACTGTCCCAACTTATTGCCGCTGAAGGCTGTTGGGATCGGTTCTTCTCGTTCTGAGGTTATAATAATTATATTCTTCTGTTTCCTATTTCATCTTCATTCCGGCCATTTTCCGTAGGATTCTATTGCATTGTGTCATCCAGGTTTTATCCTTTGGACTTCCTCTTGATGGATGTCGAGGGAGATTTATTGACATGACTTTGTTAACGATGTGTTCTGGTGTTCTCCGCCTTATGTGCCCATACCATCTTAGTTGCCTCTCTCCTAGCTTGCTATTGATGTCAGTAATACCCATGCTACTGCGAATGCGTTAACTTTTTATTTTATGAAACTACCATATAAGGTTTAGAAAAGACGTCATCTTATTCGGTAGTGCCCCGGACGAGGACCTGATTCCGCATTCTTACCTATAATCTATGATTTGTCCAATTAAGCTACCGGGCGACTTTATGTATCAATGATAAACCCGTTGATCACCTGAGCATTCGCAACTCTGTCGTCTCAAGTTGCCTGGTGAACGTGTTATATATGTACAGTCCAACATTTAGAGCATTTCTTGTTCTCGCTCACTGTCGGGCATATTGCTTTATCAGAATATATTAGATAGGAATATATTTTATTATATTTCAATCCCTCTTCTGACATTATATTGTATTTAATTTAAGACGTTGATAAAGATTGAACTTACACAGGAGGTTTTTTAAAAGATATGTCCAATTTCTTGTACAGATTTTGATTTTATTGGACACATTTTACAGAGGGAGGTCAGATTTATATACTCACTGAAAAAATCAATGAACCAATATTTGTGGCATATTCACTGTGTCGATGTTAAATTAGTTAAACTCTATAACGAAATTAAAAAAAAAACCAAATGTTTTCTTCCACTGTATGTTTAATTGTCGAGAGAAACGTCTTTCATCTTTTAAAGACATTGTCAATCTGATTAAACTACAACTATATTCATACATTTAAAAAACAATAGTATACAATTACAATGTAAAGAAATTAGATATAATACATAATGTGTGTAACAGAAAATAATTTCATAGAATTAATATTAATAATTACTTACTATGCGAAAGAAAAAACAATTTATATTATATTGATATGTATTTGTGTAACAAGGACAAACATATTGTACTTTACTTATATTAAACTCAATCTGGTAAAACGTACATATAAAACATTAGACATAGGGAAATAAGTAGATAAATTTAATTAAACAAAAAAAAAACTGGGCTAAAAATCGATAGGTAGATGAATAATGAAATAATGAATAGGTAAATTGTACTTAAACCAGCAGAAGCCGATTCGTAAGCATCGGGACACCATCCCTGTTTCTTACTAAAAAGAGCTTGTGTAGTCCGGTGCTTGGGAAAATTAAGTGTCTGGTGAGTCATATTGCTAAGGGTTAGAAATTGTATTTAAATATAATGCGAAAAATGTTCAAGACTGATAATATAAGATGCAAATATTTTTGCCTGGATTAGTATCTTATTACGCAAATTTATAACTGTATGAATGTGGAGGAAGCGAAGGAAGTGTGTAAAGATAGATCTGTTTGGCGTTCCGTTCTCTCTGCCTACCCCACTTGGGACACGGCGTGAGGGTATAGTATAGTATAGTATAAAACATATATTTATGCAATCAAACCATTCCCCACAAGTATGCCAGCAAGTGGAATAAGTGTTGTGTAAAATAAACATACAGGACATCCTCTTTATGTCATAAGAGTAAGGATTTTAATAAAGATGGCGATG
The DNA here is from genome assembly GCA_947579605.1 of Athripsodes cinereus. Lineage (NCBI taxonomy): Eukaryota > Metazoa > Arthropoda > Insecta > Trichoptera > Leptoceridae > Athripsodes > Athripsodes cinereus. Next base: position 4,537,172 of record OX388328.1, read on the forward strand.
TATATCATCACTGTTGAATTGAAATAGCGAAACTAAAAAGGTATCAAGTTACAAAATCATCGGTTAGAGAGAAAAAAAAGTAAGTTTTCTCACAAACGTGTTTATTTTAAAACAAGTTTTTTTCACGAAACTTGTTTACTTAACTACGTATTAAACATACAGGGACACGAAAAAGAGTTTGTTTGTTTATGTTTCGAGTTTTTTCTGTTTATTTTCTCTCTTTTTTTTTAACATAACACGGTGTTTTAGAAATATTTCGCGTTCGTATATCGAAGTGTGTAATGAAGGAAAAAAAAACAGAAGTGATGCTAACAGTCGAGGGAATATTTTAATCGATAATGTATCAAACTTTAGATTTATAATCGAATAAGTTATGGAGACGGATGTTTAAATAGATGTATTTAATATTGCATCATTACGTTTTTCAAATGCATTTTTAATTTATCTCGTAGTGTTATTCAAATTTAGTATTAATTATTTTTGAAATTATTATAAATTATCTAAAATAACGTTCGAGTGAAATACAAATCTATAGGTATGGTTTTCGAATTTTTCAATCGAGATTCAAATATTTCTTACAATGACAACCATAAATTATAATTTGATCGATTTTCTGTCTGTTTCAAGGATACGTATTCTTAAATTATTCATTAATTTGATTTAATTCATACATCTCAATATAAATTTACATAACTGTATTATTTGAATTGTTCATTGACTTTTTTTCAGTATGTCATGATTAGATTTGTGACTTATTTAAATATTAATTTTTCGTCGATAACTGTTTTCTTATGATTTGCATTGTGTTAAAAATGTGACATTATTTTATATTTGTGATACAATATGTTAAAAGTTTTCGACGAGAATCGATCGATCGAACAAATAAAAACTGTTTATTAATTCATCGACTATTAACTAACGTTCTATTATTCTTTGGTTACTACATTCAAATCGAATTTCTGTCAGATTCCATTTTTAAACTTGTAATACTAATCGAGATGATTGAAATGTTTCACACAATCGATTTCTGATATTAAAATCTTTATTCGAAATGTTTCATCACTAAGAGGTCTAGGTATTACGAGTGAGTTGCCGACGACCGTCGACTTGTGCCGTGGAGTTTTGGAATCAGCGCATAAATTTTATTACACATCGTAAAGACAGTTACGACAGAAGAAACATTCGAAATGGTAGTAGAAAAACGAAAGTTATTGGAGCCCCACGTTGGGCGCCATTCACTTTATTTTAAACACTTAAAAATCATGAAGTTTTAAGAATATCTTCATACATTCATACCATCAAAGTTTTATCTCCAAGTGGCGTAGCCAGCAGACAGGACCAACTACATGCTATAAACATGGAAATTGACCCCTACGTATCAAAAAGTTTACAATAAAAATTATTAGTTTTAATATTAGGTACTTTTACATATGAGTTTTATTTTGAGTTCGTCGGTAGCCTGGAGGTAGAGTCTCGGCTTCGTGGACAAGGGGTCCGTGGTTCGCTACCAGGTGCCGGCAAACTCCCCTTTCACGACGAAAGGTGTATAAGGCTGTATTTGGGTTAATAACAAAACCCAGATATATCTTTCTTTAAAAAAAAATCTTCTAGTTTACACAGTTTAAAACTTTAATTTTACACACTATAAATAACATATTAAAAGTTTCAATATATGAGATCCTATGACCAGTTTTAATATATTTTTATTCAATTATTATTGTCACACGATTTGTTTCTCTTCTAATTACATATACGAGGAACTTAATAAATTTCAAAACTATATGAAGCTAGCATTTTAAATATATTTTCAAAGTTTTGATAATAAAACCGTAAAGTATTTCAGGTGTATATATTATTTTCGAGTACTTTATAAAGTATAATTTAGAATTTATTAGCGGAATGGGCATGCAACAAGTCTCAAGTTTATCTTTTGTTTTGTATAATTGACGTCGTTCTTTTGTTATTTGCTTTACGTATTTAAATTCGTATAAAAAAATATTTATATTTAATAAATAAAAAAAAAATGTGCAATCAAGTGATCGAGCGAAAGATTTTCAGTTTTAATTGAGTCAGCTTTTTGCTCTTTTAGACTTTTTAATGATTTTTGTAATTTTGAAATAATTTCAATTATGGACGTGGATATTGATCCTAGATGTTAGGTAACATCCTTGAAGTCATATTACCACAATTTCGCGCTCTACTGAGATTGTCAGATTATTATTATTATAAAAACACAACACAGTTAATTTTTCACTTTGATTTATTTAAAATCTCGAGTACTTTCGTCAATGTAGATATATTGACATTTTCAAGACAAATCCAGAATGAATTTTCACTCTGAGAACGTACAGATTTAAGAATTATTTATAAAAACGGTGTATTGAGAAAGACGCTCGGTAATTAATGATGTTAAAAAAATTATGGACATAGCTATTTTTACCAGCTACGACTGGAAATTTTCATATCATAACCAGTCCAATATTATAAAGAATAAATCGCTTAAAACTTCAATATTCATATCAGATCTAACAGTCATTATTTTATCAATTAAAGGTATGTAATATTTTGGAAAAAAATAAATAAAAATTAAAAAAAATGATGCAATACACTTGGCTGAGAATAGAAGAAGTGAGCGTATGTTTGTTCATGACGAACTATCTAGAGATCACGAACCCCAGAATTGGGGAAACGACTAGGGAGAGTGATAGAGATTTAGAAATAATTCACTCTGCTTTGACGACTGTCGATTTTGTTTTAGCGCCTTAGTTCGTTTCAAGGGTGTCGATCAATAGCCATGAATGTAAAAGAAAAAAAAAACTTCAACAGTCTGTCGCAAGTCATATAATGTTTGGTATGCTATATACAAGTACTGACTGCTTTGTACATACATAGATATTACTGCTATCTTCCTGTAAATTTTTACCTTCGGAGTTTTCGGCCATAAAAATTTGTTCCCTTCACAGTACATACTAGTAGGTGTAAAAACATTCGTTAAGATTCAAAGATCAGCTCCTTAGGGGCGTACCTTCTGAAAGTTGTCTCTTGTACATACTTATATTTACATACTCTTTGACAGTTATTTTTAAAATGTCCTGAGCCCCATTATACTTAAGTTTTTTCATACAATTATTATTATTAATTTTTAAATCCTCATTTCGTTATGTCGTTTTATCCCACTTTATTGATAAAGTTTAATTTATTGACCGACGGTTCTTAATGGAAGTTCATATTAATAATTGAATAAATGAAACACGATAGGTATATAGTTATTCAACTATTAAACTCTTTTAAACTAAACTCTTTACTTTTGCCTGACGATGAGAGCGGAAACTTTTGAAAGCTTGCTCGCGAAATTCATAAAGTCAACAGTGGAATGTTTCATTAATAAATAATTATCACTATATTGATTTTTATTGAGAAAAACCTCATTTAAGAACATTTTCAATCCCGAAATTGACAATGTCCATCTCAAGAGCTGAACAATGTCCATGAAAGACAAAAGACGTATCTCTCAAAAAAATGAATATAGTGGAAAAAAAATGTATTTAATTAAATAAAAATTATTATAACACAAGAATATAGTAAAATACAGTTCAAAGCTGCAAAAATGTAGAAAGTATTTATTAATAAGTAATTTATTTATTTATTTATTTTCTATATCCCGTGGAGCGCCCGGTAAAGAATTGGTCTCCCACTCTTCTGCGTAAGTTTTCGAGTGTCCTGTAAAAGGCAGGTGTTCGAAAAAATTAAGACATTTTACATCTTGAATTCAGCGATGAGGCTTGCCACCCATCCTGAATGTCTTGGTTTTATATTGGCACGATGAGGACAGTTTGCATGTTCCTTACATGCAGCTGATCTGCTGGCTACCCCACTTGTGGGATATGCCGTGATGGTATAGTATATAGTAGTATTTATTTTATTTAAACACAACAATATACGGCAATTGCCTTTACAAGTATACAGATAAACTTTATAACATCACACAATCATTCAACACATGTGCAAAAATATAAAAACAGACAAAACATACTCCAGTTAAAGTAAAAAAATTAAAATGAGAATTTAAAGACAAATTTTAGTCACTAGTCAAGATATTAAAAACAAACAAAAAAATAGTAATAATAATTTTAGAACTGCACAAAAATACATGTAGGCCTAGTCAAAACACATTTCAGCGTTACGTTTTCGTTTCGTTTTCGTTCAAACAAGACGAGGTTGCGAGAACGCATCAATTTTCGGAGCTACTTGTGTATTTTAGCTACGAAAATTGACGCGTTCTCGCAACATCGTCCGCGTTTGAACGAAAACGAAACGAAAACGTAACGCTTAAATGTGTTTTGACTAGGCCCAATGAACATGGGAAAATCCACTAGAAAAAGTAATAAAAGAAGGTTACTCGAAAATTTACAGAAAAGAGTGGGATATCAATCCTTTACCGGGGGCTCTATGGTATAGTTACCTGTATAGAGTATCGATTCTCAGGGAGAATATGACTTAGTCGCTTTATTATTTTGCGTTATTATATTATATTATATTTAGTAGGAAGTATATTTGTTTTTGGTTTTGTGTGAGAGATAGAGAGAGAGTAGTGGATGGATTTTGGTTAGAGCTAATGAGATAGTAGAAATTGAAGGGGTTGAGAAAACTCCAGTGGAGAAAATATGAGACAGTTTGCTAATTCCAATTTGACGAAGGCAAACGTAAAAGTATCAACTGATTCGTGTACACATGTGTTAGTTGGAAGATAACGCATTTTTGCGATAAACTCGCATACGGTTATAAATACTCGAGATTTTCTCCCCGTAACACAATGTAACATAGGCACATGTTCTTAGTATCTTATTAGACAAAATGTCTTAGCCCGATATTTTCTACTACTATACTTTACCCTCACGCCGTGTCCCAAGTGGGGTAGGCAGAGAGAACGGAACGCCAAACAGATTTATCCTTTCATACTTCCTTCGCTTCCTCCATATTCATACAGTTTCTCGTATACGCACTTCGGTTCCTCTTACTCAACACAGGCCGTGATCAAGTCAAGTGGTTCTCGGAGGCCCGCGCTTTCTCACACCCTTTATTTCAGACAAGTATATCCTCTTTGTCATTTTTACCTTGTTCATTCGTTCAACATGTCCAAACCACCTTAACTTATTCTCGCGCATTCTGTCCACAACACTATTCTTGCATCCGCTCATTCTTCTAATATCCTCATTCTTCATTCTATCACGCAGCGTCTTACCAACCATTCTTCTCAACGATCGCATCTCTACTGCATTTATTCCACTTTCGTCCTTCTTCAACCACGTCCATGTCTCGCTTGCATACATAAGTGATAGTACCAGATCTATAATACTAAACAAAATTTCTACTATAGGTACTGTTTTTATCTGGACAGACGTTTTTAGTCTTGCAATACGATTGACAATGTTCTTATAAGACGAAAGACGTCTGTCTTAATGAAAAATAATAAAGAAGAAATTTTGATTTAAATATTCCAAATATTCGTTTATTTAGAAATCCAATTTGACATTTCAAATCTATCAATCGCCACCTCAAATCTCTCCAAATGTTTCGATATATTTGTAGTGGGCAATACAGAGCTTCTATATTTCAGAAAGCTTACTAATACTAATAATATTATTACAGTACGTTAATACAACGTATTCACAATAATAAAGCTCATATTTTGGTCTATTTGATTTGGGCATGGCTGGCTACCCAATATTCTCTGTAATATTAACCACAATATTGTTTACAAAGTAATATTACAATTTGTTCTAAATATCTGTATAATCAATTAATTCATCATAACATATATAATGGGTTACAATACATTGGATTGGTCTGCGACAAGTTTGGATTTTCTTCTCCATTCCTCCCTATTCTCAGCCAGTCTCTTCAGCTCTACGTATGAGCCACAGTTCATGTCCCTCTTCAGTTGGTCCATAATAAGCGTCTCTTGGTCGGCCTCTGCCATTTATGCCTCCGGTCCTACCTGGATAGCCTAGTATTCATAGCAATTTTAAAAATTTCGACGCCGGGAACCTCTACAGACGGACGCCCGAAGCTTTTTCGTTTGTAACGGTGCCACATTATTCGTTTTGTTTATTCATGATTTGTTCATTGCCTTATACATTTCGAGAGATAACGCAAATTTATAAACAAGGAAAAATAAAAAAAACGTATTTGCTTGTAATAAATTTACATTAAATAGTAAATAATAAATAGAATTAAATATTTGGTCTCCCACTATTTTCCATAAGTTATCGTGATTTCGTTAATTTTTTATCGATCATACACTTCTTAACCTTTCTATCAGATTTATAAATTTGTGGTATCTCTCAAAATGTACAAGGCAATGAACAAATCATGAATAAACAAAACGAATAATGCGCCATCGTTACAAACGAAAAAGCTTCGGGCGTCCGTCTGTAGAGGGTCCCGGCGTCGAAAATTTTAAAATTGCTGTGAATACTAGGTATCCGTCTTACCTTCCGCGATAGCGATGAGAAGTCCTGGGTGCCTGATGTTGTGGCCAATCCAGTTAGCTCGTTGTTGGCTGATTCTCTTAAGGACTTGCCCTTTTTCGCCTACCCTGGTTAACACTTCTTCGTTTTCGACGTGTGACCAATGGATCTTTAGCATGCGTCTGTAGTACCACGTCTCAAAGGCCGCCAACCGTCCGTTTTCACTCCTGCTGATGGTCCACGTCTCAATATAGCAAAATGCTCCATACAAAGGCTTTGGTAAGATATCATCATGATATACAACAATAATTTAAAATAGGTTTAATTGTTCCAATTTTATACAATGGAGTAAAGAAATAATTATGTACAAGTAGATATATGATAATTTATATAATAAATGCAGATAATTTTTCATTTTGAGATGATACCTCACAGCGACATTTGTATCAATTCTAAAAAGTTTTGTACACGTTTGCCTACTAAATGGTACTCGATAATAGTGTTTCCCCAAATGTAATTCTATTTGCATACTGAACATCGGACGATAACAATGATAATATGCGATGTTTACCTATGACACAGGCAATGTGAACAATTCGGACATATTTATAATATATACACATATTCTTCTTCATCATGGGATCATTGCACCTAGGTTTTTCCTCCCATAGAAAATTTTACGTAGCTGATGTGATTTCACGATTATCTACAGCTAATCCCGGGATCTTGGGATTGTATTGGTTATGAAAAGTGGTTAAAAATATCAGTAAACCATGTCAAAATCAGTATTTTATTTATCTTTTGGCAATGTAATTAAAATTTAAAATATTTTTCTGTTATTTTTCTATACCCACAATAAATCACCAACAGATAAGTGAATACCGTGTGCAAACCAAACATGGTGTTCTGCATTAACAAGTTTTTCAACCTTCAGCATAACATTTGGACCATCAGTGACTATTGCCACAATATCGGTATCTAGAGAGATATCAAACTCAGAAAGATGCTCTTTTAAGATACGAACACAAGTTTCGGCTATCAGTGGTTCATTATTGCGAATGTGTCCCAAATTAATGAATTATTTAAAAATTGTACTTATCACGAAAATTCCTGAATCCCTTAAATTCAACCCCGAAAATTTCGGGACTAAAATACGACCGGGATCCCGGGATTGAATCCCCTAGTTAAAAGTGTGTTTTTTGTGTGTTTTTTAATGCATTTGTATTGCATGTAAAGTATTGTGTAAAAGGCTTCATGCCGTTGATATAAACAAATAAATATAGTAGGTACCTACCTATTATTCAGGTTAGTAAATCTTAGTTTGAAAAAAATTGGAAATAGCTTTCAAATGTGTTAACATTGGATATATTTTCTTAAAGTTTATTATTTAGGTTTTGTTTAAATTATAGTAGGTATAATTAAATTTGTAAAAAAATAGTTTGTATAAATAGTTTTCAAAATTGTATGCATTTGATTTGTTTTATATTTAATATGTCCCTACTCTCCTAATACCAGTAAAGTTTTTACTGTTTGGAGAGTGAGAAAAAAAATTGTTACTTATTAGATATATTAAGGTTATGAATTACTTATTGTTATACTTTGTCTTATGTACTTAAATAAATAAATAAATAAAAAAAAGTAACCCTGCTGCACTATTAATACTGAAAACTCCACGGGGATTAATAGATTAATACTCATCTTAATCTCAATACACAATATCAATTGTTTTTATGAGTATCACCCGAACATCTCAGGCATTTTATATTTCACTGATTTCTGCACATTATCTTTAACATTTAATATATTCGTATGGCACCACAGGGAACCACTGGTCTAACTTTATTAATGCATCAGTACTATTGTTGTTTGTTGTGTATTATTTGTATACTATGTATATTTATATTATATATTTACTACGACAGTTTGGGAAATATTCCCAAGAGATTAGACGGTCGAAGGGGATAAATAGGATTTGTGAACGTTGTCTGTCAAATGTAATAATCTTATATAATATATCTACATTCTACATATTGCAATCAGGACCGTTCCATTACCTTAGCGATACATACATTTATCCTAGTGTTGTTGAGTCCACTTTTATTATAATTATATACTATACTACAAATACTATACCATTTCATCACGCCGTGTCCAAAGTGGGGTAGGCAGAGAGAATGGAAAGCTATGTAGATCTGTCCTTGCAAACTTCTTTCGCTTCTTCTACATTCCTACAATTTCTTATGCACGCACGTCGATTTCTCATGGCTTGACCATGTAGTTCTCGAACGCCCGCGCTTTCTCACACCCCTTCTTTCGGAGAAGTATATCCTCTTTGTCATTCTTTCCCCTTCCGTTCGTTCCATTTGCCCAAACCTTCTCAATTTATTTACACGCATTTCATCCACAACATTCCTCTTGCATCCACTAATTCTTCTAATATCCTCATCCCTCACTCTATCACGCAGCGTTTTACCACCCATTCTCCTCAGCGATCTCATCTCCACAGCATTTCAACCATGCCCACAACCATGTCCACGTTTCGCTTGCATACATAACTGTCGGTACCAGGATGGTATTATGCACCAGCATTGTACAGACACATTTTCATTGCTGAAAATGGGTCGAAGGCTACTTTTCTTCTTCCTAAATCCTTATCGCATCTTCCATCCATCGCAAACAACCTTCCCAAATTAAATATTTGTTTCATAAAAAGTGTCTGCTGGCTTCCTCTTTATTTTCTAAAGAAAACCATTATAAATAGATGAACTGTAATTTTGGTTTTGCTTTATGGTATCAGGGGCACATAAACACACAAGGGTTATTACATAAATTCACAACCTACATACTTCCTAAATTATAAAACAAATATTTTTATATCTAATATACATACAATAAAATAATGGAAAAGTTTATTTATTATTTATATACAAGCATATTAGACCCGACTGTACTCAGGGAGCATTTTTTGAAATTTATTTCTCGTGCCGATGTTTGTGATCACTTAGGCGAATGTTTATTTGTCTCACGCAAGGCCAACAAGCTTCTCCGCTGTTACGAAGACCCGTCCAGTCTCAGATGTTTACGAACCATGATGCACAATTTTCGCCAACACTCCTTCTTCATTATATTTTCTCTTTCTTGATGCTAGTGTTTCAGATTTTTAATTGGAAGGTTCCAAGTTCAAATCTCCAGCTGCTAACTTATTCAATTTTCATGACACAAGCATTTTGCAATTTACTGTGGAAGTGTTTAGGAGTGTGGATGAGATTATAACAATTCCAGATCTATCATGATGGATGACTTGATTTTGGCGCCCTTTCACACTATCTAAACGACGCTGATAAACTGTGCAGTCTTCGATTTGCTTCTAAAGGTGGTCCTCGGTTGATGATTCCTCAGTGTAGCTGATAGTCCAGCAGGGATACTTTTGACACAATCGAAATATGATCTTAATTTTTAGTTTATTTAGATTGTGTCGTATTTTGGCTACACCAAAAACCCTCACAAAGAAGCAACATTTACTGGCTCTATTTGGCTTAGCGAGTCTATTTGATCAATACAGCAAAAGAAAAAAGATCTACGGTTTTTATTTGTATGTTTAAGTAACGTAAAACTAGCAAAAGTTGTTTTTTTCTTTTTCATCCATCAAGTTTATTCAAATTCTACTACTTTTCATAAACCTCACCTGGTAAATGGGTCTACACCGGATACACAAACGCACTGCATTAGCAGACTTCTTAATTTATGTGATATTGTAATCATTACCTTGTAATATTCTATACAGTGTAAACACATTAGTAAGAAACATGAAAATATTAGGTACCTACTCATATTACCATCACAGGACGCTCTCGATAAATCGGATCATATTTTTTTTATGAAAGATATATCTGTAAACTCTATAAACTTTTTACACCTTTCACAGTAAGCTAAAAGTTTGAAATAATACGAGTATATCCCTAAAGTCCCCAAAATAGAATGTCCCCAAAGATGGGTAATTGCAAGAATACGCTTTTTTTGGAGAGAACATGTGGGGGGGGGCCCATTCGGATCGAGTGGTGAGAATAGCAGCAGACGAGCGCATAACACGAAACAGACCCCCAGGAAGACCACCCAAATGATGGAGGGATAGCTGGGCATCCGCCTCGCCAGTGCGTGTATGAGACATTGTATGAATGTAGAAGAAGTGAAAGTAGTATAATAATGGTAGATCTAAATAGCGATCAATAATTATTTATAGTAGAAAGAAACACACCACGTTTCAATTTACTTAAGGCCCCCGTTTAGCAAAAACGGTAAAATATTCTATTTTCAACAAATTTGATAGAAAAACTGCCAAAACTTGTTGACCCTTGCGAACATATTGATTTGATAAAATAAAAAATCAAATATTTATTACCAATATTAGTTTTTTACTAAAAAATAAATAAATCGCAGACTGACGAGATTTATTTCGGTACTCTTTGTTGTATCAAAATACAAATTATTTGTAAAATATATATATATATTTTTTTTCATCCAATCAAGCATATAAATACTATAGATTTTAGCAAACTTTTTTTAGTACCTATACAAAAAATTGAGTTCATGTGGTGATTTTTGGTTTCAAAAATGAGAAATTTTATCAAAAAAAGTATTTTTTAAGTCGGTCAATATCTATGAAAAAAAAAAAAGATTTTTTTTGTTCTATAATTGTAATAACTATCTAAATATTCTCAATATTAAAATAAATATACGAAAATTTGTAGGGTTCTCGTGCATTTATGTACCAAACACACCCCCGAATTCGATTTTTAGAAATATGCTTTTTTATAAACGAATACTATGAAGCTAAAATCGAGTTTATTTTTAAAGTTAAAGTTTGATATTGGTAATTAGCATTTGTTTTCATATTTTATCAAATCAAAATGTTCGTAGGGTCAACAAGTTTTGAGAGTTTGTGTACCAAACTTGTTAAAAATTGAATGTTTTATCGTTTTTGCTAAAGGGGCCCCTTAAGTTTGTTCTTTTGAACACTCATTATCAATACGATTTAAAAGTATTTCACTGTGAGCTTTCAATTAAGTACATACAACTTATAAATATTTTTTAAGGGATGATATTTTATCAACCTACTACCGTCAATGTAAATATAATATAAAACACCCTTAATTTGAATAGTAATGTAATCAAAACACACCCTATGTACATATAAACATACATACAATATATCCTAAACAAAAATAATATTTTATTACGTAATATCTGATTTCAAATACGGAATAAAAATTATTGATAAATAATTGTAGTTTGTTAATGACACAAAAAATTATAGATGTAACGTACATAACATAACATACATAGACATTATTCACACAGATCGAGCTAGTCCCAAACTAAGATGAATCTTGTATTATGGGTCGTATACACGAAGATTGGCGATGTGAACATGAAATTGTCATATGTCATAAAAGACAACGTCATCTTATTTGGTAGTGCCCTCCACGGGATTAAATAAGGTGACGTTGTCTATTCTAAGCCTTATGTGATAGTTTCGTGTGTTAAATTTACATAATTATGTATTCTCATACAATTGTTAATTATAAAAAAAAAAACAAATTTAGAAAAAAATAATAGATTTTAAAGAAAAGTTTTTTAGTTTTTGAAATGTTTCGCTATTTTGATGACTATCTCTCTAAGAAACGTTAAATTTATACTTATCAATGGCATGCCATCCATTCTGAATCTCTTTTTTTTATTGCCAGGGAGAAAACCGCGTATGTGAGATATATTATAATATAATATACATTTATGTTGTGTTGTATAAATTTTACAATGCTGTTTGTGTACCTACATCATAAAATTCGTGTATTAAAATTAACATTTAAAAGGGTTCATTCAGGCCGTGAATTTAGAATAAATAAACTAAATCACTCGCAAACGAGTGAATGGTTTTGAGAAGAATATAATAGAGAATAAATAAACAAATTAATTTTTGGAATTAACTGACATTTATATACAAATAAACTCTAGTTTCAATACCACAATTTTTAAATGTATTTTCGGTCATTCTTGATTGCATATTATTATGTAAGTATTAAATTTTAATATTTGATACTAAGAATCACTTTATAAAATGGTTATGATGTCATTATAAGCAGTTTATTCTAGAAATGTCGAAACATTTTAAAATTCACATACCTACCCATTTTTGAATATGCAACGAAGATAGTCTGTACTCATTAATCTCATCATATTTCGGTATTCTGATCTCTTAGTGACCTAACACACACATTTTCCTTTACAACCACTATTAATATTAACACTTCTAATACTAATATTAGAGAAGATAGCGATTGGTAGAAGCGTTCAGTTCGTAGAGGTGCTACGGTGTAGTTATACCGTACAGTATGTAATGGGTATTAGCTAGATAGATCGTAGCGCACTCGTAGCTAGTGATGTGAGAAGAGAAAATTCTCCAAAGAAATTTCTCGAGAACGAGAGATTTCTCCTAGAATTTCTCCTCTGATGGAAGAGAAATTTCTCTCCATAATTTTTCTTAGTGGTATTATGACCTTTCGCCCAGTTCACTTCGCAGCCAACCTGATCGGTCCAAAAATTTGTGGGGCTGATTAAGGCCCAAATCAGAGGTTATTAGCACTTTTTTCCATGTACTTACCTGCAATTTTTTTTAACTTAAGTATGGGCATGTGGGGTGTCAAACATTAAGATTTTTCATCAGTTATTAGCACTTTTTCTATATAGGTACCTTACATTTTTTTGTTTTCTTATTAATTGTAGCCATATTGGTGATAAATTGTCTCAGCATTTTGTAATTTTTTTTTGATTGATTGAATAAAGTATTTGTTATTATTATACTATTAAATAAAAAATAAAAAAAAATCTCGGAATATTCTCCAGTTCGAGAAATTTACTTCTCTCCAAAAATTATTTCTTGAGAATTCCACAACACTACTCGTAGCACGGCAGGCAGTATTAGTGGATGCGATGTAGCCTGTAGAATTTTTCCTTAATCGATATTGCTGTCCTCGGCACATAGCAATATGATCTCTATTATACCCTAACAAAAGGGTTGTCACAATTCAAATTACTAGAGCTAGTCCCAAACTATGTTATATCAGGATAAAAGATGAAATTATAAAATTCTTTGAATCATTACTATTATAATAAATATTTATTAATTTTCGTTAACATTCATTATGTACTACTTTTTTGTACCTACCTATTCCATTTTCATTATTTTTGTAATTTTAATATGTACATATGACAACCGAATGAATGGGCTTTGATAAAAAATAATTAAACTTAATAATTATTTGAACACTTATAAATAGGACATTGCATTATATACTTCTTGTCTTGTATAATATTTAGTTGTTTTTTTTTTGTTTGATTTTGTTGGCACTAACTATGTGGTAATCACGAAACATTTTTAATTAAAGAATTAGTTAATTATGTACTACAACCATTTTAATTTTTTAAAAAACACTACCGGTTTCAACGCTCAGATGCGTCATTGACGAGTGTTGACACTCGTCAATGACACAGTTTTTTACTAGATCGCTGTACGTTGAAAATAACATATATTTATAATGTGTTGTTTTCTTTGAGTTTGTAATTTTTTTAATTATTGAAAAATTACTTTTTGAAATTTGTATAACATACCATCATGGCATATCCCACAAGTGGAGTAGCCAGCAGACCAGCTACATATAATTAACTTGCAAGCTGTCCTCTCCGTGCCAATATAAAATCAAGACATTTGGGATGGTTGGCAAAACTCATCGCTAAATTTAAGATGTAAAATGTTTTTATTTTTTCGAACACCTGCCGTTTACAGGACACTCGTAAACTTACAGAAATGAATGGTAGATCAATTCTTTTCTGGGTGCTCCATGTTCTTGTTCTCATAACTCGAATATTTTTGGCTCATCAGTTTTATTTATTTATTAATTTTTTATGAAATTTTTTATTTGACGGGGACTTAACGAAATATACCTTCATAATTATTTACATCCAAATAATTACCTAATGCAATTTTCATCCTTTATTTTTATTTTTTCGTATTGGCAACCCTGTTTATGTCACATAGATACTATGTACCTGCATTAATAAGGTCAGGGTATACCTACTATATACCAAACTGTATATATATCTGTATCCTTGCAAGATCAGGTAAAAGAAGAACTCCGGATTATGTAGTGTACCCATAATATTATCCATGTTATATATGTCTGTATGCCGAAGCGAGACTAAACTATGTCACAAAATGCCATTTTCAGCTTTAACTATGTCACAAAACTTAAACTATGTCACAAAATGCCATTTTCAAAGTTTTTTTTCAATTTCTAAATAAATTTTCCTTCATTTTATCGAACACAATGTTTTCTGTTTATACATAAGCAATTTTATCACATTTTCAAATTTTTCACAATTTTAAACAATTTTTTTTAATGTCACTAATGAACATATCCGAAATATGTCGAGTGTTCTGTATAAGGCAGGTGTTCGAAAAAAATAAGGCATTTTACATCTTAAATTCAGCGATGAGGTTTGCCACCCATCCTGCATGTCTTAATTTTTTATTGGCACGGAGAGGACAGCTCGCACGTTTATTACATTCGGTTGGATATACCTATCATCAAAAAGAGCAAAAAATGGACCACAAGTCCACAACACCATGATCATTAGTCGCTTTGGCCAAGATTATTCTACATTGCGTATTTTTGCTCCCACATACCTTGTTATACCTGAACTATACCTTGTAATATGTGATCCTGGATAATTCTTTACATATATAAAGGTATATACAGGTATAACTATACGTATAGATGGGTATAATATTATAGTCTATGGTCATATGAGAAGAGTAGCGATAAAGTGATATAACCCAAAATATAAGAATCATAGATATTATTTATATCCCGTGGAGCACCCGGTAAAGAATTGGTCTCCCACTCTTCTGCGTAAGTTTTCGAGTGTCCTGTAAAAGGCAGGTGTTCGAAAAAAATAAGACATTTTACATCTTAAATTCAGCGATGAGGTTTGCCACCCATCCTGAATGTCTTGATTTTATATTGGCACGGAGAGGACAGTTTGCATGTTTCTTACATGCAGCTGATCTGCTGGCTACCCCACTTGTGGGATATGCCGTGATGGTATAGTATAGTATAGATATTAGGAAAATGAGCGGATGTGAGAGGAGTGTTGTGGATAGAAAGCGTGTAAAGGCTTGATAGTAGGTATAGATAGATAAATAGATATTAATATACTTTTTTTCGGTAATGGAATTTGTGGATACTTGTTTTTAAAAAAAAATACCAACTTTAGTGCAGCGTAAAAGACGAAATTTCATGCTTTGGTATAGGATATTTATATATAATATTTCGCAATCTTCTCGGTTTCCTGAAGGATATTTTCCATGATAAGGAGAACAGTCCTTTTTTGTTAAATAATATTTTGTGCCACTCTGAGTCAAGGCCTCTGAGTCAAATATTGTTCATGATGAATGATATATGTACGGTGTTTCATTTTAAACCTATTTATCAAACATATTTTAAACTACTCCAGATTAATCATTCCAATTGATCACACTCATCCATAGTGAACCTAATTGAATAGGTATTAACTAGGTAGGTATGTTGTACATGATACACATACATATGTGAACTCCCTTAAGGAGTGCACAACACAGAGTTTCGACGCTTATGAATCGACTTAGGCTTGGTTAAGAGTACTCTCTAAACCTAGGTAACATTCCCAATTCCTCTGTGTCATGCTTATCACATGACTTGAAATTTTTGAAAGTTGTATATATGTTACAACTCAATATTTTTCCATTATTGAAATCAAGTCTCATACGATTTCATACGATTTCTGTGCTTTCAAACCGGAAAGACATCTGTTGCAGTTCAATGGAAACAACATCGGAAGCATCCATCTTCATAGCAAGTTAAAAATCCAGTTCCCGACATACAATTGTGTCAAAAAATTCATAACACAAACTTCTTTATATTCTACTTAATATTATTGTTTTAAAAACATTTTGATTAAGTTGTACCATTTTTCCGCTAACCTTCTCATTTTCACATAGAAAACTATCCTAACATAGAATACTAGTTGACTAGCTATTAATACCTACCCAATCTACCCAGTGCCACTGTAACTATTAGGTATAGACAGTTGATAGTTGGACAGTATTACATTATATACATTGTATACTCCGTTTCTCACACCCAACACATAGAACCTAGACTATTAGATATATAAAATATAGTAAAATGTATGTATGTATGTAATAGATATGTGCTATCAATACTAATAGTCAATATTATGTAAGATGATGATAGGTTTTAGTGATGGTAATGATAACTTAGATTCATCGATTGTTGAAGAAATGACGTATTTTTAAAAGACAGTATTTTTTATTGTGGTGTGGTGTAACACTTTTCCATAAAAACGACGTTAAAAATAAAATTATTCATTATTGAATAGGTATATGAAAAGAGCAGAGTCCAAATTATTTTATAAATTTATTTATTCGATCTTTACAAAACGTTAATTAGGAACAATTTCATAGAAGATTCCATACACTTAAATTAAATACAATCAATATATAGAGGGAGAATTTATCACATAGGCGTGAACTCTTCCAACTAACCCAATTTTTTGAAGTCATGACGGTATTTTTAATGAAAGTATTAATTTACATAGTCTGCAAATATAATTATCTAGCTATAAATCATTACACTCATTAGATGCGTTAAAAAAATAACAACAAAAAAACGATCATTACAAAACAACAAACTAATGAATTCATAAAATTTATGATAAAATAATTCTGTATGTCGTAGCGAAACAGTTATATGTCAAATTTTGGCCAAAGTGATTTCTGGACGTAGTTAAGTTGTCATTGTTATGCTCTCTTTGATGGAGGATTATATTGAAAAAATGTTAAATTTTGTAATATCTATAAACAATAATACTTGTAATTTTTTTTAAAGTAAAACAACTGATAACTATTGAAATTGTATACTGACACTCCAATATTTTCATCCACAATAGAATGATTTTATTTGATTAATTTTATAAATGTTTCAATTGATTCCTATTTGGATTTTATTCTTCGCCAATAATTGTTGTTCTTGTCTTGCTAAAGCTCTGTTTTGAATGAAAAATATGATTTGTTTTTTTTTGTGTATTGTTTTTACATATAAATAACTCAATCAATAAATAAATAAAAAAAAACTTCATATTATTAGAATGGAAATAAAACAACGATTAATATTAAAAAGTTAGAAACTGGGAACATTTTGGCAGAATTAGTAAATGAATAAAATTTAACGGTCATTCTTAAAAATTATGTACGTCTAGAGACATAGAGTAGATGTTCCTATAAAGAAAATTGTAATTTATCGAAAAGGAAGTCCCATAATAATGATGTAATTCGATACTTTTATGATTTAATTGACATCCCTATCGAGATTTTTCTATAGAAATCGTCTTTGGGTGAAATTGATCGCAAATTGAATTGGAGCAATTGTGATTTTTATTTCATCTTTCATCCCATTTTATAAATTAAATTGATGATGGCACCAAGTAAATAGATTAGTATTTGATCCACTGCTCAAAGAAAGTCACATACGAGTATATTGATATTTTTTACACCTCCATACTAGCTCCAAAAGTCGTCTGTAGTCGCCAATAACACTATCGTTTTTAACAGTATGTATGGAACATGTAACATTTTAAACATTAATTCTCATCATGGTCATTGTCCACCTTAAAATTATTATGAAGAGAAAAGTAGCATAGACAACAACATTAAAAAATCGAATGGGAAATTTTAAATTTTTGACTCCATTTCGAATTCCATAATTCATCATTTTTTTTAAATTTAATTGGAAATATACACAATCAACACACTCTTTCTATTCCACAAACTAATAACTATAAAAAAACCAAAAATTAGTTATGGAAAAATAAATAATGTAGGTACGTATTTTTAATTCCACAAACAAATATTTCAAATTGTTTAGCTATTGAATGGAACAAAGACAACGTAGGTATGCCTTAAATAACAGTGTGAGTGTTATGTAGTATATTTACGTTCTGCTAAGTTTTTAAAGCATAATAAAATTTATATTTCAAATATAACAAAAATGGTGATTTATCGAATATATTATGATATTTCTGCTTCTTGAGTTACAGATTTATTTATTTTTTGTGTTAATGATGTACACTGAGTTATCTGGTTACTCTACTTTTGAAAAATATCTATGGCAGTATACATAAATATGTAGAGAAGGAGATGGCCACTTTTAATATCTTTATCTTTAATACATCAAGGATGGCCGTGTGTTGAGTAAGAGAAATCAGCATGCATGCATGAGAAACTGAACGAATGTAGATTAAGCGAAAGAAATATATAAGGATAGGTCAATATTGCGTTCCGTTCTCTCTGCCTACCCCATTTGAGACACGTCTTGAGGGTATAGATTGGGTTAGTTGGAAGACATCGCATTTTAGCGATAAACTCGCCCTTTGTACATTGAATTTATAATTGTTATTTTTATGACACTATTTCATTATGTAATATTGTAACCAATGTACAGTGAAGAATAAAATAAATAAATTGATAGAAAGATAGGTATATAATATATTTTATGGCATCTTTTATAAGTGAAGCAGAAAATGAACTCATTACTCAAAAATGTGACATCCAAAATAAATGGCATACATTATTTACTAACTTTAGGATATTAATCGTTTACTGGAAATAATTTTTATGAAGTTTTGTCTTTCGCATGAAGAAAAAATGTATAAGCGAAGAGTAGCAACCAATTTTACTCCGGTAGCTCCGCGAGTAAATTAACATTTGAATATAAAGTTTGAAAAGAGTTTATGCTGAACACAAATTTGTGTAGGTATCTCTGAATACTCTTAACACTGGTTTTTTTAGACTTTACAAAACGTAGGCGGAGAAGTCGACAGCAAAATTTGAATCATGCCTTTCTAATTGGGAATTTCATAAAACTCCATAAGACTTTTAACCATCCCGATAAAATGTATAAACCTTAAGGTTTTTATTGAGCAATTAGCCTCTCTGATTTACTGACATTTGCAAATATTAATCTGGTAACCCCATATAAAAGTCGAAAGTAATAAAATTGAAAATTAAATGTTTTTACCATAGCGTTAAATAAAACAATAAAAAATGTATTATAAAGTTACCTACGTATTTTCAACATTAAATCTTCATTTGAATTTTAAAATCATTAAAAATTTAAAACAAAATTAATACCGATCAACGTTTCTGATTAAATTAAAATATAAAAAAGCGCAAATTGACAATTTTATTTTTGAAAAACGTCAACACTCAAATTATATTATTTCATTTATGCCAACACTACATATTATTCGAAATAATTTGAAAATAAGAATAGTATCTAATAATAATAATAATAATTATCCATTAAATTTGTGTTATGAAACAAAACACACACGGTTCAAATGTCAAATTAAATCGTACCTCACGCGGTAATCATCCTTGAAGGTTATAAAATTAAAGCTCAAAGTTATTCAAAGAATAATAATCATAATATTTTGCTAATTATCTATGGTAAACAAAGTTTGAAATTCTAATGTGAAATCGTTTTTCGGAATATGTTCTAATCTGTATGATGTTGTTATTTGAAAAGTTTATAGAACTCTTGTTTTTAATAAAAATTATAATAATATAAACAAAAACCCCGTATTTTGAGTAAAGTTATAAATAATTTTAGTGTTCTGAATAACAGTGCAGT
Source organism: Athripsodes cinereus (assembly GCA_947579605.1). Lineage (NCBI taxonomy): Eukaryota > Metazoa > Arthropoda > Insecta > Trichoptera > Leptoceridae > Athripsodes > Athripsodes cinereus. The sequence goes on from OX388328.1 coordinate 4,557,447, forward strand.
GCTACAAAAAAAGTGAAAACAGTGTTTAAAATGTGGAACAGAAAGCGGATTAAGTTTGACAAATAATGTTTGAAAATCGAACTTATGGAATGAATGAAAAGTTTGAAAGAATAATAAATAATAGTAGTGAGTAAGTAAGTAGTAGTAGTAATAGTTGAATAGCGCCAACAAAAGAAGACCGATAAAAATGGCGCCCAACGTGGGGCGAACTGCTACAATAGGGAAGGAAAAATGGTTCTTTAATTTGAAATACGTACAAAACGATGATTTGAAGGAGGTACCATCGTCGTCTTGTCGTCGTTAACAAAGGATAAACGTGAAGTGGCATAAAGCATTCAAGAAAAAATATTTTATTATGTATATAAAAAAGTAAAGAAAAATTTTTGAGGACTAAACCCTCGAAGTAAAGGTTTACATTATACACGGTGCTATTGTAGTAGTTTTTTGAAGAGAGGACTTGTTTGAATAGATGTCGACAACATATACCCAACAACTGAAAGAATATAAAAAAAATACGAAGATCAAAAAAGGGAGAGACGTTGAAAAGAGGTAAAAATACAAGTTAATAAATAAATAAATAAAAATAACAGGATTTAATGTCAATTATAATTTAAAGGATAAAAAGAATTAAATCTAAATATTCAAAATATAAATATAACGATAAACAAAAGTACAACGTAGATTAATAAAATTATTAATAATATAAACAAATGAATTATTAAAATAAACAAAAGAAACGCGAAATAAAAAACAACAGAACAGAACAAAGGAACATTGTTTTGAATGAAGTATTTTCAAATGGTGTTTGTTTTTTGAATATCAATAATAATATTAATTTTAACCAAAAAGTTTACTCAGCAAAAGACATCAAAATGTTTTTTGGAAATTAATGTTTATTTTTGTTTTACCCTCCCTCCCCGTTACAATACTAACCTACTAATCCCATCCGATTTGATATCCGTTTGTTTGCCATTGTAATTAAGTTGTTTTTCCGTTTGGTATGACGTCCTTTAGATTTGAGAATAACGAGAAAACGCAAAGAACTGCTGCACGCACATCTTTCAAAAGTAAAACTTTTACGTTTTCGACTTACTTTACTTCTTTACCTTCCTCAAAAACTATCACTAATTCTCTTTTATTAAAATCAACAGCAACACTTTATCAGCAAACTAAACAAAATTCAACTAATAATACAATCAAGGAAATCACGAAACAAAATCACATTCGATATTCAAATAAAAATGACGTCAATACTTCATCAAAATCTTTATCGAGTAGAAAGTCGTCGAGATTTTTTTCTCGATCATTTCCGACAACTTTTTGTATCGATTCATTAAAATTATTATATAACTTACCTTTTATACTTATTCAAATTCTATTTTCTTCATTTTTTAGTGGCAAATTTTCTTCCTTCCCTTGTAACGTCCCATTCCGTAATTTTTCCAAAACTATTCCTTTTTGCTCCTTGATTCTTCTTTTTGTGTTGTTGTCCTGTGCTAATAATGCTGCTGCCAGCGAGTTTCCTGAACGAGAATGCTGCGATCCAATTTATCCAGTCGTCACTTCAACTTCTGCTCCGCCACCTTCAGCCATCACGGTGCCACCAGGAAAAACAGGTAAGAAATCATTTGAAATATCTGTTTTCTTGTGTAATTTGTGTCCAATGGAACTTTTATTTCATGTTATTTGGTATAATTATGTATTATGATGTATTACTCTCCTTTACAAGAAACACTTTCTTGTAGGGGGGGTCACACTGCAATGGAGGGGGGTATGTTTTGTTTATGTAAACTGTATTCTGTTTCAAGAGACAACGTGACAATTCTTACGGTCGTTTTGATTTTCCGATGTCTAACTTTCCAAAGATCACAATGCCAATCTTTTTTCAGGAGTCTTTAGTCTTTACCTCATATTTTGTATCATAAGCTGACTCCCAAAACCTTTTAGCCTTATCTTTAGGTTAGTTAAAACAGCCTTTGGTCTTTTTGGTCAAGATATACTTCATTTTCTTCAATCAGCGTCTTTTACAAGTGTGGTAGACAGCAGATATTACTATTTGTAATACTCATTAGAAAAAAATCTGCAATTTTTTTCATTCGTTAATTTGTAAAATTTTATTTTCCTTATAGAGATCGGGTATATTAAGAATATCACCATTAACAATAATAAATAATTGTAATAATTGTATCAACCATTTTCTCAAATAAGTGAAGTTGATAAAACTGTGAATACATCGCATTCTAGCGATAAACTCGCCCTCTGTACATTTAATTGTAAAACTGATATTTTTATATATAATTATATGGACAATTTGTAAAACGCCGTTTACTCATAACATGACATCAAGGGCGCCGTATATCGCGTCCACCACCAGAAATATTCAGTTAAAAAAAAAGCGTCGTCAGTCGTCTTCTAAAGCTCTCTTCATTCGTCTCCTCTCGCACAGACCCAGATGCAGCTTGTTCCAGCATCTGGAACCCGCAACACTGAATGCTCTATCTACAAAGCCTGTCTTGCAAGATCAACAAGGCTCAATTAGTCTACCATTTACATATGATACTTTGTATTGATTTGAAATATTGTAACCAAAGGACAGAGAAGAAAAAAATCAACAAATAAATACCTACTCTTTATTTTTTCTGAGCTATGTATACTAACACCTCATGTCTTTTACAGAACATATTACAACATATGTAGCATAACTTTGAGGACGCGTTTTTGTCAATATTGTAAATATATAGAATAGAGTAAGTACTATTTTCATTTCTGGGACGTCATGTGGAGTTTGTTTCTTTAAAAATAGAATTATTTCTCTTTGTAAACCACATAATATTTAGGCGTGATAATAGAAAAATGATGACACTTTATTGAATGATGAAATGCTCGGCTTAAACTGACAATCCGAATTGTTTTTAGACTCAAAATATATTGAAATTTTGTTACCTTGTATACAAATATATATTTACTTTTCCGTAAATGTACTAGTGTAAAAAGCGGGTTTTATTAAACAATTCGCATCCATAGTATAAGACATAATATTTATTTTTTTAATGAAGAGATAAGATACATACATACATCTTCTTCCCCTTGTCCTAGTTGGGTCGGGGGCCCATTGCGCCTAGGTACCTCCTCCAGAGATCCCTGTCCACCGCTGCTTCCAGGACCTCTGGCCACTCCAAACCAAACCTTTCAACACACAAGTTTGACAACTGCCCTTGCCAGCTTCTTCTAGGGCGGCTCACCGGTCTTCTGCCCTCTCCCATAGCCTCCAAAGATCTAAGTGGTAGTCTGTCTTCTGGTATGCGGCATCTGGCATGCAGAGATAAGATGTCTTATTTATTTAAGGCACGATGACTTTTCACTGCTTTTGCTTTGTATTTGCAAATTGAATTTCAACTATTTTATTTTCATGGTTTTTGTCTTGTTTTTTGTTTTTGTTTTAAGCAGGGTAAAGTATATTGTTTTATTACTGTTTACTGATGGCAACGTGTTCGTCATACGCTTCGGTAATTTGCGGGACCTTGATTGGTTTGTTTGATGAAGAAATAATAATAATAATAAATATATTTATTTCCAAAGAAGGTACACAATACAATATTATTTACAATAAACAATAAAAAAAATAATCACAATAATATTCTACCTCCCTATTAGAGATATCTCGTGTAGGTATAGGGAGGGAGCATAAACCAATTAAAACACACCAATTAAACATTAAATACTTTTTTCATTTACTTATAATTATTTACACACATATACATATACATACATATACACACATACATACATTTTACACAATACACATTATAACTATACTTAACTATATTGTCTCACAATCCATCATTCACAAAGACTCACCAACACATACCACAATTCATTCTAACCCAAAACCACACTCCAACACCCTCACACCCTCACACACACACCCTCTCACACACAAACACACCCACACACACACACACACACCCTCACACACACACACACATCCCACCATTCTCACACTTCATCACTCATCGAACAGAAAAAATAAACCAAAAATACACAAGACATGCAAAAATTTCACTTCTTATAAATCATTTCCCACCCTAGAATCACATCACTATCAATCGCATTTCACACTGTATTCATATTTGTCTTTACAACATACTCCTTTACACATCCTCTGAACCTCTCATAACAAAGAACGGTTCGTACTTCACTGGGTAGTTTGTTGAAATGTTTAAATTTGTTGAATGTTAATATTTGTTAGGTTGAACTGTTTGTGTCCCTTAAGAATACATAAATAAATAAATAAATGACCATCGAATGAAACCCACTGACCACCCGGATAGCGCAGAAGTCTGGGGGCTTCCATTTATTCGAATCTTCACACTAAGTTCATCTTGTCTACATAGAGGGCAACTTTCATGTTTGATCTGCTGGCCACCCTACTTTTATGTTATGCCGTGATGGTATCTAAGTGGCAGTGACTTAAATAAGACAGTATTATATTATTAGGAAGGTAAACTTATATATATATACAAGGGTTTCACAAAGTAGTAGTAGTAGTTTCTTTTGTTGGCGCGCAGAGGACAACTTGCTTGCATGTATGCTCATTACTTGTAATTCATCCAGTGGCTTACCCTTTGAAAGAAATGCTATGATGGAATGAATGAATTCCCCAAAAAACATTTCACAAGCAAATAATGAACAACAACAACAACAACATCAAATGAACAGACTAAAATTAGTATATATTTATGTGTTGTGATGTATTTCTCAGTTATTTGTATTAAGGCAGACAGGAAGGGTTACATATATAAATGTAGTAGTTTGTGCTGGTTTAATAGTAAATGAGTTTATGTCAGTGATGATGTGAGGTTCTATCTAGGACGGAGGAATATAAGAGATAATATCATGTAATAATCAATCTATCTATAACCAGACTAAGGGCTGCTAGAGTGAAAGACATCTTGGGCAAAATGGTCTATTGGCTCCTATTGGGGAACTTTCACAAAAAAAAATTTTCAACCCAAAAAATAGTTCAGAAAATTAGAAAAATTATGGTGCCTTTTATATTTTTAAACGTGCATTTTTAAGGTTTTTATCACCATTTAAAAAAGCAATTTTCGCACTTCGCCGCAAAAAGGTTCACTCGTGGCGGAGCAGTGTTTGACAATATCAGGCGCTACAAACAGTACTAAGAGTGAAATGTGTGGCAATACAAAATAGCGCCTAGCGACGTCACACCGGACTAATTCAATGACAGAGAATATGGATTTTTAAAATGAAAATAATGAATGAAAAGTTTCATTTTATCGTTTCTTATAAGGATATTCGTGATCAGCGTATATTTATTAATATGAATTGATAACATTTATTCATATTCCTCACACATGCATGTTCCCCATTTTGCTATATTTATATTATGCTTTAAAAACACAACAGAAAGTGAAATATACTATATAATAATAATCACACTGTTAGAGGCATTATGTTGTCTTTGTTACATTCAATAGTTAAACAAATTCCAAATATACATTTGTGGAATTAAAAATAGTTTGTTACATTTTGTTCCATAACCAAATATTTAATAAAGGGAACAATTCCCTTTATTAGGGAACCGTGTATTGTTCATAATGATTTGTTTGTGGAATTGAATGAGTAGCGTTGATTGTGTGTAGGTATTACCAATTAAAATAAAATTTTCGGTATTTTCTACTTGTAAAGTTATGGAACTAGTCACTGGTCCGTCAATATTAAACGTATTTCACTGACATAGGGGTACTGACAGCAGGGTTACTCTTAACAAAACTAAACACGATCTTAATCTAGTCTTGATCTTGATCATACGACGCACGAAGGGACTATGGTAAAAAACACCGCGCTACCGCTAACGCGCGATCGGTTTGTGTGTATTTTTGGCCAATAGTCACTTCGTGCGTCGTATGATCAAGATCAAGACTAGATTAAGATCGTGTTTAGTTTTGTCAAGAGTAGCCCTGCTGATTAGAGAAAGTTGAAAGATAAACAAATTGTCACCTAAACGGATAATTATTATTATTGGACAACATTAAAGTGTTGTTTACGTACCAAAGCACCTCAAGGACACTGTACAATTCATCAACTCTAGGACATTACATCCACATCATATTATAAATAAAGATAAATAAATAGATTAATAATGAGAATCTCGGATACATAAAGGTATCCAAATCAAAAGTTATATATTATATTGAGTTACATTGAATTGGTCTCCCACTCTTCTGCGTAAGTTTTCGAGTGTCCTGTAAAAGGAAGCTGTTCGAAAAAATTAAGACATTTTGCATCTTAAATTCAGCGATGAGGTTTGCCACAATTGCCACCCATCCTGAATGTCTTGATTGGCACGAAGAGGACAGTTTGCATGTTTCTTACATGCAGCTGATCTAATGGCTACCCCACTTGTGGGATATGCCGTGATGGTATAGTATAGTACATTAAATATTTTTTTGATACAATATGTATTCATACATATGAGTCCTTGGACTCCTGAAATATCCGAGAAATAAAGTTATTTCAACAAATAGGTATTCTATTGTCCACTGAGGTGATATAGTCGGAAATAAAGTTATTTCAACAAGTAGGTATTCTATTGTCCACTGAGGTGATATAGCCGGAAATAAAGTTATTTCAACAAGTAGGTATTCTATTGTCCACTGAGGTGATATAGTCGGAAATAAAGTTATTTCAACAAGTAGGTATTCTATTGTCCACTGAGGTGATATAGTCGGAAATAAAGTTATTTCAACAAGTAGGTATTCTATTGTCCACTGAGGTGATATAGTCGGAAATAAAGTTATTTCAACAAGTAGGTATTCTATTGTCCACTGAGGTGATATAGTCGGAAATAAAGTTATTTCAACAAGTAGGTATTCTATTGTCCACTGAGGTGATATAGTCGGAAATAAAGTTATTTCAACAAGTAGGTATTCTATTGTCCACTGAGGTGATATAGTCGGAAATAAAGTTATTTCAACAAGTAGGTATTCTATTGTCCACTGAGGTGATATAGTCGGAAATAAAGTTATTTCAACAAGTACGTATTCTATTGTCCACTGAGGTGATATAGTCGGAAATGCCAATATTGAAGAGTGATACTGATAGACTTGAGAAAGAAAAAAAAAATTGACACTTGTCAAATGGATAAATAGGAGTCCTTGGACTCCTGTGGGCCTAGTCAAAACACATTTAAGCGTTACGTTTTCGTTCAAACGTGGACGACGTTGCGAACGCGTCAATTTCCGTAGCTAAAATACACAAGTAGCTCCGAAAATTGACGCGTTCTCGCAACCTCGTCTTGTTTGAACGAAAACGAAACGTAAGCGTAACGCTTAAATGTGTTTTGACTAGGCCTACTGCAATATCCAGGAAAAGAGGTTATTTCAACAGTCTGTATTCCATAGACCACACCTTTAATATCCTTATTAAATTCATATCATATTCACAAACAAGTGTTTAGTGTAAAAATGTATTGCTATATATTGCTATTTAGTGTATCGGTTATTGGATTTCAATATTATCTATTTGTGGCTATAATTTGATAGTTTTGTAAGTAGGCACTTCAATAGGGGTGTCATACTGCAAAATTATTACACAGAAATAATAATATCTAATTTTGACAACAAATTATAAAATAGAAATAAAATAGTATAAAATTATAACAGTGAAAGTAAAATAATCCTATCATCCTTTATTTGTTTATTTATTTATCAGAAACACAAACAGAAAGTCGACATAATGGACAAAAATCAAATAAAAACCATAGACATACTTAACTTGCAGCCATAGATTTTTATGTAATATGTATATATTATAATACCTAGATGGAGTACTCGTATGTATTTTCATTGTAATAAAGTGAGGCACCATTTTTCGGCACTTTTGACAGATCGGTTGGCGAAAAAAAGTGTGGTAAATCGCTCAAAACGTCGACAAGAACTTCAAAAATTGTCCAATTACGTTTTTGTAAATGTAAAAATGATTCACTGTGTACCGACACTGTGTTTAGGTAGTAAAATTCCATATCGAAAAAATAAAACAGGTGTTTTATTCTACTAAAGATTTAATTTGTGAGAGAGACGTCTTTCGTCTTATGAGGACATTGTCAATCATTGACAATGTCCTCATAAGACGAAAGACGTCTCTCTCACAAATCAAATCTTTAGTAGAATAAAACACCTGTTTTATTTTTTCGATGTAAAAATTATATATTTTTATAAAAATGTGAGAAATACTTCATAAAATAAAATGTAGGAAACACCACACGCTTTCGCCAACCGTTCTGTCAAAAATTCATAGATTTTTTGCCTCACTTTTGTAAGTGAGTCAGGGTTCTAGGTTTTGTATGGAATTCTGTGCTTGCAGCGCGATACATTTTTGCGGATCTATTGTTCCAACATAGATGGCCTTCTAGCATTAGTAATATATTGTCGTATAAACTTTCTCAAGCAACGTCAGTTTATAACAGGAAGCGAAATTTGATCAGCTGAATGGCCGATTTTTTCTTTGAATTACTGATCTATTATATCTTTGATAAAAACAGGTTAAATTGACTTTGCCAGTCAAACATTCCACAGAATATACACATTAATGTAAACAAAAGAATGAGAGAAAAAAAAACGAGAATTACAACATTTTACTTATTTTAATTTTCTGTTTTCACCCTCTGACTCGCTATAAGTATTTAAAGTGCTTAGGGGGGTGTGGGTAGCTACCCTGGCCTCGTGGCCTACCCTGACAGAGTTTAAGATACGGATCAATGACGCGATTATTTTAACATTACAACCATACTTAAAATATGTTACATTAAATACCCGACGTTGTACTGCTGAATATAAAATGAGTTATATTAAAATGTCACCCCCAGTAAATAACAGGTCACCCACTTTTTTATGAAGTTTTCCAGTGTCAAACTGTAAAAAGGAGATATTCGTTTAAATCAAGACATTTAACATGTGTTATCCATGTATTAGGTATGACACCTTTTAACTTATATTTTATGGTACGTAGAAGACAATCTATATGTTCATTACACATATGTAGATGTAAAATTTTGACTTTAATGTCGAAATCTAAGTCATTCTAAAATAGTATAAATAAAAATTAAGTAGGTACCCACAATATTTAAAAAAAAATGGTTACTTTAAGAAAGTATCGGTAAAAATCAAATACCTACCCTATTTTAAAAAAATATTTTTCTATCTTCACCATCGGCCTATCCCACAAGTGGGGCAGACAGCAGTCTAACTGCATGGAATAAATAAACCTGCAAGGTGTCCTTTCTGTGCCAACAGATTTTCAGAAATTAAGGATACAAATTTTATTGATTATTAAAGGTTTTATTTTTTGTAATTCTTTATATATTATATTGATTGATTATTATAAAAATATGTTTAAACCTTACTGATGTAAAAGGCTACAAGCCGTTGGTGATAGAAATAAATAATAAAAAAAATATCCATACCATATATCACATTTTTGGTCGTGTGGAGCGAATGGATGGTGTAAGATTGACGAAGAGGGTGTATTTATCTGAAAGAGAGGGTGTGAGAAAGCGCGGACGTCCAAGAACTACGTGGCTTAACCACGTGGATCAAATTCTCAAGGACGGTCGCGTGTTAAGTAAGAGGAATCGGCGTGCATGTATGAGAAACTGGATGAATGTAGAGGAAGCGAAAGAAGTGTGTAAGGATAGAGCGACATGGCGTTCCGTTCTCTCTGCCTACCCCACCTGGGACACGGCGTGAGGGTATAGTATAGTATAGTAGTATATTATCACGTTATCTCCCACTTCTGGGGTAACCAGCATGCCTAAAGCACTTGCAATGTTATAAACATGCAAGTCGTCCTGTCCGTGCCAATAAAAGTAAGCCTATTCAGGATGGGTGGGATAGGTACCTCATCACTGCTAAATTTAAGATGTTAAATACCTGCTTTTTACAGTACACTCGAAAACTTACAGAAATGATAAAAGTATTATTTCTTCAAACAAGCAAACTTCTTAATATTATAAGTGTTGTTGTAAAAATCAATAAAACGGATATTATCGGTATCGCCTGACAAACACTTGCTAAGTATTGCTATCTGCCACTACTTAAATGAATGGAATATTGATTATCTATCCCTTCCCAACTCAAAGTCAGAGCAAGGTGTTAACGATTAAAAAAACTGTGAGTTCGTTAAATTTTCGTTAACTCTTAACTATATGTATATTATAACGCACAGGCTACCTTCTTTATGTTATAAAAAATAGGTTTTCTGAATTGGTGCAAATATACCTTATTGCTGAAGAGTTAAATGTTTTAAATTTTAATATCTTATGTTTTATGAATACTTTTATACCTTTAACAGGACACTCAAAAACTTACAGAAAAGAGTGGGAGATATTCTATATTTTCAATTCAGCAGTAATGATACATGTTACCTATTCCGAATGTTTTATTTTCAACGCATTTTAGTTTAAACATTAATGACGAAACGAAAACAATATTAATGTTTTATTCTTCTTTATCCTAACAAGACGAAAGACGTCTTTCGTCAATAAATCATATAGTAGAAGAAAACATTTGTTGTTTATTTATTTTATTTATTTATTTATTTCAATTTTACAGGATACATACAGTTGATACAAAAAATACAATGGTCTGAAACATATTTAGCAATAAGCAAACCAGTGAAGATCCCTATATTACCCTTATGTGCTCTACAAAACATACATAACCAAACACAACAGATAAAATCAACAAACAACAATTACAATAGAATAGAGTAAATTATGTTAACAAAATTAATAGAATAATGCTCACAAAGCAATAATCGCAAGATTAAACAATAAAAACAATACAATGAGTCATGAAAAATAAAATTAAAAACATAAAAATATCATATAAAATCTCTCAAAATATAATATTCAAAATTTAACATCATTTAAAATTCAATAGTAAAATTTGTCATAAGCAAATAGTAATAATATTATCCAACACATGCAAGAAATTAGTTGCCACCTATAAAACAAAACATGCAATACCATATAGAACAAATACTAAACATAAAAAGAATTGATTTAAATAATACACAAATTTAATTTCGTTTTGGAATTTTACTACCTAAACACCAGCACAATGAATGAATATTAAAGATTAATATTTCAATTCAATAACTAAATCGTTTACTTCCTTTATTTTTTTTGGGAAGATGGTCCCTCAGAAATTTATTAAACCATCATAGGCACTAAGACTTTCTCATAAAGCTCCCGTCTTTTTCAATCTTGGGACCTTTTATATTTTTTTGGTTCCTAAAATCGATAATTGTAACTTAAACCATCTGTTTTAAATACGCTTTTTTGTCTTAAGAACAAACGCAAGGCCCCATTTAAGAACTACAAGTCTTTAATCTATTTTTATTAGGTTAGTTAGTTTAGCTGTGGTGGATATGTTTCTATTTGCAATTATTGGTCGGATTGCACCATTTACCTTATTGCCAGCAACTTTTCTCCTTTCAATATCGCTTTCACACTTCCCATCTCTCGTGAACAAACTACCTAAGTACACACATTCGTCAACTTGCTCTAACACTTCGTTGTCAATCATTACCTGGCATACTGTTCTCTCACTTCCTCTTTCAAACACCATGATTTTTGTCTTTTTTGCATTCATTCTCAATCCATTAATCGCACAATTTTCATACACAAACGTCATCATTCGCTGTAGATCACTTTCACTTTCAGCCATCAATACCAAATCATCGGCAAACAATATCTACCACAGCTAAAAGGTTGGTGCACTCTGCTATCTTAGTGCCAACACTTATGTATGCAAGTGAGACGTGGACATGGTTAAAGAAGGATGAAAGTGGCATTAATGCAGTTGAAATGAGATCCTTGAGAAGGATGTGTGGTAAAAGTCTGAGAGATCGTGTGCGTCACAGTGATATACGAAAGGAATGTGGAATGAAAGTTGGTGTAATAACAAGGATGAATGTAAATAAGTTAAGGTGGTTTGGGCACGTGGAAAGAATGAATGAGGACAGAATGACTAAGAAGATATATTTGGCTGAGAGCAATGGTGCTCGGAGACGTGGACGTCCTAGGATTAAATGGCAAGATCATTTAAATCAAATCCTACAGGACGGTCACGTGTTGAGCACATTGAACAGGAGAGCATGCATGAGGAATTGTATGACAGTGACGGAAGCGAAAGATGTATGCAAGGATAGAAGGAAGTGGCGCTCGATCCTTTCTGCCTACCCCGCGAGGGAAGCGGCGTGATGGTATGGATGGTAGTTAGTTTAGGTTAGTTAGGTAGCCAGGTGCTATTATTTTATTTTATTTTTCACAATAAACGGCTATAAGACTTTAACAAAAAATCATTTAACAGAAAAATACAAAAAAGTAATAACCCATACAATTAAGAAACCTATAAATTAATCAATGGAGAATAAACATCACCATCCCGAATTCTTAAATCATATTATTTTTTTCTCCATAATAATTGCAAGCTGTAAATATTTATTGCTACTTTCAATGTTTTTTTCAAAAATTAACGAAATAACGATTAATCGAGTTAAATTTTTGATTAACGATCCCTTCCCAACTCACAGTTTATTGCTAGTTAACTGTGTACTCCATTATCATTGTTGGTATCAGTGATTAGCTGACATACATACAGACAGACAGAATATTATAATATAATGTTACATTATGGGAATTATTAATATTACATACAATGTTGTAGATTATTAATTTTACAAGTCATAATACTAGCTATTGATACCAAAAACATCAGAAGTTTTTAGAGAAATTATGTATGTAAGTTTTCAAGAGTACCTACTGTAAAAGTTCGTTGGTAGCTTGGAGGTAGAGTCTCGGCCTCATGAAAATGAGGTTCGCGGTTCGATCCCAGGTGCCGGTAAACCCCCCTTTCATGACACAAGATTTTAGCTCACTGTGAAAGGTATATAAGGTTGTATTTGTGTTTATAACAAATACCCAGATATCCTTTTTTATTTAAAAAAAAAAACGGTTTGTTCGTAAAACCTTATGTATTGGGTAATAATAATTCCACCTGCAATTTTGTTATTTTGTAGCTGGCTTTCTAAAGCTTCAGCTCTCATCGTCAGGCAAATTTAACGTCTATGTTATTCTGAATATTATCTTTATCCTTTTCATAGTGCAGAAGCTTTTGAAAGCTGGTTATCAAATTAATAAAATCACCAATCACCAGCGGAACAAATAAATATTTTGATTCATTTAAAACTATTAGAAACGTATTCTTCTGGGGTGAGTAGCCCTAACATTTAAATTTCTTATTATAATGAAATTACATAAAGAGCTATATATCAGTCAATAAATTAAACTTAAACAGAAGTGGTCTACATACTTAAATCTGTTGGGTTAGGTTTCCATTGAGTCTTTCCACAAATTGTCTATTATTACTACTCTTAGTGACTCTGGCCACTCCAAATCAACAACCTGCCCAAAAGCCTTCTCTCTTATCTCATAGCTTTCAAAGATCTTAAAGGATAGCTTACTTTCTTTGAATGTTGTAAAAAATTCATCTAAATCAGTGGTGGCCATCATTTTGTAAAGCATGCGCCAATTTTTTTTACAGATAAGGTCAGATGCGCCATACTAATCGATTTTTTTTACTTTTTTACGTTCATGTTTGAGATTGTAAATAATAGAGATAGGAACAGGAACTGCTTCGCTTATGGGAGAAAAACAAATACCTCAATCACGGAATTCAATTAATTATTAATGTGCGTCATTTCAAAAAATACGTTTATTAGAGTACCAATCTACAATTGTCAGAAATAATAACATGGACGAGAGGGTGATCGCTGTTATGGACCCAACTAATGCTTTATGTAGCTGAACAATATTTTAGAGTCTGAATATTATTCTAAAAGTACATAGATCAATGTCATGGCGTCGGTAATAGCACGGAAAGAGTTGACTCCATTGGCGCAGTGAGGTTCTGGATGAAGAAAGTCAATTCCTGTCATTTGTTTCCGTGAGGAGTATTGTAGGACGATTACGATACAATATCTCAACTCTTCAGTTGCAGAAATCAACAACTCAAAATTCTTATATTCAAAGATATTTCACTAAAAGTTTGAAGCATTATTACGGTCTATCGAAACTCAAAGCAAATAATATGTGCTTCCAAAATGATGACGACTAAAGCCCGAGGATGCAAAAAGCGTTGCTGCTGACAGAAAGAGCTGGCCAAAATTGGTTCAAAACCCACGGGGGGCACTTACTGCCGTAAATAGGCTCCGTCCACGTGCACGACCTTATGCAGAAAGGGCTCCATAAGAAGAGATAAGTGAAGAAGAATATGTGCTTCTCATAAAAAAAAGAATATTCTAGAATTTTTGTTTGTGGAATTGAAAGAGTATCACTTTTTGCTTATAATAAGCCAAAACTCTAGATTCCTAAAACTTTCTAGTTGTTGGCCTAGGACTTTACAAGTCGATATATCTTTGGCACTTGAACTTTAAGTTAAATTTTTTATTGATAGTTGATTCAACGCAAGTGTCGAGCTTAAAAAGCTAATATCTTGGTATCAATTTTATTTATGTCTTACTATCGCACACTAAATATAATAATAACCAATGTATGTATTTATTAATACTTAAATTTAATGTTTATCATTCAGTTATTATAGTGTTTAAATGAGATACTTCAGTTTATTTATAGGCAGAACATTAAGTATGTTGTGTTTATAATATACTTATACTATCACCAAGAAGTATCGATAAATTATTTAATGTATATCGGTTTTTGATGGTGTCGTTTTGACTTTAATGTTTCTGTCATATAATGATAATTATATTAGGATATTATCGGAAGGTAAATCAGCATTTAAGATATTATTAATAATAATATCAATATAAGTAAAGTACCACCACATGAATACGACCACTTACGAACTATGGTAAACCGGCATGGTTAAGTACCAGTATGTGAGGTTCTGTACCAGTAATGAACGTGAAGAATTGGAAACTTGCATTTTATTATTATTATTGTTATATTTAAAATGCCACCCTGCACTGAGATCATAACACTTTTTAGCCAAGGTGATCCCGACAGGAAGATAACAAAGTGAAATCCAAAAAATAAAAAAAAAAACATCATAAAAACGAAACAACAAAATCAAAGAAAAGTCTTTAACCTGGCGATAAAATCGTTGCACGTTATGATGAAAATATTAGCATGAACATTCAAATAATTTGATAGCATTTATTCAAATAGTTTCATAGTTTTTTCGACAGGAGAATTTGGGATTATGTTTGTTCTGCTATCCAGTAGGTAAAAAAATACCTATATAATGAAAGGATGAATAGTACGGATGTGTTACGTTCTGGACTTTGCATAAAGATAGAGATAGTCCCAAACGAAAATATTATGAATCTTGTGTTATGGGTACTAATTATACGGCAATGCATACAATTTTGATGATGGCAAGATTAGGCTCGTATTTCCATTTCGGTGGTCTCTGTTTCCAGTATATTTTCACTGTTTGCCCGGTATGGCACTCTTGTAGGGGCCATTCGGCACACGTGTCCAGAAGTCCAATTTCCACACACTCACAGAAGAGCTCCGAGAAAAACGTGGCTGAAGCACATAGAATACATCCTTCTCCACATACGACTTAGATGATGCAAAAAGCATTGTCGCTGACAGAAAGAGCTGGTCAGAATTGGTTCAAGCCCCACGGGGGGCACTGCCGCATATAGGCTCCGTCCACGTGCACGACCTTATGCAGCAAGGGCTCCATAAGAAGAAGAAGAAGATCGTATTTAGATTGTATCAAGAGTAACCTTGCAATGCTGCTGGTAGGAGCGTAAAGGGAAATGAAATTGATGCACAATTGCTTAAAACTAAAGCAATATTGAGCAAATATTTCTATATCAATTGATATTGTATACCTGGTAAAGTTACTTGATGACACTGTATGTAAATATGTTTGTACGTAGACATTATGAGCATTAACAAAAACAATCGCTATGATGCATATTTCATTTTGACCTATATTCCCGGACGATAATCGGTAATTCTACTCTATGTTTTGCAGTACAATCATAGCAAATAATACTAATAATAATAATAATAACCAAGGGTGTAACAACATTATTTTTTTAAGAAAGGGGCAGCAGGTATCTATAGATATTTGAAATGTTTAACGGTTCCCTTGTTTTTGTTCCACTATTAGCAATGGAAAAGAAAGTGTGTCTGCAAGTTCGGATAAATAGGAGTCCCCGACTCTTGAGATATCCGGGTGTGTAAAGGATCTTTCAACATACTATTAGCAATTTTAAAACCACCTAATACAATCTGTGGAGCAGCAAGCAAAGAGTTGGTCTTCCACTTTTCCGTAAGTTTTCGAGTGCCCTTTAAAAGGAAGATATTATAATTTTAAATTCAGCGACGAAGTTTGCTACCCATCCTGAATGTCTTAATATTTTATTGGCACGGAGTAAACAGCTTGCTTTTTTTTTAAATGCAGTTGGTCTACTAGCTACCCCACTTGTGAGATGTGCCGTGATGGTAAAGTAGCTAGTAGAAGTAATTTATCGTGATGAAATATGTATACTTGTAGGTACTTAATATATTAAAAGTAATAAGAACAAAAAGTGTTGGAATACATCGCATTCTAGCGATACACTCGCACTCTGTACATTAAATTGTATTACTGATATTTTTATGATACTTTGTGTATTGACTTGAACTATTGTAACCAATGTACAGTGAAGAAAACGAGTAAAATAATTAAAATTATTTTTGAAAAAAATTAATAAAAAAGCTTCTATTTAATCTGATTTATAGGGTTTGGGGCAGCTTTTCACTTTGATGCCAATTTTCCATTACTTTTTACTAATTTTGTTTACTTTCATACTATTTTTGAGGTCTTAGAGGGGCAACTGCCCTAAATTATCCCCTCCTTGAGTGCGCCAATGAGAATAATTCTTTATTGATCAAAAATACATGAGCAATTGGTGAGCTTAAAAATAATACATGCTTTATAATACAAATACATAGACACACATCCGCTTATCATACAATATATATATTGATACAAATATGACAGGGGTTTGAAACATAGGGTCGACGAGAGACATATATTTTATTTTCTATAAATTTGACGGTATATCTCAAAGGAGGAGTAGCCAGCAGATTAATTGCACGTAAAAAACATACGAATCATTTTCTTTGTGCCAAAAAATTAAAGATATTCGGGATGAGTGGCGGACCACCTCATCCTTGCTAAAATGCATGATGTTTTACGAGTGTCTGCTTTTTACAGTTGGACACTTGTAAACTCACTGAAAATGCGTGATGTTTTACGAGTGTCTGCTTTTTACAGTTGGACACTTGTAAACTCACTGAAAATGCGTGATGTTTTACGAGTGTCTGCTTTTTACAGTTGGACACTTTGTAAACTCACTGAAAAGAGTGGGAGGTCTATAATGCTTAACCAGGGACTCCACGGATACATAAAATAAATTTATTTGAACTATGAAAGACCATGGAAAACATTAGCAAAGCTATACTATGGCCAATTCTGAATCATAAACTAGTTTAGTTGCACTTACGAAGTGTAAGGAGATAGTTGAGTCATAATATTTAGTTCAAATTCGTATTCACAGTTTTCCGTACTAAAACTAATTTAGTTAGCTACATAGTTCATTTTGACACCTTAGTACAACTATAAATTTCGAGAATCTATGTATTTCGTATTCAGAACGAAATTTTATGTAGTTGACATCTGCCAATTACACTAAGTTGTATTTGGCAGAATTTTATTCGCGACTTTTAATGTGCGAATATTATTAGTTGCTATCATTTTGCCGCAGAATATTGCTATATTTTGGAAGTTTAAAGTTGTTTTTTCAATCAAAAGTAAAAAATGGATATTTTTTGGGTCCTCGCAACTCTTGGCATCTATAAATTGTAAATTATACCACTAAAATTATACCGGCAAATCTGACATTTCACAATTTTCACACGCGACAACTATTAAATTGTTACCAGAAGTGTAAATCGGAACGTGAAAAACATTTTTTATTACGGCATCACTGAATAATATTTGTTTGTCCCATAGATTTTACCGTTTGCCCTTGGTGGTTATCGAGTTTATAGTTGTTTATAGTTCGTAACTAATACTGAATACGAATTTGTTATAAAATGACTAATATTAGTCAACTATTATTAGTTAGTTTAGTTAGTTCATCAAGATTCAGAATAATTGGCCTTACTATACTATACTATACTATACCCTCACGCCGTGTCCCAGCTAGGTGGGGTAGGCAGAGAGAACGGAACGCTCTATCTTTACACACTTCCTTCGCTTCCTCCACATTCAAACAGTTTCTCATACACGCACGTCGGTTCCTCTTACTCAACACGCGGCCGTCCTTGAGAATTTGATCCACGTGGTTCTTGGACGCCCGCGTTTCCTCACACCCTTTCTTTCAGACAAGTATTAGCAAAGCTTTTTTTTTTTTTTTCTTACATGTTAAATAATACACAAAGATAAAACCAATCAAAACTCTCATTCACAACAGAGTTGGAGTAAGACAAGAACAACAAATTGTCGAAGAATAAAATAAAAATAGAAATGAAAATATTATATTTATTAAAAGTCAAATCAAATCATTCTATTATGGAAGACAAATGACATTATTAGAGTGTTAGTATAGAATGTCACTAAAATGTTTAGTAGAAATAGTAATAGGATGTTAAGAATATAAAATTGTAATAAAGTAAGGAGATGACAAGGAGATGGAAGAAAAAAATTGAAATTACTAAGAAATATAGTAAATAATAATATATTGAAATGTTAAAACGGTGTCTGCTGGTTGAGAACCTATGCTTTAATGGAATATTAGACATCATACATGATTAATAATAATATAAATTAATAAGTAGAACAAATAATCAATGCCTTTACAAATGCAACCTTATTCTCCATACTTATTATCTATGCATTGTTGTTCACTGCTGTTTTTTCAAAGTAACTGTCATGGTCTGTAATCAAAGAAAAACCTAGGCGTTTCCAAGAATGTCTGAATCAGGGATGTTGCGGATGTCGATTTTTACACGTGCGATTTTTACGAATGCGGATGCGGATGTTTAAGATGTTATAGAAAAAAAATAGGAACTATCTTAGGCCCCACTGTCAAAAATATGTGACGAAATTGTTGCTACAATAATATTATGGTTTTTTTGGCGAAATATTTTTTTTTGTTATTTGCAAAAACCGGCAAAAAAAATAAAAAATAAAATCAAACCGGCAAAAATAAAAACGCGTCGGATCTTGTCACCAGTTTTTTCGTTCCCATTGGTTAAGGTCAAGTGCGAACGGTACGCGCCATTCGCCGGCCCCGCCCCATTTCTTTCTTGTCGCAAATTGTCTTACATCCGCATCCGCGTGAACATTCGCATGGATTATTGCGGATGCGGATGCGGATGCAGATATCCAAATACATGCGGAAGCTCCGCATTTGCGGATGCGGATGCGAATATTCGCAACATCCCTGGTCTGAATTATGTGCATTGCTTGCATAGTTTTATACCTACTTCATACTTACATATTTATTTTTCTTCTTTCACTATTAAATATATATGTTTTCAAGTGTACTGTAAAAACACATGTTTGAAAAATAAAAATATCATCTTAAATTCATCGATGAGATTTGCCACCAATCTTGAATGTCTCAATTTACTGTCGGCACAGAGAGGGAAGCTTGGATCTTTAATAAATGCGGCTAGTCTGCTGGCTACCTCATTTGTGGGATATGCTGTGATGGTGTATTAGTAGGTAATAGTAGCTGTAAAGAACAGTGCAGAAATTCACTCTCTCCATTAAGAGTAGCGATTCTGCGACAATCGAGCAATTTTTTTCCACGACATTTTAGTTATTTGTCGTTTTCATAGTAACAGTGTATTAAGAATATGTAGATAACGTTCTACAAAAAAGTGTCCTTTTCTATGCCGGGAACTTTATCTAAAGCTATTAATAAACACTTATCTTAAGTATTTCCACAGTAACTTGTGTCTTATTGTGTATATTTATTAATTTAACAGAAACTTCCACCAAGTACCGTCGGCCGAAAATATGAACAAGAGCAAAGCTATTAACAAAAATAAAGGTACAACTTATTGACATGTAGATGTCACAAAGTTCTATTCTTGAATTATTGAGGATTTCAAATTTAGAAAGTAAATTAGAACTAAAAATGGAATAGTACCTAAACATAACTATGTATGTGTAGGTACATATCATCTATGGAATACGTTGAATTCATGTTTCATTACGCTCATTAATTCATTATCTATGCCAGATTTACGAATTATCTATGGTGAAGTATAGAGAACTAGACTGTTACCCGGACATACCGAATGATAAATCGACACTTATAATTTTTATATGAAATAAAAGGGTATCACTCATTTCAATAAGTTTTCGAATGTCCTGTCAAATGCAAATGTTTGTAAAACATCACTAAGAAAAAATTTAATATTTTTCATTCAGCAATAATGACGCTTGCAATCTTTTCTAAATATGTAGCTTGATTTTTATGGCACAAAAAGGACGATATATATATTTATCATGTGCAGCTAGATAGCTGAATAATGGATACCCTTTTTGTGGTAGATGCTGTAGATAAACTTAATGATATATAAGATGCGATTACTGAGAAAAATGGATGGTAAATCGTGGCGAAAACATTCATGAGAGACAAACCTCATACTTGGATATCTAAGGATTCGCAGACTCTTATTTATCTCCATTTTCAGACCTAAATTGTCCTCACGAGCAAGCCATTGAGAGGCCTGAAGGGTTGGCCGGCAAAAACCGCAGTCATAGAATTCTTTTTGAGTTCAACAAAAAGTTCTGAGAAGAGTTAGGAATGAGGATATTAGGAAGATGGGCGGTTGCGAGAAGAGAGTTGTGAAAAGAATGTGTGTAAAGGTGATGACATTTTCACTTATGTACCTAATTGAAGAAGATATACAAAAGCGTGGACATTTTAAAACTTTGGGCTAGTTGCAAAAGATCGCGATTTTGCTATAAACTCGCCCTCTGTATATTGATTGAATGTACAGTAAAGAATGAATAAATAAAACTATGTGGCTTGATCACGTGGATAACATTTTCAAGAATGGTCACGTGGTGAGAATTATTTGTTCGATTATAAACACGAATGTGGAAGCGATAGAAGTATGTAAATATATTATCAGTATGGTGTTCCATTCTTTCAGTTAATCCTACTGTAGATTCGTTAAGATAGAATAGTTCAGTTCAACAGATACAAAGACATACTGACATTTGAAAAATGAATATTTGGTATATTGCTTTGTATAGATATTATTGTCTATGTACCAGTACCTACTCAGCATCCTCCATTAATGATAAACTAATATAGCTACAATAGTAGATACAGTATTTTAGCACTGGTACCCGTTATTATTTGTCTCTGGTTATAATTGCTCTATTGTCCATGATTATTATTCTTTATGGCACAGTTGATCCTTGTATAAACGACTTTTATTCGATATATGTACGTAAATGTACCAAGGAAATATAAATAGTGTAACGAGGGTCATAGGTATAATAATAATATGACCACTTATGTATATAGCGCCGTACTGTGATAATATCGCTTCAAGGGCGCTTCACATTATTTAGGATCAACATCCACGGCCATTTTAAAATTACATAATATCAATTAAAAATTGTTGTCAGAAAAATAATTTAATCATTTAATAATTAAATCCATAATAGGTTCAACTTTATTCTATAAGATCATGCCATCTACTACTACGTTGCCAACGAACTGCCTATCTGCTGTATGTAATGAAGATATAAGTTGTCTCTTCGTCTCTTTGTCTTGCATAAAAATGAGACGTTCAAATGCTTCATATTTGAATTCAAGAAAGTCGAGTGGCAGAATATTTTTAATCATATTTGGACATTTATTTTGATCAAAGTTGAACATTATAAACTTCATAATTATGGAATCAGGAAACATATAGACATTAAACAACTCCAAATTAGCATTTATGAAGTACATGTGTGCAGTGCATTGTATATGTGTGTATCGTCGCGCTAGTACCCATAATACAAGATTCATCTTAGTTTGGGACTAGCTCGATCTGTGTGAATTGTCTATGTATGTTATGTTATGTTATATGTCAGAGTTGTACAAGAAATATAGCAAGAATTGTGAATGTTTTAGAGCACAAAGAGGACGATCTGCATATTCAATACATGTAGTTGATCCACTAAATAGCTCACTTGGAGCAGATGTCGTTACAACAAAGATATGTAAACAAAAACAATAATATTTTTAATCGAATTAATCGTTAAACACAATATGACTGTATTTCTAGTGTATGGCGTGTAATAATATGGCGGCCATGTCACACATTTCAAATTTGGAATACAGTCGATTTGGCATCAGCGCTAAACAGTTTAAATTTGCATTCTTGGGCCTTGTCCAATAGCAATACATACAGACACCGCCATAGAAACATTAAATAGAGTAAACTGAAGAGAAACTGACAATTTTTCAGTTAATATAAAGTACATCACAATGCATCCCTTAAAGGGGAGACAGAATAAATCGAATGTCGCATTTTGCTAGGCTTGCACACATGGCAAATATTTTTATTCTCATAACATTAGTTATTCATATAGAGTCTTAAGCACAATTTTCAAAATTAAGTGTTATACATATGTATTTTTAAGAATTTGATTTTTACAATGTATCTATTAATTCTTGTTTTTTTTTATCAATTTTCTGTTTTTCGTAAAAATGAGGTAATAGTAAATCATTATTTGTAATATATTCGATATATTTTATATAACGATCTCTTGGCATTTATTGGCACGGAGAAGAAATCTTGTATGTTTATTGATGATGAATATATGACTAATGCTCATATTTTTAATGTTTTTAATGCGTCTTCTTTCCTTTAATTTTCAACAAAGATTTTTATTCCTTAAAATTTTCATAGATTTTGTGCTTTATTTGATGTAAAAATTAAAACACATAAACCTCTTATATGATTTTTACTCAATCCTTGACTCGGCCATTGATTGTGCTAATTACTCTATTTAAAAGTATCATAGTTTGCAATTGTGAGCGAGATAGTCGCCAGGTGATATCATAAGTGAGAGAGAAATGGAAATGGTCACGCCTGAGATATTTTCTAAATTTGAATAAAAAAAGAACAATATCCGAATGAAGAACATAATTTAAAGAGAACTGCTACTGTTATAGTTTTGAATTTCGAATTTTTTCCTTTGTTTGCCTTTATTTATGGTAAATAGAACAATTTGAAATATCGTTACTGTTTTTATCAAACAATTTCGTTCATTCATTTAATTGATTGAGTTAACGTTTAATTTGTTAAAATAAAACACAAATAATGGCTTAGCAAAGTTTTATTTGTGTGATATAAAAGTTGCATACACAAAGGAGTAAAAAAAATAGGCATTTTACTTATGAACTATTATACTCTCACGCCGTATCTTATGTGGGGTAAGCAAAGAGAATTGAACGCCATATTAATCTTATTTAACATATTTACTTCTCTTCTTTCATATTTATGCAATTTCTCGTACATACACGCCGATTTATCTTAATAAACACGCGGCCAATTTTGACAATTTGATCTACATGTTCAAGCCACGTAGTTGACGACCGTTCGCGTTTTCTCACACTCCCTCTTTTGGGTCAACTTAGAATTACTGTTTTTTATCAAAATAACTCACATCTACAGAAAAATCTATAATTTTGCGATGAGGTATGCCATACTTCTGAATGTCAACGTGAGCATTTATTATGTGCAGTAAGTCTCCTGGCTTTCCCATTTTTGGGATATACCGTAAAAAAAAAAAATGGTATAGATGGATAAAAAATAATTGTCAAAAACTTTGAAAAGTAGTAGGTAGGTACATTTGCTATATTTTTAGTTCGAATTATTTCCACTAAAAAGCGCCGCAATACACGATATTATTCCAAATTATTACGGAACACTAATAGAACGAAATTTTTAAATTCAAATCGAATCGAATTTAGGTGATGCATAAATTCAAATATGGAGAACACATACATTCATATAAACACACACACACAAACTGATGTATTCGGCATGTTCAATATCATTATGTCATATGATATTATATATTCGTAATATTATCTCACTGTGCATGTATATGTGTGTATTTGTGTGTAGTAGTGTTTGCTCTAGTGATGCGCATAATTGTTAATAATGAGAGAGAAAAAAATCGATGATAAAATTAAATAGGACATCGATATGCTCCTAATAACTAATTATTGATGCTGTTTTTTTTTTATTTATTTTTAAAATAAAATAGAATGTTGATAGAACAAAGGTTTAAAGGACAAAATGGCGTTTTGTAAAACGACTTTTTAAAGATAATAATCGAACTTATATATTTATTTTTAAGAAAAAAAGATAAAATAACAATTTTTTGTACAGTAAAACAAATGGAACTCTACAGAGTTATTTCTATTCAATTCAACTCTATCATACATACATACATACCATCACGCCGCTTCCCTCGCGGGGTAGGCAGAAAGGATCGAGCGCCACTTCCTTCTATCCTTGCATACATCTTTCGCTTCCGTCACTTTCATACAATTCCTCATGCATACTCTCCTGTTCAATGTGCTCAACACGTGACCGTCCTGTAGGATTTGATTTAAATGATCTTGCCATTTAATCCTCGGACGTCCACGTCTCCGAGCACCATTCCTCTCAGCCAAATATATCTTTTTAGTCATTCTGTCCTCATTCATTCTTTCAACGTGTCCAAACCATCTTAACTTATATAAACCATCGCAACTCTATCACCCTACAGAAAATTAAGATATTGAACATCTTTAATTCAGAGATGACGTTTGCCACCCGTCATTTTATTTTTATTTATTTATTTATTTATTCTTTACTGTACATTGATAAAATACAATTACATAAAAGGTATACATCAAAATTACATACAATCAATATACAGAGGGCGAGTTTATCGCAAAGGCGCGATCTCTTCCAACTAACCCAACATCATTCATTAATGCTTTAATTTTTTTGGCACAGACGAGATAATTTACATGTGACTGGTCTGCTGGCTATCCCACTTGTAGGAAATGCCATGATGGTATAAAAATAGTAAATTAGTAATTTTTTGTTGTTGTTGTTTTTATTTGGTTGTTCTGTCTTGTAGATTAGTATCCTATGATTTTATAGTCTTAAAGTGTGAAAATACAAGTAGGAATATGATAATTATTTTATCTTACCATCGAATTAGTTTTTTATATGATATATGAAATTATTTGACTCCCTAACACTGAAAAGTTGCTTATTTCTACAAACCCAGGAATTCAAATACACATAAAACATTTCATGCATCTGTCATATATGTGTGTTAATTCATGTATTATAAACATACATGTTTTATGTGCATATACACACATAGATGACATGTTATGACATGTATAGGATGTTTTTTAGTATAAAAAAACTAATTAAACCAAACAAAAAATACAAATAAAATAATCATCATCATCATTATCGCACTCAGCGATCTTCTCAGGAGCATAGGGCAGAAACCTGCCTCCTCCATTCAGAGCGTATCTATGTCAATTACGTCACCTCTTCCCACAACTTTCTCTGCGCTCTAATGTCGTTGTGATACGAACGATGTATTGTGAAAGAGGGGAGCACGGACCCCCGAGGCAAATAAAAAGTTCAGCTTTAATCGAAGGTTCTTGGTGGATACTTAACTAGACAGTATTTTTCCCTAACTGAAAATTTTAAAACATTATTGTGTTAATTATTTGTGTTAATAATCTTTGGATTAAATTATTTATGTCAATCCTATACCTTTATCTGTTTACTCTGCGAGTCGAACCCACGAACTCTCTCTTACAAGGCGAGCGTTTTAAACACAGTTCCATCCTATTTGAAATATACATACTAACAAGATAGATAATTTGTTGCACATGCTTCAGAATTGTGAACTACTACTACAACTATACCATCACGGCATATCCCACAAGGGGGGTAGCCAGCAGACCAACTGCATGTAATAAACATGCAAGCTGTCCTCTCCGTGACAATATAAAATAAAGACATACAAAATGGCTGGCAAACCTCGTCACGGCTGAATTTAAGATGTAAAATGTCTTGATTTTTCGGAACATCTGCCTTTCATAATTTTTTTGTAAACACATGTTGATATTATTTATGAATCGACACGAGACTCGGTTAAGAGTTCTCTTTAACCCTCTGCAACTGAGGTCGCTTTTTAGTTATTATTCTGCTGAGAAGTGGTCTGACAGACACTCATTTTAAGTGCCATTATTGCCATTATTCAAAAAGTTTTGATTATTTTTTTAGTTTTTTGTGAGTATTTGACATTTATACTGACGCCATCTGAAATAATATGATTAAAAAAAACAGATATTAGAAATTACAAGAAATTTATTAATGCTAATAAAAAATCACCATTTTTTATGAACAATTTACAAAAACTAATAAAATGAAGAAAAAATATATAAAATAAAAAAAATAAGTAGAAATTTGTCTTCTGTTTACTTTTGATTAAAGGAACTGATGAAATTAGGAAGCTACTGAGCGAAACGGAAACATAGGACTCGAAATGGCAACGTTGTTACATAAAAAAGATTTCGCGGTGTCTGACAGACCTAACGTCAGTTGCAGAGGGTTAAGCCCGAGCATCATTTCCAATACGTCTGCATCATGTTTACAGTGTTTTATTTATAAACGAAGAGGTTTATACTGGACACCCTATATAATATTATTATTATGACAGTATATATGGGTATATGAAATTATATATACATCACTATACACACATAACCTTCTAGAATACTCGACACTCCGAACTAACTGGTTGTATGCACGATATAATGTTCTATATTATATTATACAGTATTTATACATACAATGTTTTATATACAATTATAATATCATAATATACACTTTACTGAATACACATACCTGGGCAATATTGCAATAAGACCTAATGCAATGACAATTATACTAGACGAAAAACCTAATATTGATTCGTGACAGTGAGAATGGTGGAATTGGTGAACGTTGTCCATGGACACCGAAAGTGATCACTTAAGCCAGCCTAGAGCCAATTCGTAAGCGTTGGGACACCTTTCTCACTTCTTCCGATTAGATTTTACACAATGTTGTATTGCGTAGACATGGTTCTCCAATCGAGGTTTCTTACTAATATTGATGTTCTCCAAATTTAGTTTCATCACATGAAGGGCGTGTAACATCTTAAATACTCTGATAAGGTTACTCTTCATACTATCTAAATGCGATCTTAATCTAGTCTTGATCTTAATCAAAAATACCGCGCTACCGCTACTGCGATATTGGTATGCACGTATTTTTGACTAATAGTCACTTCGCGCGTCGTATGATTAAGATCATATTAAGATTTTGTTAAGAGTAACCCAAAAGGTATATGCCACTCATCCTGAGTATGTTATTTTTATGGCACAGAGAAGACAATCTGTTTATTGTAAATAGTGTTGTGGAATTCTCAAGAAATAATTTTTGGAGAAATTTACCGAGAAATTTCTCGGTAAATTTCTCGGTAAAGAATTTCAATTCGAAGTAGAGAATTTTCCGAGAATTTTTTTTATTTTTTATTTAACAGTATAATAATAATAAATATTTTATTCAATCAATCAATTACAATGTACAAATGTTGAGACAATTTATCACAAATTATCACATTTATCAAAAAATGTTAGGTACCTACATAGAAAAAAGTGCTAATAACTGATGAAAAATCTTGATTTTTGACACCCCACATGCCCATATTTAAGCTAAAAAAGAATTGCAGGTACGTACATGGAAAAAAGTGTTAAAAACCTCTGATTTGGGCCTTAATCAGCCCCACAAATTTTGGATCAATCAGGTTGGCTGCGAAAAGTACTGGGCGAAAGATCATAATACCACTAAGAAAAATTATGGAGAGAAATTTCTCTTCCATCAGAGGAGAAATTCTCGGAGAAATTTCTCGTTCTCGAGAAATTTCTTTGGAGAATTTTCTCTTCTCACATCACTAATTGTAAATAATATATTATGTTGTTTTCGGTTATTGTTAAGGTTTTTTTGTTTGTTATTTGTTATAGGTTAAGTTGAACATCATGTGAATGAATTTTAACGTTTGTCAGCCTTTTACAGGTTACACATAAACATATGTACAAACCATCACGGCATATCTCTCAAGTGGGGTAACCAGCAGACTAACTACATATATCACTACTACTATACCATCATGGCATATCCCACAAGTGGGGCAGCCAGCAGATCAGCCGCATTTGATAAACATGCAAGCTGTACTCTCTGTGTCAATTAAAAAATTAAGACATTCAGGGTGGGTGGCAAACCTCATCACAACAAAAAAAGTTTGAGACTTATCCTGCAGGGTCACTTTTGACACAATGTAAATACAATCTTAATCTTGTCTTGGTCTTAATCAACGACGCACAAAGTGACTGTAGTAAAAAATACCGCGCTTCCGCAACATCTACTGAAATCTTCACTGGCGCCCTTGAGACGGTCTAGGGACTATTAAACGGCGTCAAAAATAAAATCATACAAAATCATCATCATCATCTACATAATTTTTGACTATATTCACTTCACACGTCGCAGGATTAAGATCAAGACAAGATTAAGATCGTATTTAGATTGTGTCAAGAGTAACCCTGCTGTTTCGGAGACTCAACGGAGGTGAAATTTAATTGGACCAAAATGGTCCAATACAATGATTTAAAATTCCGTTGAGTTCATAATATATTACTATTTATGTCGTTGATCTACTACTATGATACTGTTCGTCATATTATGGGTGTTGTGTATAACTACATGTATATAATGTTTATACACATTTGTATACCTTTGTAGGTATATGTATGATGTTATATACCTACAAATGCATGCATCATGGTGAAACATACAGTTGCATGACTGTTTTTGAAGGGTTAGTGGCAATGTGATTAAATAAGACATCTATCATTATAACCGAACATTTTTTTTAAATACTATAGTAACAACACTATCTGGTATAGAAATGGAAAAAGAGAGTTTTATTCCATATTTGGTTCCGAAGTATTCATCCTGAATTTTGGTTTTCAAGTTCATTGTCTCAACAAAATTAAAATCATTTTTTTGGAATATCTCAATCTTTTTATGGATTTAAATAAAACTCGGTCAATTGGTTTCTAACTCAGCATCCGTCCCCTAATCCCTTTCTTTAGTTCCCAGTCCATATGGGTTGTGGATGTTTCTCTCTTTCTCTCTCTCTCTTAGTCTTTTCTTGGCTTTCACCCTTGAGGGTGTTTCTAGCCAGAAACTGCAAATAAAAATTATTAGATCAGGACAAAAATACAACATACACAGCTTTATCAAATGGGCCTTGAAGAATAGAACAAGGAGTTTGAAAATGTTTTTTGTCTCTTGAGTCGAGGAGTAAGGAAATATTTGTAAGTAGTGGAACCCTATAAAGTGCCAGGTCGTTAATCAATGTTGGGTAGATGTTGTTAACCGGGCATTCGATGATTTATTTTCTTTTTGATTTATAAATCAATTTGTCATATTCTTTGTGATATTTTATGATAGTATGTGTGTTTTATTTCAATATATGATGTGGTTAAATAAAAGAAATCGCCACTGCATTTCATCACATTTTTTGTATGTAAATTGATTTGTTGATTTTGCTACAATAATGATATGCAAAAAAAAAAATATAGCCCTGCACCCTTCGCTTCTGTCCTGTTGTAGATTGTTCTGTTGACCAAATGAGCCACGGTCTGCAACTTTGTCCATCCATCTCGTTGCAATTTTTTTCTTGGACTCAATTTGGCGTAGTTTCTGGCAAAATCATTTTTCTTAATGTGTCGCCTCCTCTGCGCTGTGTATCACCAAATAATTAAAATTTGTTATTCTTTTTTAGTGTACGAATATCAATTATAAAAGCTAATAAATTACTAAGCTTTCCTAGTTATTTCAAACATTTTCTCATTCATCACATTGCATACAGCTAACAATACGTCTTGGCTGAAGCGTGCAAAATATGGTGCATTCAGTAGAGACATACTTAGGTATACAAAGTATTTTTTATACATACTATATTTATTATTAGAAATTGAGCATTACCTTCTCGTAAGGTGGCAAGCTGGAGAGTGAGCGTGCTTACATGCATCCCGTCCTATTTATATCAACGAAAACCTTGAGTGTTGCTAGTCAGGCATGTATACCGCTACCGTCACGTAAACAGTACAAAATTATGTTTTATGACAGTTGAGAAAATTTCCTTTACTTTTTTTCATAGTTATATTCGAAATTTAAAAAGTACAGCAATTGAACACGATTTAATTTCATGCTCTTCACGTGGGATAACCAGTGGATTAGCTGTTATTAATGTGCATGTCATCCTCTCCGTATATATTTCGAGAATTTTTTTTTTGCTAATACAAATTTTGTTTATTTACTGTATTTATTTACAATATTACACGGCAGGGTCTATTTTATTTTAAATTAAAAAAATAAGAACAACAATAACAATTTGATAGACGAAGATAAAAATACTGCTTGTACCAACATGCACATAAATTGATGAAGAAAAATGACATAAGTATTCTTGAATAAAACTCAATTTGTATTTATAATTAGTCAAACAAATGAAAAATGTAAAATGTGTCCGTTAAATTAATAACAAATAGTCAAAAGAAAATAGTTGTAAATTTGAATTTTAAAATTTTAAAATTTATTTTCACGGAAACAACCAGTTCATGGAATGCAATACTTAAATTATTGACTACCACTTGTGAGATATACGTATACATGATTATGGTATATGTACATAGGTAGTTGGTGAAGATTCTAGTTTCCTCCACTAGTTAAATAATTTTCGTCATCCTACACTCTTATACTCCGACTGATTACATACCTACGATGTTAACTTCGCTGGATAATTCTTCGGCAAATATTTGAACAGTGTAGACATGGCGCGTTAACAGGAATTTAATGAGAGAGTTGAAATCATGAGTTTGAACCGTGAATTCTTAGATAAAGAATTGGTGTGCCACGCTTTTCAGAAAGTTTTTGAGTGATCTGTATTAGCCAAGTGTTGATATAATATCATGTTTAAGATATGTAACATCTAAAATTTTGCAATGAGGCATGGTATCCATACTGACAGTCCTTATTTTTATTCATCATAGTTTTTTTTTATTATTTGGCGATATTTACTGTTTAATCAGAATAATGATTGGTAAAACGTTGCGGGATAGAGTGAAGAATGAGGATATCAGGAGAATGAGCGGATGCGAGAAGAATGTTGTGGATAGAATGCGTGTAAATAAGTTACGATGGTTTAGACATGTTGAGCGAATGCAAGATGAAAGAATGACGAAGAGGATGTATTTGTCGGAAAGAGGAGGTGTGAGGAAGCGCGGACGGCCAAGAACCACGTGACTTGAGCACGTGGATCAAATCCTTAAGGACGGCCGCGTGTTGAGTAAGAGAAATCGGCGAACATATATGAGAAACTGGATGAATGTGGAGGAAGCAAAAGAATAGATCTATATCTAGTAAGGATAGATCTATATGGCGTTCCGTTCTCTCTGCCTACCCCTCTTGGGACACGGCGTGAGGGTATAGATAGATAGATAGATACTTACTGTCCAGAACAATTGAAATATTTGTTTGAAAAATGGACGATGGAGAAATAAAAAAATAATTTTGATGAAGTAATATGAAATAACAGTTTTTAATATACCGTGAAGAGCCTGGAAAAGAATTGGTCTCCCACTTTTTTCCATAAGTTTTCGAGTGTCCTATAACAGTCAGGTGTTCAAAAAAAAATTTTTTTTTACATATTTAACTCAGCGGTGAGGTATGCCATCCATCTCGGACTTCTTAACTTAACTGGTATGTAATGGATAAATTGCATGCTTATAACGTGATGTTCATTGATGTGATATTATATGAATTCATGTAACCTTTTGTATTTTTAGTTACAATTATCCATTTTGACAATATAACAGAGATGAATATACTGGTAATAAGGTAAATGGAGCAATTCGACCAATAATTGCAAATAGAAACATATTTACCACAGCTAAAAGGTTGGTGCACTCTGATATCTTAGTGCCAACACTCATTGCACTGTATGCAAGTGAGACGTGGACATGGTTAAAGAAGGATGAAAGTGGCATAAATGCAGTTGAAATGAGATCGTTGAGAAGGATGTATGGTAAAAGTCTGAGAGATCGTGTGCGTAACAGTGATATACAAAAGGAATGTGGAATGAAAGTTGGTGTAATAACAAGGATGAATGTAAATAAGTTACGATGGTTTGGGCACGTGGAAAGAATGAATGAGGACAGAATGACCAAGAAGATATATTTGGCTAAGAGGAATGGTGCTCGGAGACGTGGATGTCCGAGCATTAAATGGCAAGATCATTTAAATCAAATCCTACAGGACGGTCACGTGTTGAGCACATTGAACAGGAGAGCATGCATGAGGAATTGTATGACAGTGACGGAAGCGAAAGATGTATACAAGGATAGAAGAAAGATGCGCTCGATCCTTTCTGCCTACCGCGCAAGGGAAGCGGCGTGATGGTATGTATGTATGTATGTATGAATTAACATCCAGAATAGATGACGAACATCATCAATGCTGATTCTTAAAAATGTTGATGTATTTCTCATAAATATTAGTTGATGATTATGCAAAAAAAGTTGAAAAAATTATTTTAAAAATGCTTATGTGTTATTATTACAAGCCAGAGAGGTCTTTAGTGAAATGGCTGAGTGTGTGGAGGTGAGAGGGTGCTTGTCTAGAGCACAATAATATAGACATACATACATACTCTCTCTATCTATTTGTCTACAAAATGGAGTATGACCCATATACGGTGTTTAAATTACACGTTGTTATGCTGAATCAGAACTATTGTGTGGGCGTAATTGTCTGAAATAATAATATTATTAATGTGAATATTATGTTGTTTGTAATATTTTAGAAAGAGCTTCAGAAAAAGGCTGAAGACGTACCTTTTTGCTGGGAGTTTCTGGTGATAGACGTTTCATATGGTGGCCTTGAGGTCATTTTATGAGTAAACGGCGCTTTACAAATTGCCCAATTTCTAAAAACGTTGTTAAACTGGAAAATTTGATTTATAATTAGATAAGATGCATGTATAGACAATTCAAGCAGATCGAGCTAGTCCCAAACTCGTATATAAATCTTGTATTATGGGTTCTAACAGGACGATAGATATATTTTTTTTTATTTTTGGAGCACTTATATTGCGCTGTTTTTGTAATAAAATCACCTCAAGGGCGCATTTACAACATTATTTGTCACTTTTATTTATTTCTATCACTGATACTATACAAATCATGTAAGTGAACTATTTTTATTGTCACAAATACTAATAGAATTAATTTTATATTTCTATTTTATTAAAATTTATCACTTAATTTAAAGACAACAAACACTGAAAAAAAACTGTCAAATTAAATATAAATTTAGTCGTTAGGTACATGAAAAAAAAAGTATGTAATCGATATTTAACCATTAAGTTTTAGGGTCAGGCAAATGCAAGAGTGCCATCTACACAAAAACAACGCACTTAGCACATAAACATATAATAACTTGACCCAGAACAATTTGAAAAGGTCATTCTTCATTTCGTCCTGGCCGGGAATCGAACCCG
This sequence comes from Athripsodes cinereus, assembly GCA_947579605.1. Taxonomy (NCBI): domain Eukaryota; kingdom Metazoa; phylum Arthropoda; class Insecta; order Trichoptera; family Leptoceridae; genus Athripsodes; species Athripsodes cinereus. The sequence goes on from OX388328.1 coordinate 4,591,289, forward strand.
GTACCTCGTAACTCAAAGGCGAGAGCGTTACGTCCGTGCCACACTAGTCACCAGTGGGTCTGGATGGATGGATTTTTATATCTCCTTTGATATCTTACTTCTATGATAGGTAAATTGAAATTAATTTAAACAGCATAGAAATACTTTTTTTACATCATGTTTTTATGTTGTTTTTATATTTTTGTACATTGTGTTGAATGATTGTGTGACGTTATAAAGTTTATCTGTATACTTGTAAGGGCCATTGCCGTATATTGTGTTAAAATAAAATAAAATCATAATTATATGTAGTCAGTTAATAATTACATAATAGGTATTAACTTCTTTACTTACAATAAAAATATCTTTACATGATTCAATGTCATATAAATATTACATTGTTTAATAAACAGAGGGTGAGTTTATACCTTATTAAGTTCATAATTTTTGTCATTTAGGTAACACGTTTCATATTGTTCATAAAAAAATGTGGAATTCACTGGTCACCTCAAACGTGGTAATAAGCATTGTGAGATACATAATATGAATAAACCTATTGGTAAATGTTTATGTGTTAAGTGCATTGTATTTATGTATGTGTATCGTCGCGATAGAACCCATAATACAAGATTCATATCTTAGTTTGGGACTAGCTTGATCTGTGTGAATTGTCTATAAATGTAAAATTACGTTATGTTTAATCAAATTATAAGAATAGTGATATAAAAAATAAAATAAGTTTCAAATATACATAAACGAATGGATTAAAAAAAACGATTTAAAAGTGATACATATAAAACACTATGTCTTTTCTTATTGACAACATCGACTAGATCAATACAAAAAAAACATAGAAGTAACTATTTATTGACACAGGTAAATAAGCATTTCTCAATCAACCTTCTATGAACACAACATATTAGTATTTTTACCTCCCATAAACCCCCCATTTCGCCTCCCTTCCTACCACTTCACAACAATATTAGTAGTAATAGTAATACTGGTGCCCCCCCAAAACTCCTTCTATTTTCCTCCCACTACTCCTCCATTTGGCTGTACAATCTAAGCATTAGCTATGATGACTCGACCCAACCCAGTTTTGTATGAATAGGTACAATGATCGTCCAACTGTTTGCTAGATTTAGTCAGACGATGAAAGCAATTCCCCGCGTTGGGCGCTATTTTAATTGTACAAGTTTTTAGCTATCTAGCTAGCACGATATTTTGTGTAAGTGGGGGGGGGGGATCAACTTATGATAGTTGTATCAAACTCTGTGAACTACATATTATGTATCCAGATTATTAGCAACTATTAACTACTATTATTTCGTTTTGCAAGGAGTCAGACGCGATAGCCCAGACAACTCTCTTGAACATTTTTTGTAACAATATTTATGTCAACAATATCAAAGCCAAGAGAAGAAGAGCGATGTGTCTGAGGTTTGTGATAGAATAGTTACATCGATTACAGCTGATTCCGAGAACAACCATATCACCGTTATAAGCCCTCTATAAAAAAATCCACCGACCATAGATGTATGATTGAGATTCCACAATAGTTTTTAGTTTTCTAATTTATGATTTTGTGGAAATATAACAGATTTTTTTTTTGTAGTATCACTTTCTCCCGTCCATACTAAATCTTTCGCGATGCTGTACACCTTGTCTTTGACAGAATGACGTCACTGCACTATACCTCTGAATTCACTTTAATGCAAAACCGATACATCTTTTGAACATTCACGATTGCTTTTTTTGTTATGTTATTAATAAGCATATTGTTATGGAAATTGTGCAAGTTTCTGGCTAAAATGCATGGAAGATGTATTTTTATATAAGTATCTGAAAGGTACTTTGTTGAACTCTGCAGAACATCTGGGAGTAAGTGATGAGAATGTGTCTCCGTCAATGGAATGTTTGCCCTAAAATATTGCTTATTGAATGGGATCTAATATTTTTATCAAAAAATTCTATTGTATCAATAAATCTTTTTTGACTACAAAATTATAACAGTACAATTATAAAATTATTCTGTGTAGCACCTGGCAGAAATTAGTCTCCATCTCTTTTCTGTAAGTCTTCGAGTGTACTGTAAAAGGGAGGAGTTCGAAAAATAAGGACATTTTGCATCTTAAATTTAGTGATGAGATTTGCAACCCATTCTGAATGTCTTATTATTTTGAAGACACGGAGAGGACAGCTTATATTTTTGTTATATGCAACTAGACTGCTGGCTGTCCCGTTTGTGGGATATGCCATCATAATATAAAACACCAATATAACGTAAAAACAAACAAAATAAATAAAAAAAACGAAATGAAAATTATCCATAAATTTATTTAAGTTATTAAATTTAAAAATCAAAGTTAGTAAGTGTAAGTTGTCAATTCAAACTTTCTAACACATTTGTATATTTTCAAACCTCGTTGGTTTCATAGTACAGTTCTCTACTGGAGCTGTGATCTTCACAAAAAAAATTGAACTCGTGTAAAGTAAAATGTGGATTAATAAAATCGCATAAAACAATGTCAAAGTACACTCAAGTTAAGAGTACCTCTCTACCCGTACTTATGGACGAATAGAACTTCAGTTCAAAATATATATAATATCCATCCATACACACAGCGTAGTTTGTGTTATAGGTTTATTATATATAAATACTAATATTTCTTTTTGTGCAGGTGCAAAATATATTGTACCGACAATACTGTGTACAGCACAGCCGTTAACAATTGTCCGACGGAAAATTTAGGAACTATATTGATCATAAATTATGAAAAAGTCATAGAATAAAATATTTCGAAATTTTAAAATGTCAATCTTTTTTAAATATAATATTTCAGTTTTGTGATAATATTTGTTGTGTTAAAATATATACAATTTTGAATATTTGAAATCGCTTTAGATCGATTTCTCTATGCAAATATATGAACATACCAAAAAAAGTGGGTTGGGGTCAAAAGTGGACCAATCAATTTTTTTACTTTTTGACAAAGTACGCAGAAATATTTTTCGTATACAATTGCATTTTTCAAGCAGAATCAAATCCTATTCCGATTTTTTTTATGACATTTTCCATTTTCATTGAAATTTGTGTGGGAAAATAGCGGTGAAAGATATTCAAAATTGAATTACTATTTTTTCAGATGTTCTGTGTTTTTTTTATACACCTTTTACAGTTTTTGAGTTTGCCGGTATCTGGGATCGAACCGTGCACCTCTACCAGCATTTTTCCAGTTTCGATATCAAACGCTACGAATGGGTTTAGTTGGAAGATATCGAAATCTAGCGACAAACTCGCCCTCTGTGATTTGAATTGTATAACTGATAATTGTTGATAAGATGTTGCAACCAATAATAATAATTTATTGAACACATAACAGTTAAAACAGATGCAGCAATATGTTCAGATTATTTAATATTAAAACTATTATCAACAATTATCAGTTATACAATTCAAATCACAGAGGGCGAGTTTGTCGCTAGATTTCGATATCTTCCAACTAAACCCATTCGTAGCGTTTGAGAGTCAAGTCTCGTGTAAAGGAGGATTTGTCTGATGTATTGTAAAGAATAAAAATAAATAAATAAATAAAGTGAACCAACAGATGATTATATTATATGAGAGTGTGGTTATATTTTTAATTGTGTTATTTTTCTTATTTTTGTGTTGTTATTTTGTGTTATTTTTCTCCACTCCCGTGGAGCACCCGGTAAAGAATTGGTCTCCCACTCTTCTGCGTAAGTTTTCGAGTGTCCTGTAAAAGGCAGGTGTTCGAAAAAATTAAGACATTTTACTTCTTAAATTCAGCGATGAGGCTTGCCACCCATCCTGAATGTCTTGATTTTATATTGGCACGAAGAGGACAGTTTGCATGTTTCTTACATGCAGCTGATCTGCTGGCTACCCCACTTGTGGGATATGCCGTGATGGTATAGTAGTAGTAGTAGTAGTATTTTTCTTACTTATTTAATTGTGTTATTTAATTGTCTTATTTTTCTTAGTATTCCCCCAGGACAGATTTTGGTCTAGTGGGGCAATATATTCCATAATTTTAATAATAATCTTTTATTTCATAATGTTGTTTATATGTTATTTTTGGATGTGACATTTTTAGAGCGCAAAGAATGTCGTGGAAAGAGGTGACGCAATTGGCACAGAGACGCTCTGAATGGAGGAGGCTGGTTTCTGCTCTGTGCTCCCGAGAGGAGCGTTGAGGGCGATGATGATGATGATGATTTTTGGAAAATAAATAAATAAATATCAAAATTTCTCTGTGCCAAAAAATGTAAAATTATATTTTCGATGGATGGTATTACATCTTATGCTGATGTCAAAAAACGGTAAATATATGTGTCACTCGTTCCGAATTTCAACATTTTTATGTCACTGACAGGACAGCCCGCATGTTAATTACATGCAGTAGATTATTTGTCCAGCATTGGCTAACAGCATTTGTTGGAAAACTCTAAATGGTAAAGACATACAGATTCCAATCATAACTTTTGACTTAATGGAAGGTTTTGTTGAATTGGTAAAGTGTACTTTGAAAAACTCTCAAAAAGTTTTTCTATTAAGTGATTGGTCTTGTTTTCATAACTATTTTATTTACTACTAGGCACTTCATATTTGCGCAATTTTGTTATGAATAAATAAATAAATAAGATTATTTATTCCAACTTATTTCCTTTGTGGTTATAATAAAGAAAACCAAATAAATATTTTATTTTAAATATCAGTCTTGTGGAGTCCCAGGGAGAAAAAAACGTTCCACTCATTTTTGTTTTTAGTTTTTCTGTGCTGATGCTTTGTTCAGCACCGTTTAATGAGGCATTCATCTCAAGGGTGGGGGAAACTTTGTTGGAAGAGCGATGTCTTCAACTTGCTCCTGAACGTTGTTATTATTGATTTGTTTTTACGAAGGTCCTCGGGGAGTCAATTCCAGATGAAGGGTCCCGCGGCACCAAAAGCACTGTCATATAGAAGCAGGTCTTGTTTGCACTATTGATCTCGTTTAGCATATTGGTGAATGTTTTTTGCTTAGCGTAGTAGAGGTCTACTTGCAAGTGTTTTGAGAACGTAGAGCTCAGACTTAAAAAGCCAGTTAATTATTCGTTGAACACCACGTTTTCAGAGATTTAATATCTTTAGTTCAGCGATTAGGTATTCCACCCATCCTGAATTCCTCATTTGGCCGAAGAATATGACTTGCATGTATATTACAAGCTATTGGACGGCTGGCTACCTCACTTTTGGTAGATGCTTTGATGGGATAGATTTAAAAAATATGTATCTAGTATTAATTTACTAGACAGAGAATCAAAACCCTCCATATTTTTTTTTATTTTTCAAAAAAGCGAATATCTTCAGTACAAAGACTTCAAGTTTACTTGTTCTATGTACATCTTCCTCTATCTATACCATCACGTCATTTCTCACAAGTGAGGTAGCCAGCGGTTTCACTGCAAGTTATGCTTTTTGTGGTAAAAAAATATTCATGATGTTTAGAATACCCCATCGCTGCAGAATTAAGTTTTTATTTTCAAAATTAATTCTTTGCATCCGGCGCACATAAAATTGAGTCGGTGATTTTTTTAACATACTTAAAAGAATATTTTATTCAATGCCTAACTAATATTATGCATGTAACCTCAGGCAAAATTGTTTGATAGAACAATCAAAATCGTGCGAAAAAAGTGAGGATTTTTAAAATATTTGTGGAAAGTGAAGGACCATTATTCGACAATGCACTCGAAATGACCGTAGAAAAAGAAGAAAAAGAAGAAGAAATAAAACATTTTAAATAAGTTGTGCCCCTTTCGAGGTAGTTAGAGAAGATGTTATATTTTTATTTGAAGTAACAGGAGCACATGAAATTGAATAGGTTGTTCCATTTTGCACTGAATTTTAATCTGTAAAATTGAGAGAAGATTCTACTAGAAGCTATATACGTATTTGCATAAAAGTTGTGAGAAAATACTAATAATAATATACTTATGTACTCTCGAGTAAATAAAGTAAATCAAAGAAGGAAGTTTATCATAATCATAATGTTGGAGGAGTAATCCTTTTCGCATCATGAGCGCCTGTTACAAATATTTCGTCTGACTTTATATAGGTGATTTTAAAATGGTTAAATTCTGTCTACATTTAGCAGAAATTAAGCATTTTAATTATTTGCTATCGGTAAATTAAATTTCATCGACAGTATTGAAAAAATATCTCTTACAATGCACTGTTTTCATGTTAAATTCTTGTCTCAGAGCAATGTTGTAATAATCATTGTAACTAAATAGTGATTGAATTTGACTGTTTGAAAAATGGTTGAATTTTAAATTGGTTCTCTTTTGGAAGCTCATGGTGGAAGAGTGTTTCCCGCAATCAGACTCTCATTTATGTTAAACGACTAGGCAAAAATCGAAGACGAGCTAGAACACATCCAAGCAAAACAACTGTCAAAAATTAACTAAACATTAAAAATGGCCGACCTTGTCAGCACAAGTAAGGGACATGAGTACCAATATAACGCTTAAAAAAAATCAAAAATCAGATATATGTACCCCAAGGAAATACAAAATTCGCGATACTTTTTGAACAAAGTAGTATATTTAAATGTTTACGTTAGGTGAATTGGACACATTTTAATAATGAATAATAATGTTCGGTTGCATTGTTTGTTCTCATTTTAGTTATATAACATGGAAAGAAAATTCACAAAGACCGAGCTAGTCCCAAACTAAGATATGAATCTTGTATTATGAGTACTAACACGGCGATACACATATATACAATGCACTAAACACATACACATGTAACATGCAGAACCAGGAAATAAAATGTCAAACAGAAAAAAATTACCAGTAATATAAAAATCGCAAATTGAGGTCAAATGGTTGTATACAGCAAATTATAAAAACTATTTTATAAATGAGAATTCACATTGAATACATGCGCATATCTCTCCACAAACAATGAATATTACAGAAAAAAAGACAAAATAATTAAACTATAAACCTCGACTACCCATCGTCAGTTTGTGCACATAAAAATTTGACGATGTCAGATCTGTATTTGAGGACACTGTCAGCAAAAACATCTGTGTTCTCACCAATCAGATTACCAAGAATATGAAATCTGTTTTTTGAAGTATGGTACGTATAGTTATTTCTAGTATAAGACTCGTGAAAAGATACAGATTGTTTGGTAGGTATTTCTGAAAGAAAAATTAAATTGGATTAATTCAATCAGTTCAGGATAATCGATTGTACCATTTAGAATCTTGTGTAGGATACAAATGTCAAATATCTTCCTACGTTCAAAGTTGTTGTTAATACTCCGTCAAATCTGTACGGTCTTTAAATTTTTCTCCTTCAACTAGCAGCGCAACTCACAACTCAAAACTCTAAACTTTTATTGGAAAATGTTATATGAGTATTATTATTATTATTATTGTTTGTTTTTCAACTGAGAGAGAGGGAAAACTTTGAAACACCTGAACATGAGATGAAGAGAGATAACAGTATCATAATGTTGTAATATTTGTTTCTAGTGTTATTTACATGGAAACACTTGGGATTAATAATGTGTTCCTACAAATAGCATAGCGTCGTTGCATATTCCAAAAGGGGTATGTGAATTTATAAATGTTTTGACATTTCTAGAATAAACTGCTTATAATGACATCATAAGCATTTTATAAAGTGATTCTTAGTATCAAATATTAAAATTCAATACTTAAAGAATAATATCACATGCCAATAAAAAGTTCAAACAACAATTTTAATGCCCTTATGAACAGTTTTTGAAAAGTATTCCTAAATACAAATGTTCGTACATATCTCTTTTTGAATATGCAAAGACGATAGAATACCAATCGCATTAGGCATAGACAATATTCACATCTTTTTATTAAGTTCGAATACTCTCTCTGCCTCCAAATTCAAGCATTTGCATATTGCTAGAGTAATTAGGTATTTATTAATAAAACAAGATGTATAGCTATTCTACTGTTGACTTTATTTATTTGTGAGCCGGCTTTCAAGAACATCCGCTCGTAAAGTTTTACTTTTGCCCGACGATGAGAATTGAAACGCTTGAAATCCGATTCGCAAATCAATAGTGTCAACAGTAGAATTACTATACACGAAGGTATATCTTGTTTTAGTAACAAATTATCAATATGGACTTCCACCAAGAACCGTCTGTCGATAAATTAAACTTTATTATCTAGAGTGTTTATGGGTGTGTTTGGGCTTATTTAAAAATCAGATTCACGGTATGAAGAAAAACCGATAATGAACAATATTGTGGAGTGTCCTCTGTATGGCTTTGAGTTTGGTTGGGGGGCCTATATGAGGTGACCATCGATGCAGTAAACTGATTGTGAAAATTAACACAAATTTAAAAAAGGGCAGAATGCATTTTAAAAATGCGTTCCTTAAAAAGTGATATAAATTTTGATAAATTTGACAGCTCGAGTAAACACACAATCAAACAAGACTCAAAAATATTATATCGAGCATTCGAATTTGTTCTTTATTTTTAAAATAAATGAAAAAGTTAAACTCATACAGTTGCACACAAGTACGAGCAAGATAGAAAGAGTGAAAATGTAATCGAAAAGTACCTACCTTGGTTTGTTTTTATTATAATAATTATTATTATTAGTGTTATTCCTCATTTTTAAACCGCGTGAAAGAGAGGGATATATACGTTGTGTATTTAGCGAGAGCGAGAAAGTAATAGTAATATCGACCATGGATTAGCAAATTAACAACCCCCTTAACCAAATATGTTCTGATACAGAAGCAATATTTTTCTTTTATTATTATTGTTTTTTTTTCCACTTTTTTATCGTTCTGTTTTCATTCCTCCTTTTTTTTTATAATGATGCCACTTTATGGAACGTGTTTTCCCAAAAGGAGTTACCAGAGAAAACATTACTTTTTAAAATTGCGAAAAGAAAATAAACAAACAATGAAAAAATCATTTAACATGCATAATATATTTTCATTAGTCAATAAATAGTTTAATAAAAGATAGAATCTCGGACTTTAAATCCAGAGATCTCGGGATCAACTCCTGCTGCCGAGCTACGAAGGTTTAAAATATACGATCTGGCCGATCCTTAATTAAATTAATATGTTTCTATACTGAGCAGTAGACAACCCGGCAATGAATTGATTTCCTATTCTTTTCTGCAAGTTTTCGAGTGTGCTGTTAAAGGCATGTGTTCGAGTAAATAAAGACATTTCAATATCTCAAATTCAGTAATGAAGTTTGCTGTCCATTCTGAATGTCTTATTTTTTTGTAATCTCGGAGAGGGCAGCTTGCATGTTTATTAAAATCAATAATTTGCTGGATTTCCTACTTGTGTGATGGTATAGATAGAGAGATTGATACTATGCAAACTATTACAGTGTAAGAAACGACTAGTTTTGGGGTGATCAACAGTGTTAAGAACGTCAATTTTTGGAATTATTGGCTCAAAGTCGTTTATTTATTGTGTGGAAACCCAGAAAAAACAATCAGACTGATCTCCAGTACTGTGCACAAAACGCACTGTACGTGGAGATGCGTCAAAAATATCCTCCATAGTGCACGCGACAGGGCACAACGAACACTTCAACAAATTAATGTGGCATAATCTGTGCAACACCGTGGATTAACTTAGCTATGAAATATTTATTTTTTTTATAATTTTTTTTATAACATATTTACATAGTTAACAAATACATAATATAAATAAAACATTATTTTTCAATGACTCAAGTTCAAAAAGAGAAAATCTCGTGTTTTGAAATGAGCTACATTGTTACAATATTACAAAACAATACAAAAGTAAATAAAAAGAAAACAATATCAAAAACATTACCAAAATAAATCCTGAAACTTTCCATAAACTTGAAAAGAAAAAAAAAAGAAAAACACATCGTACAAAAATAAACATGTTAGTACAAATTAAATAACAATAAGGTACAATATTTTCAATCAATAATCTATACCCAAAGAAAAGAAAAATCTACTTCATTAACTTTTTTAAAGCTAACTTAAACTTAGCTATACCAATATTTGCTAGATCCTTACAATCCACCGGCAAAGCATTATACCACTTCACTCCTAGGTAGGAGTAGTGGTTTTGCGCAAACGTTGTGTTTTTTTTTGGTATTTTTATAAGACCACCTAGACGAGGCAATGTGCTAATGCACTCCACCGGGTGGATCGGATCAGTTATATTATATTCTTTACAAATACGCAGCATATATTCTTTATAAAACGCATATAATAATAATAATAATAATAATAAAGACAATTTATATTTGGCGCCGTTTAATGATCCGTGACCATCTCAAGGGCGCCATAGGATGGGTGCCAATGTATTTCATCACAAAAATTCTTATCCTTGATGCTTTACAAAAACCTTGAATGTTAAAAGATAGAATGGGAGACCTTTTTTTGCTTCGTGAAATCTCCAGCGGTTTATTATATTATTCTTTTAGTAGCAAAAAATTACACAAAATGTCCTTTCCACACCTTATTTTAATTTCTTACAATTTCAGTTAAGTGAAAATTTTCATAAATATCCTTTAATTACGTAATTTTTCGCCGAGTACAAAAATGAAGACAGAACCTACTACACCTACTAACTGTGTTTTTGAAAATCCTTGAAAATATCCCATTGTTGGGTGAGACTATAAAAGATAATGGGCTTCCGTTAAATCCAGACACTTTTATCAGAGCCCAAATCCATATAAACCTTTGTGTATATCTCGTGGATTATAAAAAAAAGTATATTCGTGGTCTCCCTGGTATAGAACGAGTCTTCAATTTTTTTTTCTGCAATTTTTCAAATGCCTTGCAAGAGAGAAATTCGTAAAAATATATCACGTATTTAAAAGGTACGTATGCAAGCGAGACATGGACTTGGTTGAAGAAGGACGAAATTGGAATAAATGCAGTAGAGATGCGATCGTTGAGAAGAATGGTTGGTAAAACGCTGCGTGATAGAGTGAAGAATGAGGATATTAGAAGAATGAGCGGATGCAAGAAGAGTGTTGTGGACAGAATGCCCGTGAATAAACTACGGTGGTTTGGGCATGTTGAACGAATGAACGAGGTAAGAATGACAAAGAGGATATACTTTTTTTTATTTTTTATTTTGGCTATCCACCCGTTATCGAGTGACTTGAGCCCTTTGGGAACAATGTATTCGATACCATGGGTAAAATACACCATATTTATAAGTGCATTACCCTCCAAGCATCATATAATCATATCATAATATATTATCAGCATAATCCGTAGACTGACAATCAAAAATAGAGGATATACTTACCTGAAAGAAAGGGTGTGAGGAAGCGCGGGCGTCCGAGAACCACGTGGCTTGATCACGTGAATCAAATTCTCAAGGACGGCCGCGTGTTGAGTAAGAGGAATCGACGTGCGTGTATGAGAAACTGTATGAACGTGGAGGAAGCGAAGGAAGTGTGTAAAGATAGATCTGTTTGGCGTTCCGTTCTCTCTGCCTACCCCACTTGGGACACGGCGTGAGGGTATAGTATAGTATAGTTTAAAAGATATTTAGCATCTTAACATTCACCATATTCGGGAGCAAGTTGAAGATGTGACTGTTCAAGTGACGGCGCCCTAACAATGGTCACGGATTATTAAACGGCGCCATATATATAAATCATCCATATTATCATTTAATTTAGCTGTTATAGGATTTGCTGTCAACCTACCTGCATGTCTACTAAATTAATAATGACACGTATAGGGCGATCTGAAAGTTGTTTGCATGCAGTAATTAATCTGCCGACTACCACTTTTATGATGGATATCTTAAAAGGTTTTCTGGTTCCTGTTGGAAGATTCGGTTCTTGGTAACTTTGCGAAATTCCGTTTGCGTTCGAGTTTAAAATTTAGTTACCTTCCAGGGGATCCACTTGGAAATTCCTTCTTTGCCCCCTGTCATATTTATTTATTTATTTATTTTATTCTTCTTGCACATCATCATTCATATAACAAATAAAATAAAGCAATAAACACAAGAAAAAATGTGATGATGTGCAGTGGCGAGATTATCACTATATAGTGATTTCTTCCATCTAATGCACTATGGAGGATATTTTTGACACTTTTTCACATGCTGTGCGTTTTGCAAAATACTGGAGACAAGTCAACTGGGTTTCGACACGATAAATAGTTAATAATGAGGTATATTGTGATGAATCCTATTTTCGAAGATTGGCATGGATTGGCCACGTCGTTAGATCCGGAGAAGAAAGGGCGACTAAAGGTATTCTGCAGGGTATACCGGAGGGCAGGAGACCGTTAGGTAGACCAAGACAAAGATTGTTAGATAACATCAACCGAGATCTGGAGGAGCTCAATGCTAAAGACGACTGGCAGTCCATTGCTCAGGATAGAAAGGCTTGGAGATCTATTGTTTCGGAGGCAAAGGTCCTACAAGGGCTGTTCGGCCATCGGTAGAGAAGAGAAGATATTGTGAAGAGATAGTTAAAACAATATGTGTAATACACATTGTGTATGTTCCACTTGGCAAAGGATATGTTGCGATGGTTTGGATATGTGAAGCGAATGAATTATGAAAAGGTGACGAAGAATATATTTGGTAAAGTGGGTCAGCAACCTATACGGTTTATTCATAATACCTACGTGGTTTGCTCATTGTTTACCTCAATTGTGGAAATTATTGTCACTGTATAGATAAAGATTAAGAAAATTATTCGAAAAAATATTAACTCGAATTTGAACGATTTATATAACAGAAACAAATTTGTTTAAAAATCACAACTTGAAAATATTATCATAAAATTTTAATTTAAATTATCAAATTAAAGTTCAACTTATATATTTAAGCTTCACTAATTTCCCCTAACATCAAAAGTTGTCTATGGATCTTACATTTTTGGCTTGTTACTTAAATTTTCTTCGTAGCTTTCTCACACTCCTCTATGCATAGTTTTTACTAGGTAAGTGCTTGTCACTTGCTTCTAAATCAGTATGACTAATGGCAAGTAATTTTAATGTAGTGTATCTTTTTGAAAAATTCAAATTTTTGATCCATTCCATTTGATTTTTTGTAGGTATAAATTGAAATGCATGTACATACAATAAGATGTGATTATTATAATAACAAAAGCAAATTTAGTAATCTCGTAAAATTTAATGGTTCTTGTAGTTGTAAAGAACTATTTTTTGATTAATGAATCACCTTTCACACCATAAAAAAAAATATTTCGACATAAAATGATAAAATTACTAAAAACACTTATCTTAGATACGCCAAACTGTCTCTTCGGCATTGTGAGCAAAATGAGCAAATGCCGTACAAAAGTAATATATATGTGGAAACGGTAGTCTTTTTTTGAAAACCCTCTGAGTAGTAAATTGAGAACTTGAAATGTTTCTCCATATTTACGATGAATGTGTATCTTTTTAGTGGATTTTCATTGATTTTATCCCGTGGAGCACCCGGTAAAGAATTGGTCTCCCACTCTTCTGCGTAAGTTTTCGAGTGTCCTGTAAAAGGCAGGTGTTTGAAAAAAATAAGACATTTTACATCTTAAATTCAGCGATGAGGCTTGCCACCCATCCTGAATGTCTTGATTTTATATTGGCACGAAGAGGACAGTTTGCATGTTTCTTACGTGCAGCTGATCTGCTGGCTACCCCACTTGTGGGATATGCCGTGATGGTATAGTATAGTATAGTACTTACATCACATCGTTTCCAAAAATATTTAATTCGTAAATTCAACACACGAAACCACCATATATGTACCTAAGTCCCGTCCGGAGCACTACCAAATCAGGTGACGTTGTCTTTTCTAAGCCTTATATGGTAGTTTCATACATATTATGTGACTTCATACAATGGTTAATTGTAAAAATAACATAACATAACATGTATACACAATTCACACAGATCGAGCTAGTCCCAAATTAAGATATGAATCTTGTATTATGGGTACTAACACGACGATACACATAATTCTAACTACTTACTCTACGCTGATGACTTGAAGGTATTTCGTGAGATAGAATCAGAAAATGATGCAATACTGCTGCAAAGCGACATAGATGCCATCTATTCATGGTCCTTAAAGAATAATCTTTTATTCAGTATACAAAAGTGTAATATGATGACTTATACAAGATCTCGCGAACCGCTTAAATACTCATATAAAATGGGAGGAATGTCGTTGTGTCAAATAGAAGAAACTAAAGATTTGGGCATTGTATTCACGGCAGATCTTTCATTTAAAAAACACATCACGGAAACCACGGACAGAGCTTTCAAGGTGCTAGGTTTCGTAATGAGAAATTCAGTACACTTTAAAAACGGTAACACCTTGCGTATATTATACGAATCACTTGTGCGCTCTATTCTAGAATCAGGTTCCCTTATTTGGAGTCCAAATGAAATTACTTATGTACTGCAAATTGAAAAAGTTCAAAAGCGTTTTTTGCGACACTTGTACCGAGTCGAATGTGGTTACTATCCTTACCTTTACCCCTCATTATTTATCATGGGTTGTATGGGGTTCACAACGTTGGAAAAAAGGCGTAAGGAGTATCATTGTAGACATTTCTTTAAATTGTTACATGGAATAGTACAAAATCCCGCAATTCTCGCCGAATTAAATTTTTACGTACCAAACTCATACTGTCGATCGCGTACACATGTACTATTTTATCCTCCACAGGGCAGGACCAATCTAGTGGCTAACTCTCCAGTAGGTAGAGCAGTGCAATATCTTAACGAAGTAGCACCTCACATTGATATTTTTGGTATATCATATCAGGAATTTATTAAGCATGTAGACATCCACTTGTAATGTTTTATTTTATTTTTGTTTTATTATTATTATATTTTTTTTATCATTATTATTATAATTAATTATTATGGTGCATAATAATTATATTATGTGAAGATTTTTTTTTTTTATTTGATTTTTATATAAGCATGTAAACGCTTTAATATGTTTTTTTCTTGCTGTTAATTATGTCGGATCGGGTACATGGTCTACTAAAACCGAAGTGAGCCTTGCCCATCACTAGTAATTTAATTAACAAGTAGCGTGACGTAGTATGGGTGGCTCTGATTGGGTAGTGGCCTTGTGCCCGGTCTGAAAAATAACATGGTGATTGTTTTTTTTTTTATCTATTGATGTTTTTTGAGTTAACTTTATTTATTGGTTTTTTAAATGGTGTTTGAAATATTGTGTAGTGTTTTTACAGAATATTGTAAGTTATTTTTTTTATTAATGGGTTATATTCGTATGGTTGTTATTTTAGATTCTTAGATTCATATTTGTTTATGATTGTTATATGTTGTCCACTGTCCAGCAATTAGGTTTCACAACTGTCAAGCTGGCAGTGGTATATTTTTTTTTTTTTTTTTTTTTTTTTTTTTTTTTTTTTTTTTTTTTTTTTTTTTTTTTTTTTTTTTTTTTTTTTTTTAAAAAGATATATCTGGGTTTTGTTATAAACCCAAATACAACCTTATACACCTTTCACACTAAGCTAAAAGCTTGTGTCGTGAAAGGGGAGTTTGCCGGCACCTGGGATCGAACCACGGACCCCTTGATCACGAGGCCGAGACTCTACCTCCAGGCTACCGACGAACTCATTCAAATAAAATAAAATAAATATACAATGCACTGAACACATATACATGTAACACCCAGACCCAGAGACCTGAGTTAGCGTTCAAATGCAGACGACGTTGCGCCAAAGTGTCAATTTTCGTAACTATTGTGTATCTTAGCAACGAAATTGACACTTGCTTGCAACTTCGTCTATACTCGAACGTTAACGGAACGAAAACGGTACGTGAAAATGTGTTATTGACTATCAGGCCTCTGGACAATTTGAAAAAGGTCATTCTTCATTTTGCCCTGGCCGGGAATCGAACCCGGGACCTAGTGACTCAAAGGCGTGTGCGTTAGACTCCGCCCCACACCGGTCGTCTAACATCGGTAAACGTATTTTTTCTTATAATTTTTTTATCTCGCCTTATAAAACTTTCTCACTAACTTATCTTAGCTGTTTAGGTTCAAATGACAAGTACTAATTTGATGTAAGCGGTGTATATATTTCGCTTCCATTTTAGCCTCTAAGCACTTCTCAAATAACGCACCATCAGTTGATACCACCTCTATAATTTATAATTACTTCTCGATGTTCACAACGAGGAGAGTGACAAAGATAATTTTTGTCAACAATACATCGCCATCTCTACAAAACGCCGAGACGAATACATCACAGCAGCGCGGCGATTAAAACGTCGAGAGTTTTTGATGATTAACATCGAATTTGAATAGCCTATTTTAATGCCTGTTAAAGAACTTTATAATACGTAAATACATACCATCACGCCGCATCCCTCGCGGGGTAGGCAGAAAGGATCGAGCGCCACTACTTTCTCTCCTTGCATACATCTTTTGCTTCCGTCACTGTCATACAATTCCTCATGCATGTTCTCCTGTTCAATTTACTCAACACGTGACCATTCTGTAGGATTTATAATAACAATTGTTATACTTTTTTAACTAGATTTGCAATTGACGAAATCAATCAGATATCTCGATTGGAAAACCATGTTAACAAAATGTAACATCGTAAAAAATCTAATCGGAAGACAAAAGAACAAGAAATATTTCTTCTATGGTTTTAATCAAATGTTTTTCGATTGGTGGATCTCATATCATGACAGTGAGAGTGGCGGAATTGGTGAAAGTTGTCAATGGACACCAAGAGTGATAGGTTGAGCCAGACTAGAGCGAATCCGTAAGCGTTGGAATGCTTTTCTCACTACTTCCAATATCAGATTTTGCACAATGTTACATTGTGTAAACATGGTTCTCCAATTCAGATGCAGATTGGTTTTAATATATTATTATTTGCTCGAATAATATTCTTTAATATATTATTATTGTCCCGTGGAGCACCCGGTAAAGAATTGGTCTCCCACTCTTCTGCGTAAGTTTTCGAGTGTCCTGTAAAAGGCAGCTGTTCGAAAAAAATAAGACATTTTACATCTTAAATTCAGCGATGAGGTTTGCCACCCATCCTGAATGTCTTGATTTTATATTGGCACGAAGAGGACAGTTTGCATGTTTCTTACATGCAGCTGATTTGCTGGCTACCCCACTTGTGGGATATGCTACGTGATGGTATAGTATAGTATAGTATTATTTGCTCTAATGACATTTTATTAATAATTAATTTGTCCAGTTTCGATTCCAAGCCACGCAATTATAATTATAATATTATTTTATTTATTTTATTCTTCTTGCATCAATCATCATTCAAATAACAAAATCTACAAATAAATTTACATAAGAAAAAATGTGATGATGTGCAGTGGCAAGATTATCACTAAATAGTGATTTCTTCCATCTAACCACGTCACATTAATACTGAATAGAAATAAAAATAATAACAACAAAAACACAAACAATAAGAAAAATAGCTACATAAATTAGAGAGAGAAAAAAAAACTACAATCCACACACCTAACACTCCAAAGGGACCGGGAACTATAGGAACTATAGGTAGGGGTTAGGGGACGGATGCTGAGTTAGAAGACAAAAAATACTTCTTGACGGCGTATTTAAATCCATTAAAAGTCCATCCTCAGGGAGCTAAACATTTCGGCGCGACTCTCAACGATTTGCTGACAGCGCGTTTTGCGAAATTTCGGGCACATTGCAAGAAGAGAGCATGACAACCTGGAAAAAGTAATTATGACTGGGGTTGTAGAAGGGAGGAGGGGAAGGGGCAGAGTGCCAATAAGATGGAGCGACCAAATTAAGGAGGCCACACAGAACTCACTTCACGGGGTCTTACACATGGCGGAGGATCGCTCAACATGGACACAGATGGTTTACAGAACGAGGCATGATGGTCACGGTCCTCAGGATTGAGGGACCGACAGAGATGATGATGATGATGAAAATATTGAGAAATTCTATGTGAAGAAGGGAGATTATTTCAGCAACGAGCACCACATACTGAGAATGATTGAGAATAGAAATTGGTGTTATGTATAGGAATCACCAGAAGACGCTAGTTGTTGGAACGCAGTGGTATAGCTACATATAGACCATTATCGACATGATTGCCTCGGCGTTTTGTCAATATTTAACAAAATGTTTCATCTCTGACCTCCAAAGTTTAAATATTCATTAAGATCTTATTACAACAACCCTTGGCTTCTGGGGTAGTGCTAGTGGTAGCGGTAACGGTATCTGGCGGTATCTCGGTATTTGTTATGGCTTTTTTACCTACTTATTATACCATCTAACATCCTATCTTAATAAGACCCCTATTAAGTCCCATTCAGCGTCGATATTTCTCCTGATTTATTATGATATCGGTTTCTAATGAAATATTTCAACTTTGACAGTTTCTTTTTTTAATAGACAGTGGGAATATCTTGGGAAAAAGTAAGGTAATTGACATAAAATTGTATTTATGAACAATGATCTTTTATATAAACTGGAAATTTAAAGGGAAAATTGGTAATGCGACCAATATATATATATATCGGTCTTCATCGAGAATTGATTCGAAAAGATAATGTCCATTTATAATCATATCTACATCGAGTATTTATGCAGAATATATTTATTTATTTATTTATTTCACATCAACAGCACACTACAGACAATATATGTGCATAAAAACAAACAATGCAAACAAAAAAATGGTATCAATATATCGCCCTATTTATAAGTGCACACATCAAATTAAAAATTCATATTAAGTTTGAAGCCCATAAGGTTGTCAGATTTAAGTAAAAGAATAGTAAAATGATAAAAAAAAGCTACCACATTAGACAATAATATAAAAAAAAACAATATAAATAAGAATAGGTAACAGTTATCTGTTCTTACAATAGTAATAATTAGTTAGTAGATTTTTATAAACAATCCAGATTAACTGTCATTAACTAAAGTAACCTTACCTACCTACCTGTCCAACACAGAAAAAAAAATTGATGGTTCATATATAAGAAGTTCATCTTCTTTACAGCAATCACCACAATTTGTTTTTTTTTTTTATATATTTAGTTTTTTCATATAATAAATAAATAAATAAATTTATATTCAATCAATCAATAATAATGTACAAATGTTGAGACAATTTATCACCAATATAGCTACAATTAAGTTGCAGCGGTCTCACTAGGTTTTCCTAGCTTGTTTTTTACGCGGCGGCAGAATTGCCATCCACACTTCTCAGCATTATACAACCAGATAAGTCTCCATATGATCAGTCATGGTCACACAAAAACTTAACAGTCTAATGCCGGGAAAAATTCATCTATCCAGATATACAGGATATCAAAGGATTAGGCTCAAAACGCGGGATCAAAATACCAGCATTGTGCCTGAAATATCTGTGTTCAGAAACCTTTTTACAATATTACAAGTGTTTATTATAATAGATTTTTGAATTTTAATATACAAATTAACTGGTAAATCTAATTTTTGTAAATTATTTATTAAATATTTCGGAGTTACCCCTGTAGCTGGCATGACTAAAGGTATTATATAAACCGATCTAGAATGGCAAATATTTTTTATTTCTCCTGCTAGTTCTGTATATTCACGTATTGTTTCTGCGACGGTTGTTTGTATATTATGTGTATTTGGAACAGCGATGTCTATTAGGTACGTTATTTTATTACGTTTATCATGTAATACTAAATCGGGTCTATTATGATGTATTTGTCTATCGTTATTATGGTTTTATTTTGTTTTATTAATTAATATTTGTTTAAATATTTAATTATTATTATTATTAAATAGTGATTACTGCTTCTTAACTTTTTTTAATTTATAACTTACCCAGATAACTCCATTTATCTCAAGTTACCTACACAATAACGGGTGGATAGCCAAAAAAAAAAAAAACTCCATTTATCCCAACTAACCCTCAATTGAATCGATCATTTGAGAAACAACATAAGTCAGTAAATACAAACTTTTCAGAAATCACAAAAAACTGTTTGATATAAAATTTTGAATGAAATTTTGATATCTTACTTAAATCAAAATGTTACTTACAATGTATTCTTTTATTATAAACCTTTATTTTACGTCAAAATATTTTATTTGTATATTAATATGTTCATTCAAAACCTTTGACTTATGTTGTTTCTCAAAAGAAAACCATTTCAGGTGATAAAAATCAACATTTTCATCACAGATTATTTATTAAAAAACCAAAAATCACTATTTTTCATTATTTTCATCCAGGTTAGTGGTTGGCGTTAAGTATCAGCTGTGAATCGACAGGAAAAAAATTAGTGTAGCTACAACATAAGTCACTGACTTGTGTTGTTTTTCTATTGACTGGCTAAGTTAATCAGCTCAATTTGTATCAAATAGGTAAAAATAACGTGGTTTCTGAATGAAATAACGTACTATACTATACTATACTATACCCTCACGCCATGTCCCAAGTGGGGTAGGCAGAGAGAACGGAACGCCAAACAGATCTATCTTTACACACTTCCTTCGCTTCCTCCACATTCATACAGTTCCTCATACACGCACGTCGGTTCCTCTTACTCAACACGCGGCCGTCCTTGAGAATTTGATCCACGTGATCAAGCCACGTGGTTCTCGGACGCCCGCGTTTCCTCACACCCTTTCTTTCAGATAAGTATATCCTCTTTGTCATTCTTACCTCGTTCATTCGTTCAACATGCCCAAACCACCGTAGTTTATTCACGCGCATTCTGTCCACAACACTCTTCTTGCATCCGCTCATTCTTCTAATATCCTCATTCTTCACTCTATCACGCAGCGTTTTACCAACCATTCTTCTCAACGATCGCATCTCTACTGCATTTATTCCACTTTCGTCCTTCTTCAACCACGTCCATGTCTCGCTTGCATACGTAAGTGACGGTACCAGAATGGTATTGTGCACCAGCATTTTAGCCATGTTCGACACATTGTCATTGCTGACAATGGGTCGAAGTGCACCGTTTACTCTAGCACCGGCCACTTTCCTTCTTTCAATGTCCCCATCGCATCTTCCATCCCTCGTAAACATACTTCCCAAATATACATACTCACTTACTTGCTCCAAACATTCGTCACCAACTTTAATCTCGCAAATCGTTTTTTCATTCTCTCTTTCAAAAACAAGAACTTTCGTCTTCATAACATTCATTTTCAAACCATTCAAATTGCAACTATCATACACACACGTAACAATCTCTTGTAAGTCCCTTTCACTCTCAGCCATTAACACCAAATCGTCTGCGTACATCAATGCATTCACCCGAAACCCATTCAGCTCGACACCAACATCCATCTCTTTCACAGGTCGCATACAGTAGTCGAAGAATAGGTTGAACAGCCACGGAGACATGACACAACCTTGCTTCACTCCTTTGGTGAGGACAAACCACTCCGAGAGAGTGTTATTTACCCTCACGCAAGCGGAGCTTCCCACGTAAAGTGAAGATATTGCGCGGATCAACCGGCTGCTCACCCCATACTCCGACAACACGCGCCACAACCTTTCACGGTCCACTCGATCATATGCTTTCTCCAGATCCACGAACGAAATAACGTGCGTTTCAAGAAAAAGGACCCAAATAAAAAAAAATCATTTTCGCTAAAATCCTGCGTTATGTTGTTTCTCAAATGGCTGATTCAATTACTACTTGAATATAAGTAAAGATTTGTTCATTTCTGCTTACCCTGCAAGAAAATTTGCGTGGCATATTAATAACATAACACCTTTTAATACCCATATAATAAACTGAATATAATTTTATTTATTATTCCAGAATATTGTTGGTAGTAAAATAAAAAAAAATCAGGGCTAGCAATCATTCGTCTCATGAATTATTTTCGATAAAAGATAAAGAGCCAATAAAGTGAGTTATGTTCAGTCAATAAAGAAGGCGGCAAGATCGTTTATTGGTTACTTTATCAAAATCACCCTCAATGTATGGGTGTACGAACGCGGGACACAATGAAATATATTAAGTTAGTACGGAATCGAGACACCAGAGGGCATTAGTAGTTGATACGAACATAATTCCACTTATAGGTAGATTTGATTTTTTTTTAAAGTGTCTTAGCACCGCTACGAACACAGTCAAAGCTAATGTGTATTACAGAACACGTGATTGTATTAGTAACCGAGTAGCATCACTGTGATTGGCTGGTGCTTTGTGTGGGGTGTGTACCATACTCATTACTGAAGGATGTGTTAGTAATTATGTACCTATGAGTGGGGCACTCTTACATGAATTCTACTCTAGATTTACATACCACCACGTCAATTTATACAAGTGGCGTAGCCAGCGGGCTTACTGCGTGCAGTTAATATGCAAATTATCTTCTCCGTGCCGATAAAAGTTTTCTAACAATATTCTTATTTAGGATGAAAACTTTGCACACTTTAAGGTATACGTGGATGTGTGGGTCTCAAGGTGGAATCTGCTACGTCAGCTGGGTCCCCCAACCAATGACATGGTAAGGTCGGAGGCTGATGCCAAAACTGGCATACTGGTACTGACAGGCTAGAGAGATTTGAAAGGATAAAGAAATTGTCACCTAAACGGATAAATAGTAGTCCTTGGACTTCTGAAAATATATCCGACATTATTTCAACGTAACTCTATGTAAAATGTCTTTTATTTTTATTTATTTATTTATTTATTCTTTACTGTACATTGATTACAAGCAAATTCACACAAAAATACATTTAAAACAAAGAAAATCATAGAATCAATATACAGAGGGCGAGTTTATCGCAGAGGCGCGATTTCTTTCAACTTACCCAATTTCGTGCAACTTTCACATAAAGAAAATCTTAAAGAAAGGAAAGAGGAGGTAAAAAAGGAGAAGAATATGTAGGAAAAGGGACTAGGATACAGAAGCCATATTTTGTGTGATAAAATGGTCCTTGACTGCCCGCTTGAAAGCTTGAAGAGTGGGGAGCAACCTTATTATAATGAATGTTATACGAAAACTCGCCTTTAAGGACTCATAAAAACTTACAGAAAAGAGAAGATACATTTCATGGCGATTGATAAATATTAAAACAAAAATAAATGTATGCACATACATCACTGTCTGTGTACATTCTTGTGGTTATATCACATATGTAATATAACCATAATACTAATGTAAATGTTGAAAACGACTATATTCTCAGCTACCGCGGGATTGGTATGCACTTATTTTGACTATAGTCTCATCAAGCATCGTAGGATTAAGATTAAGACAAAATTAAGATCGTGTAATGAGTAATCCTGCAAAAGTAATCATCTTCATTTATAGGTTTTTTTTTCTTTTTGTGGATTTGTAAACGTACTGAATTATTTGTTATATCCGCAAAAAACTTCACTGGTCAAATATTGATTTAATGTATAATTTGTAATATTGATTTAATGTATGAATTTGTAATATTGATTTAATGTATTAATTTGTAATATTGATTAAATGTAATAATTTGTAATATTGATTTAATGTAATAATTTGTAATATTGATTTAATGTATTAATTTGTAATATTGATTTAATGTATTAATTTGTAATATTGATTTAATGTATTAATTTGTAATAGATTTAATGTATTAATTTGTAATGTTGATTTATTGTATTAATTTGTAATATTGATTTAATTTATTAATTTGTAATATTGATTTAATGTATTAATTTGTAATATTGATTAAATGTAATAATTTGTAATATTGATTTAATGTAATAATTTGTAATATTGATTTAATGTATTAATTTGTAATATTGATTTAATGTATTAATTTGTAATATTGATTTAATGTATTAATTTGTAATATTGATTTAATGTATTAATTTGTAATATTGATTTAATGTATTAATTTGTAATATTGATTTAATGTATTAATTTGTAATATTGATTTAATGTATTAATTTGTAATATTGATTTAATTTATTAATTTGTAATATTGATTTAATGTATTAATTTGTAATATGTACCAAATGACTGCAAGTTTTGCTTGGCTAATAAATGAAATAAAAAAACAGGTTTCAATAAACTCTTTTTCTTTTTTTCAGGTATGTCTGAAATCTTTTGACAGCAAAAATATTAAGCAGCAACAGAAAAGAATTTACATAATCATGGTAAGTTTTTCAAATATTGAATTTACAATAATTTCAATCTCCTACTCTTTTTCGTAAGTTTTCGGGTCAACTGTAAAAGTAATGGTACGCTAGTGAAATAAAGTTATGAAAATTTAGAAAAGTGTTGTATCATATACACTGGACATCACAATCTAGTGATAAACTCGCCTTCTTTGCATAGAATTGTATAACTTGTAATGTTGTGATACTTCGTAATGATTGATGTTGCAGCCAATGTATGGTAAAGAATAAAATTAAAAAATGAAATTTCAACCATTAATACAAATGTATTAACTTTTAATACCAATTTAACAATGAATAATATTGAACAATTTAGAACAAAACATGTACATAGATACTGCCTCAGAACAGACTAAAGTCTAGTGAGGCAGTAAATTCCATTTTCTATAGGTAATATTGTCGTAAGAATATGTGTTTTAAGATATGATGTTCAGTTAGTAGTAAAGTTTTGTAGTAGTAAGTTTTTTGTTGTTACCTATATACCTATACGGAAAAATAAACAAAATAAAATAAAATATCGTTTGGACATGTTGAACGAATGAACGAAGAAAGAATGACACAGAGGATATATTTGTCAGAAAAAGGGGGTTGAAAAAGCGCGGGTGTCCGAGAACCATGTGGCTAGATCACGTGGATCAAATTCACAAGGACCGTGTGTTGAGTAAGAGGAACCGACGTGCGTGCATGAAAAATTGTATAAATGTACAAGTAGAAGCAAAATAAGTATGTAAATATATATCTATATGGTGTTCCTTTCTCTCTGCCTACCCCATTTGAGACACGGCTTGAGGGTATAGTATGGTATAGTATAACAATTAATATTCTCTCTCAACCTAGTTTGCACAACATGTCGATTGTGCAAATGTGGTGTCTGTTGGGTGATATTCTTTATAAATTAAAAACCTTATCTTAGACGTAATGAGAAGACAAAATACCAAAATACGTTCGCATATTTAGGGGGAAATATAAGAAAGAAAAGAACTAGGTGCAAGAAGATTTTATTATTATTTAATTATTTTACTTTTCTTGCACATTATCACTTACATAATAAAATCAACAAAACAATTTACACCTTTTTGATCTTTTTCAAATTGTCCTGGGTATAGGTGTTACATGTATATGTGTTAAGTGCACTCTCTCACAGTCTTATTAATAAACGTAGATTAAATTTCTAGAAGGAGATGAACCACCGATCAGACAAAAAACGTATTGATAAACGTTGATCAGCTTGAACCTAGTTTAAAAGTGGTTGATCCGCCTCTCGAGGTGGTTTAAGTAAGGTGATTTAAGTAAGGTGGTTCAAATCGGCGTCATCTGCCCGCCATGTTGGATTTTACGTCAGATGTTTGCTATGCGGGTTTACATGTACGTTTTGCAGTTATTTTACAATTTATCGGAGTTGGTTTGGGTTAAAAATACGCTTAAGTAGTATCCGAATGTGAATTTAATTCAATCAGTTGTTTTTCTTGTGATAACAGACACTTTTTTCGTGTGACAGAACACCAGTTTCTTAATTTGTTTTTTGATAGACGCATTTAATTGTTTCGTGACAGAGATACTTTTTTCCATGTTGTATGAAAGTTATATTGATTGATTCTGATGAGAATTATTCCTGTACATCATTTGAATGTAAAAGGGAAAGCAGAAAATAAAATTTTACTGATGGTTAGTAATGCATATTGTGCGCAGTGTTATGTTATACCCATATCACTGATTGTGTGTCAGATTATGATTTATTTGATAAATAAATAAAATGTCATTCCATTATTACATTTGCTTTTCAATTATACAAACCTTCCTCATCATATTATTTTATATTTCTGTGTATTTGGGTACAAAATGTCAGATGAAAAAACCAATACAGTGGAACCTCTCATAACGAGTATTCGCATAACGAGCAAAAGAAAAAGTGAAAAAGTTGCTCCCATAAAAATGGATAATTATTTGTCATAAATTCATATTTTTATTTAGGTACGTTTTTTTTCCTAATCTAAATTGTATTTTAAGTTGTAACACTCTTTTATAAGTAATTTTGTTTGAATAAACTTTAATAAAAAAGTTCTCCAAGAATAAGTACTTATTCTTTCGGCATGGAACGCATTATTGTATTTTACATCGATTTCTATAGAAAAAAATGTTTCGCATAACGAGTAAGAGTCTGGAACGAATTAAACTCGTTATGAGAGGTTCCACTGTAAGATAATTTTGACAGCCGCTTGTTTGTTTTGAATTTGTCTGTTTACCAGCGTCGTGTAACATGGCAACCAACATAATAGAGCGAATTTTCGAGTTGCCATATGAAATCTTTTATATAAAGTACAGATGTCTATGGTACGGATTAAATATTTTTATTAATAAAGAAAATTTGATCGGTGGTTCAAACGCTAATAGGCGGATCACGAAATCAGTGGTTCAACCACGGTTTGGCGGATTTTTATTAATAAGACTGATTATAAGTATAATATATGTTTATCGTCGTGTCAGTACCCATAATACAAGATTCATCTTAGTTTGAGACTAGCTCGATCTGTGTGAATTGTCTATGTATGTTATGTTATACATAAAAAGTTTGATGATTTCAAAGGTGAGATTAACACTATGTTAGTGATTTATTCCATCTAACCACAAGTATGATCTTTGCTAGTTGAAATAACTTTATTTGTTGTACTATTAGTATTGTTACCTATTTTTAATATTAGTATTGAACGGACGGTAATTGTTAAAATTATATTATTTTTTAATATTATATATTATCATATTTTTTCAGAACATAACCGCGAAATGATAGACAGCACACTGTGCCCACTTGAGTGCATATTATATACATAAGGATACCTATGTATACTATAAGTACGGTATTGATATTGCATATGCATACAAAATGTAGATGTATAATAAAGTGTGGAATACCGTGGGCCTGGATGTAAATTGTATTGGCTGCGAGTGCCTGTGTATATTTGTTGATTTTGTGTAGAATGTAATAGGTATTATTAATTTTTATAGATATACTACTTAAAGAATAGAATAAATGATTTAATGTGAAATTAGAGTAAGTTTTGAAGGTGTATAAAAATTGTCATAGAATGATTTAACATTGTATAAGGCGAAAGCCGTTTATTATATTAATTAAAAAATAAATATTTCAGGAGTCCAAGGATTCCTATCTATCCGTTTAGGTACACACAATTTCTTCAATATCTTCCAACTCTCTCTAGTCTGTCAGTACTACTATGCCAGCGTTGGTATCTCCGACACTTCCACGTCAGAGAGATCTTTGTATGTATGATCTTTGCTGTATAATCTAAAAATATGGTACAAAAAAGGGCCGAATTGCTTTTAAGGATCGCAGATAAAAAGTTGGATATAGCCCTGATGATCGCCAACTTGCGCAGAGGAGAAGAAAAAAATATTATAGCTACTTAAAAAGCGATATATTTTCTCAAAAAAACCTTACTTCCCTGTTTTTCCCGATAATTTCCAATCTGGACACAAAGTAGTACAGATGGCAGTGTCAGGGATGATCAATATCACTGAAATTTATTATTATTAGCTGTTTTCAGAATGGGGGGCAGGATGGGGAGGGGGTCATAATGGTGGTAGTAGACGGATGTGATAGTGGTACCTCACCTTAACACCTCTGTGTAGTGACAAAACTCCACAAAACGAAAAAATATTAAATTGAGTTTATTAAAAATATTTTTTTTTTATTCTTTTTGCACATCATCATTTTAGCATAACAGTGTTAACAAAACAATGCAAAATTTAAAATATTAGGATAATATGCAGTGCCGAGATTATCACTATCAAGTGATTTCTTCCATCTAACCACGCATTCATCAATGGAGTCTTTGTTTTACAATAATTTTTCTGTTAGTTTTAGTGTCCTGAAATATCGTTAGACTTTATGTATTAAAATAGATCATGACCTGTAGTCAAAACACATTTTAGCGTTTTCGTTCGAATATAGACGACGTTGCAGGAATGTAACCATTTTTGTAGATATTTGTGTATATTAGCTATGAAATTTGACATTTTCTCGCAACGTCGTCTTTGTTAACGAAACGAAAACGTAACGCAAAAATGTGTTTTGACTACGGGCCCATCAGTCATCCGATATATTCTTTATAATTTTCCAATGCTTAATAACTTGTTAGTTTAAGATTTTCATTTACATATTAAGGGTTTTCCCACCACTTTCCCCTGAATGTTTCAAGAGCTGAGCTCCTTTATCATCCAGACTCAACGAAACAAAAGAAAAATTCAAAGGGAGGGCTCAGGATTTGCCTTAAGGGCTCCCCCCGACAAAATCCTCCCCTAAACTACAACCCTTAATGTCCCTTGGAGGAGATACACACTACAAGGCACTACTCACTACGACAATATTCTTATAAACCATGTTCTTACAGTTACGTATTGCTACGTACTAAAATTCTTAACACTAAAGACAACACTTTACAGCTTATTATCTAAGTAGAGTATTCAAGACAATAATAATAAATGCTTACTGATCATACTCACCACTACCAAACACAAAATTTCCTCCTTATTGAATTTGAAAGAAACAAAAAAAAAAGAAAGGGAAAGAAACACATTAAACTTCCAAGGGTAGAGTATGAAAGGGGAAGCAAATAAGCAATTGATAAAAAAAAATGACAAAAACCAAGGGACAGAGTGTTTGAAAAGCCACCTCCAACGAAAGGAGTGGACATGCACAAAACAAGTAAGAGTTCAGCGGATCGGTCACCAAATTATCAGGATGAATCCACTGGTGGCAGTCCAGGTCGACGAAGATCATCCCACTTAAGCTTCCAGGCTTCTACAATTTTTTTTGAAGCATTTGAAGTTTGTAGCGTTAAGGGTTAATTCTCGAAATTTTCCAAACTTTCAAACTCCAAACTTTCATTTATACAATTTCAAACTCAATAAATCTCGTTGTATGTATGTATGTCGGATGATACATTTGGCACCGTTTAATGAAGCATCCATCTCTAGGGCGCGGAAAACTACTTTGGAAGAGCGATGTCTTCAATTCACTCTTGAACATTATTGTTATTGATTGATATTTGTTATTGATTGTATTTGCATTGACTGATAATCCATGGTGCAGATGTGGGACAGGAGCTCAATATGCGAAACATATCCTTTGCGATGCAAGAGAGGAAATGATTCTGGGTATAACTGTTAATACTCTTCGACCCATTTAGTTTGAGGAAGTGTTTTTAAATGCTACAAACGCTTCACACTTCAAGGCATTTGTGGATGTGTGGGACGTTGGTCTCAAGATGGGATCTGCTACGTCAGCCGGGTCCCCCGCCCACTGACGTGGTAGGATCGGAGATGCCAACACTGGCATAGTAGTACTGACAGACTAGAGAGAGTTGAAAGATAAAGAAATTTTCACCTAAACGGATAAATAGGAGTTCTTGTACTCCTGAAACATCCGAAAAATAAAATTATTTGAACATTATTCATTATTAAATATATATTTATTTTAACTTTTGATATTTTATTAATTTATTTCATTCTTCTTGCACATCATCACAAACATAACAAAATCAACAAAACAGTTTACATAAAAAAAGGATGTGATGATATGCAGTGCCGAGATTATCACTTTTTAGTGATTTCTTCCATCTAACCACGTCATATTAACACTAAACAAAAATAATAATAATAAAAACACAAAAAAGAAAAATCTCTACATAAATCAAAATGAAAACAACAAAAAAATGTACAATCCACACACCTAACATTCCAAAGGGACCGGGAACTATAGGTAGGGGTTAGGGGACGGATGCTGAGTTAGAACACAATAAATATTTCTTGACTGCGTATTTAAATCCATTAAAAGATTGAGATATCCTATGAGAAGAAGGGAGATAATTCCAGCAACGAGCACCACATACTGAGAATGATTGAGAGTAAAATGAGTTAGCACGTTTTGTTTTTATACCGATGTTGAGACTGATATTATTATTATTATTAGTACGAATTATTATTATTATTTGGAAGGTTTGTAAGGTAGGTACCAGAGTTGGCAGCCGGGACTCGGTGACTTTATTTGACAAATTGACATATTTTATACTACATTGTACTTATGAATATATATATACACTAACTTTGCTTTTCTCTCTATAGCTTCTACGAGAACTGTTCGCCATCGAATCAGTGGGATGAAAAATTATTTATTGAAGGTACAAACGTCCCCCATTTCTGTCTGATAGCCTGGTAATGTATGTTAATGTCTTTACCGGTGATAAAACGAATACCGAAAATCCGGCCAGATGCTTAACGGTTAAAAAGGGTTGATAAACACACAACAGTAACTTACATTGTAAAAATATATAATAGACACAACAAAATTCTATTACACAGATATTGTAACAGTATAAAAAATTTACTACTACTACTATACCATCACGGCATATCCCACGAGTGGGGTAGCCAGCAGACCAGCTGCATATAAAACATGCAAGCTGTCTTCTCCGTGCCAATATAAAATTAAGACATTCAGGATTTTTACTATACTTTACTTTTTGTATGGCTTGTCCTTGGTTCTCGTTGACCTGTGGATGTCCATCCAGTCTCCATCGTACTTTTTTCTGGACACTATTCCACCAGATGTTGGATTATAGTGAAAATAAAATCAAATTTCATTATTGGTGTCGAATGAATGAATAATTTTACATTTTTGTTAAATCTTCTTCTACTTTTGCTTCAGTTAGGACTATGTCATGTGATTCTTGGAGCCTGCTCCTGGGAAGTGGATGTCCAACTGTCCCTCCATCGTTTAGGTGGTCTTCCTGGGGATCTGTTTCCTGTCATGCGTCCATCTGCTGCTATTCTGACCACTCGATCTGAGCTCGCCCTCCCCACATGATCTCTCGAGAAACTTCTTCTTGTTCTGCCCCATCGCACAACATCTTCGACGACCGTTTATATTAAATAATTTTTGAAAAAGAATCCTTTTAAAAGAGTTTTTAAGTGTCAAAGCAGAATTTTACTAAACTAAGGAAAACAGTTATCAGTAAGAAAACAGACTATCCCGTTATCGGACCGAAAAAGAGCCGCTGCTAGGACAAATAGTTAATTTATGACAGATATTTACGAATAGAATTAAGATGGGCTGCATTCTCTTAGCTGAATTATATATTTAAAAATAAAAAGTCCCATAAGCCTTAAGAGAAAGCTTTATAATTTGTGTGTCTTGCTAGTGATTACATATGGGCTAGAGACTATAACGCTAACACTTGCGAACAAATGGAAACTGAGGTGTGTACAGCGTGCCATGGAGAAACAAATGCTAGGCATCAGCTTGAGAGACAAAATAAGAAATGAAACCATCCGAGAAAAAGACAAAAGCTGATAACATTGTTGATAAATTCTCCAAGTTGAAATGGCTATGGGTTGGTCATGTGGTAAAGCGAGAGGTTGGCAGGTGAACTTCCAGAATTCTTAAATGCAGAAAAGAAGTGTGGGAAAACCCAAATGATGGAAAAACAGTGGTATCGCGTTGCTCGAAGTCGAAAGAATGAAAAGTTTTGAAGAGACCTGTGCCCTGGAGTTGAGAGAGGAGAAAGCTAGCACTATTCCGGATATCCGTTACATCTTTATAAGGTCCTCTTACCTTTGTTTGGGGGTGGAGCAGAAAAATATATAAATTATACTTAGGTACTACTTATCTATATTCTCTCATTTTTTATGTATCTTATTCTCAGTGGAGTAACGGAAAAATAAAGAATTATATTATTCTTTCTCCTTTATATGGCGGATATCTTTTAGAGAATTTAAAAAAAAATATATATAATTTGAGACTAGTTCAAAAAATATTATGCAATAAACTCGATTTTTAAATTGTTCGCTCATTTTTTTTTACTTCTGTAACCTAGGTTAAGAAAACTTGTTTATTTAATTTATTTTGTATAGATATATGTATTATTACTATGTGTGCTTCTCTCGGCTAGAGAGACATCGAAGGAGTGTAGTCAAAAGATTCCACACACGCGGGTATTTTGGCCGGCCAGCCCTTCAGGCTGCCCACTATGGCACCTTCGGTGTGGACAAGATTTGTTAAGTTTAGAATTTCGGATAAATGGAAGTACCCAGACTTCTGCGGTATCCGGGTGGACGGTGAGTCCTTCAATGTAGGTCGCTCATTTTTTTCTCTAAGGTTTCAAGTTTCGTGTTAAAAGCACACGATTTAAAGTTAGACTAGTGACTAAATTATAGTGACCCAGGTTTCGATAATGTCCTTTTGTAAAATTTGATTTTTTAAATTATGTTTAATATCCCAAGACGCGCTGCCTGCATTTAGTTGAGAGTCATGTTGAAATGTCAAACTATTCCTTGTTGTCAATATTGAGGGTGCACTCTGTCTTCCAATGAACGAAATTTGAAGAAGTTAATTGTGGTGTAACTCAGCACCAGGAGGAGAGACCAATGTGATTTTGTTCTACTTAATGTGGACAGATATGATGGCACTGCAGTGAACAAAATGAAAAGTTAATCTTCTTCTTCTAAAGTGCCATGTCAGGTTCCCCCGACGTCGGCTATCACCCTGGCGTAAACCTCTCTGTCCTGTGCCAGCCGGAACAGCTCTTCCACCCTCCGAACTCCGGTTCACTCTCGGATATTTCTCAACTAGGACATCTGCCGCCTTCCTACACTGCGACTACCCTCAAGTTTTCCCTTCAAAATGAGTTGGGGTAAACTATATTTCTCATTTCGAAGTACGTGTCCCAAATTTGCCATCTTCCTTAAGTTAATAGAATGTAAAATTAACATACATAGATATATTTATACATAATTATACAATTATTTGTGTGTGGATTTATGTGATTATAACTATTTGGTGTTTGTTTTTGTGTGTGTCTGCGTACATGTGTTTTCCTAATCTCCAAACATTGTAAATTTTCTGTTATTTCTTAAATAACATCGTGAAAAGGTAGATTTAATACTGTAGCAGATAACGGATTTTTCAAGTAAGGCAGTGTAATTTCTCCTCCAGGCATGTGGGCGGGAGTGGCCGAGTGTGTAATGCATTTAGTACAATAATAATATAGCCTCTAACCCCTGCGAGAGATTGCATCTGGCTAAAAAGAGCTTCTAAAATCTGTTGGTTGTGCAAATGAGGTGGCATCTACTTCTTCTTCATGGACACTTACTTGTTCCACATGGTGGT
This sequence comes from Athripsodes cinereus, assembly GCA_947579605.1. Taxonomy (NCBI): domain Eukaryota; kingdom Metazoa; phylum Arthropoda; class Insecta; order Trichoptera; family Leptoceridae; genus Athripsodes; species Athripsodes cinereus. Next base: position 4,624,643 of record OX388328.1, read on the forward strand.
GAGGTCTGCCTTTCTTGTTTTATTTCACCACTTGGTTCTGTCGAGTGCATCCTCATGGGAAACATCGCTGCTCCGCATGTCTTGTCTAACTACTACTTCACGCCATCTGCACTTTGGCCTTCCTCTTGTCCTCTTGCCGGTAACCTCGATACATTATTGTGCTTTATTGCCTACATACTCAGGTGGTCTCCTGGCCATGTGGCTATACCATCGCAATCTGCTCTCCTGTATCTTATCTGAGATATCCCGCCCACCCAGACTCCGTCGAATTTATGAATTTCGGATATAATCAATCCTATAGAGTCTTTTTCTTAATTATTTCAAATTAACGGTAACGGAAGGATATTTTTGTCACAAAAAGGTAATATTTCTCACTCCAGTTTTCTTCCTTACAGGAAATCTATGTGTCTTTTTCAGATAAGGTGGTCGTTGGTCCATTGAACAAATCCTAGACTTCAAAGCATTTTGTACGATTATTGAACCCTTAGCGGAATGACTGTCCGTATTTTTCTATTACAGGCAGGACTACATTATGATATAAAAATTGATTGATGACTTGGTAGTCCGTTAATCCCAAATCTCCTCTTTTCATACAAAACCTTAATTTTTTTTTATTCTTAAAGAATTATCAATAGAGATGTCAAATCTATCATCGAAACTAATTATTATTATTAAATATTTATACTTATAAATAAGCACAAAATCATTATTATAATATATTCTCTGTGGGGTATCTTTGTTTATTCATTTTTATTGCACATTGATTTCTAACAATTTTACACAGGAAAGTACTACTACTTAACGATTACAGCATATTCCAGAAATGGGGTTGTTAACAGACCAGTTGCATGTGATAAGCATGTAAACTGTTCTCTCAGTACAGACAAAAAATTAAGAAATTCAGGCAAACCTCATCGCTGAATTTAAAATATTAAATTTAAATGTTTTTATTTTTTCAAACTCTTGCCTTTTCCAGGACACTATAAAACTTTACATGGTTTCCCAAATAAATAATTTGCTTTGTTTTATGATTTAATTTGTTCTCTCGTTGTCACACAAATACCAATAAAAACAATTTGAAAATGAAATAAAAAAATATATTTTTATTTGATTCTACTTTTTGATTTATTTGACAAGAGAGACGTCTTTTGTCTTGTTAGGACATTGCCAATTATTAGGATTGACATGATGTACCTACTAACGTTAAATACTTATTTCGCTATGGAATTCTACTTCCTAAACACCGATACAGTGAATAATTTGAAAATGGTCTATCTACATATAGATTGACTTAAGCGTAAGGAAGAACCTTACTAAAGCCTTTGTATGGAGCATTCTGCTTTATGGTTGTGAGACATGGACCATCAGCAAGAGTGAAAGCGGACGGTTGGCGGCCTTTGAAATGTGGTGCTACAGACGCATGCTTAAGATCCATTGGTCGGAGCACGTCGAAAACGAAGAAGTATTAACCAGGGTAGGCGAAAAAAGGCAACTCCTTAAGAGAATCAGCCAACAACGAGCTAACTGGATTGGCCACAACATCAGGCACCCAGGACTACTCATAGCCATCGCGGAGGGTAAGACCGAAGCGACAAATGGCAGAGGCCGACCAAGAGATGCATATATGGACCAACTGAAGAGTGATATGAACTGTGGCTCATACTTAGAGCTGAAAAGACTGGCTGAGAATAGAGACGAATGGAGAAGAAAAACCAAACTCGTTGCAGACCAATCCAATGGATAACTCATTATATATATCTACATGCTTTCAAGAATAGGTACTAAATATTATGCAAAAACGTGTATTCTTTGCCAGAGACATCACGTAACCCAAAAATTCGATGCAACTAAATAGTGTATGTTTCGATGATAATTTTGCATTCTCTATCTCAGGTAATGTTGTATTCTTTGAGGGGAGATATGGTGAGTTGGGACTACAACACCGCAGCAAGCGTCTTAAGATTTCTTATTTTTTAAAATCCCTAATGGATTTACTCATTATTCTTTCTTTTTCTACCACCGTAGAATATATTTTTTTATTTATTTTCTAAAGATTGAGGTATAGGCAGGTAAGAAAGTATATGTTTTTTTTTCCTAAAGGTTTTCATTTTTGATTGATAATACCTTTGTGTACGTTATTTTTTATGCATGCTGTTTACTAGTTTATATAATCGGCTTTTTTCAGTAAAAAGTAAACAAAAATTGTCAGCCAAAACAAACTAATATAAATATTAAATTATGTTTTATTTATCGTTAAAAAAATATTATCATAACGTGGCAAACATAGACTTATATGGTATGGATTAGTAATGCGGTACTAATTTTCTCAGAAAACATGTTCCGAAATTACTAATTTCTAATATGCTGTTTCATTCCACATATGTTCTGAGAATGCCCAATATTAGTTGGCCAACCAGCATAACCAGCGCATCCTGTCAATCCCGGCTAATGGTACAACTTTCATCTCAAAATCTTTTGCAGTTCAGGGTGCTCGTTGCTGGAATAATCTCCCTTCAAAATTTAGGCTGACTCAAAGTCTGACGTCTTTCAAGCGAGTCGTTAAGGAGAAAATGATTTTCACAAACACAGCCTCCGAAACCTGACACCCATCACTTCTACCCCCCCCCCCCTTTTCCTTTCTTTTTTTGCATATATGTTTGTATCTTGTTAGTATTTGAGATGTATTTATCTGAAAGAAGGGGTGTGAGGAAGCGCGGACGTCCAAGAACCACGTGGCTTGATCATGTGGACCAAATTCTTAAGGACGGACGCGTGCTGAGTAAGAGAAATCGGCGTGCATGTATGAGAAACTGGATGAATGTAGAGGAAGCAAAAGAAGTATGTAAGGATAGATCTATATGGCGTTCCGTTCTCTCTGCCTACCCCTCCTGGGACATGGCGTGAGGGTATAGTATAGTATGTTTGTATCTTTTTTTTTCTTAGTCTCTCCCTTTTAAAATATGCATATGTGTGTATGTATGTATTGTATTTTTTTTTCCAAATCGCCTTAGATTTTTGTTTTTATTTTTATTGTATGTTTTTTTTTTAAGTTAATACTTTTGGGTTAGTTGGAAGAGATCGCGCCTTTGCGATAAACTCGCCCTCTGTATATTGATTGCATTTAATTTGAATGTATACCTTTTATGTAATTGTTTTTAATCAATGTACAGTAAAGAATAAATAAAATAAAAATAAATACACTTCGAGAGCGTTTACGATGCACTTTTGTTACTTGATTGTATATAGATTGCGATCGATTTCAGCACCGTTGCCATTGAGGAGCGAAATAAAACTAGCATAGTCAATGGTAACGATTTGCTGAAATCGATCGCGATCTAAATACAGTATAATCAAGTAACAAAAGTTCATTGTAGGATTGTCTTTTAAAAACGTTCAAAATGTCTCGAAACTGTTACATAGTTAATCCTTCAAAAATAGATGAAATTATATGAATAAAGTTCACAAAATAAACGTCGTCTCAATCAATAATAATTATAGATATTAATTTGATTTTGATGAGTGTTTTATCACTTGAAAACGTTTAAAACCTTTTACACCAAAATTTCAATAAAACATTACTTCCCAAATCACCACGCTCAAGTTACATACTATATAACATAATGCTGGGGAGGCAAAACCCATCAATTACATAAGTCAGACGTGCAATTCTAATATATGGCAATTAATTATTATATTAAATAGGAACGTATGGAGGCAAAACAGATTAGGACAGAATATGTTAATACCTGATAACATCGTGATTTTAAGGGTAATTTTATTATGCTTGATGAAACAATATCCTTTATTGGTATATTACATACATTTTCTTCCCCTTTTCCTAGTTGGGTCGGGGGCCCATTGCGCCTAGGTACCTCCTCCAGAGATACCTGTCCACCGCCGCTTCCAGGACCTCTGGCCACTCCAAACCAAGCCTTTCAACACACAAGTTTGACACCAGCTGCCATTGCCAGCTTCTTCTAGGAAGGTCCACCGGTCTTCTGCTCTCTCCCACAGCTTCCAAAGATCTAAGTGGTAGTCTGTCTTCTGGCATGCGGAGAACGTGACCCAGCCATCGCAACTGCGACCTCTCTATATGCAGGAGTACCGGTTCCACCTTGAGAGCCTCACGAACATGCGTATTCCTATTATTGGTGTATTTAACAATTTTTTATTAAATATTTAATTTGTATTAAAACACTGTCTTTCACTTTAAGTATCATATTTTTATATTTTCATAAGTATTATTTGTCCATTGTATTTTTTTAGTTTTAAGTATTTTTCACTGAGAATGGACGTAGTCCAAAAAGCTAATGAAAATATATAATACTTTAAGTAGTGTTTTAATTTAAACAAATTAAATGTCTAATTATGACAAAATTTCACAGTGTTTGCTCTTCAATTTTTTTTAAAATTGTTTTAATAGATTTGGGCACAAAGCGCAGATGACAAAACGAACCGACATCTTAAGGGATAACTTGATCTTAATCTTAACTTGATCTTAATCTTAACTTGATCTTAATCTCAACTTGATCTTAATCTCAACTTGATCTTAATCTTAACTTGATCTTAATCTTAACTTGATCTTAATCACACGTGAATCTCGCTTACGCTGTAACGCGGTGTTTTTTACTATAGTCACTTTGCGCGTCGTATGATTAAGGGCCCCGTTTAGCAAAAACGGTAAAATACCTATTCTATTTTCAACAAATTTGATAGAAAAACTGCCAAAACCTGTTGACCTTTGCGAACATATTGATTTGATAAAATAAAAAAAAAAACAAATATTAATTACCAATATTAGGTTTTTACTAAAAAATAAATAAATCGCAGACTGACGAGATTTATTTAGGTACTCTTTATTCTATCAAAATACAAATTATTTGTAAAATATAAATATTAATTTATATTTTATTATTATTATTATTATTATTAATTTTTTAACCTATCAAGCATATAAATACTTTAGATTTTAGCAAACTTTTTTTAGTATACAAAAAATTAAGTCCTTGTGGTGATTTTTAGTAGATTTCTCGAAAAATTATTTCTTGAGAATTCCACAACACTACTCATAACTAATGAATAACATAATAAGAAGAATCTGTAATGTCGAAGATGTTGTGCGATGGGGCAGAACAAGAAGACGTTTCTGGAGAGATAATGTGGGGAGGGCGAGATCAGATCGAGTGGTTAGAATGGCAATGACAGGAAACAGACCCCCAAGAAGACCACCTAAACGATGGAGGTATAGCTGGGCTTCCACCTCCCAGGAGCAGGCTACGAGAATCAAAGGATCAAATAGTCCTAACTAAATCAAATAGTCCTAACTAAAACAGATGAAGATAACAAATGAATTGAAGATATGAAATATCTTGCACGCGTTGCTTACAAATCTGCCTTTTACGGGAAATTCATAAGTAAGCAATATTTGTATTTGTAGATAGAAAGATATTATTATATGTATAATCCTACTGTATAATTTGTGTGTTAAACGTATTTTAATCTGACCTATGTTGAATCCACAAGTTGGATAACATTTTGTACAACAATATTACATAATAAAATGAATATTACAGTTGATTAACTAATTATTAACAATAATTAACGGATTAAAGAGTTAAGAAATTTACGTTAAAATTGCAACTTGTATGTTAGTAAAATTTTTATTGTCTAATATATAAAATTCTCATGTCACTAAAAATCACTTTATAAAATGGTCATAATGTCATTATAACCAGTTCATTTTAGAAGTGTCAACACATTTATAAAGTTTTATACCTACCCAATTTTTATACCTACTTATTTTACCAATTTGGAATACTTTTTATTTAAAATCATATACGGCGTGAGCCTTTTACATGTTAACAAAAAGTAGGACAGGTAACAACAACAAAAAAAACAATCATATACAATCACATACCTACATACATTGCAATTCACAAGTCAAGATCAAAATAAAAACAATACAAGTAATAAAAATTAATAAAAAAGGTATATAATGAGTCAATTATGGTATATCAAAATAAGTTAGTAATTATATATAAAGCGTTGGTAAAAGTACGTCAAAGAAATAAATTTAAATGGGGTAAGATACAATTCGAAAAATGAGTTCATCTAGGATATAATAATAATAATATTTATTGAGATAATATTAAACACATTAACAATAATTAACATAGTTTCGGGTTGTTCCACTCTCGCTCAAACTGAGTATACCAATAGACATAATCATGTCGCAAAAATAATACATCAAAATTTAGCAATTAAACATAATCTTTAAAACTCACAAATAGTAATACCTTATTATAAATACAACCCGGAACCGGTTTTAGAAAATCAAAATTACAGGCTCTATTATGATAAAACCATAATAACAGATAGACAAATACATCATAATAGACCCGATTTAGTATTACATGATAAACGTAATAAAATAAGGTACCTAATAGATATCGCTGTCCCAAATACACATAATATATACATACAACCGTCGCAGAAAAAATACGTAAATATACAGAACTAGCAGGAGAAATAAAAAATATTTGGCATTCTAGATCCGTTTATATAATACCTTTAGTCATGTCAGCTACAGGGGTAACTCCGAAATCTTTAATAAATAATTTACAAAAATTTGATTTACCGGTTAATTTGTATATTAAAATTCAAAAATCTATTATAATAAACACTTGTAATATTGTAAAAAAGTTTTTGAACACAGATATTTCAGGCACAATGCTGGTATTTTGATCCCGCGTTTTGAGCCTAATCCTTTGATATCCTGTATATCTGGATAGGTGAATTTTTCCCGGCATTAGACTGTTAAGTTTTTGTGTGCCCATGACTGATCATATGGAGACTTATCTGGTTGTATAATGCTGAGAAGTGTGGATGGCAATTCTGCCGCCGCGTAAAAAATTATATATATACAACAAACACAATTATACAATTCTTTATCTGTTTTTTTTTACCCTCAAAATTGAGCAGAGCTCGTGCTTTGAGGCGTTAAAAGGTTTTTACTAATATTTATGCAAACGTTGTTTTACCATAAACATTATTCCATATATCTACTAATATCGCTATTAAAAAATAGGAATTGATGGTAGAAGGGTGATAATTTAGGGCTGTATGTATTTTTTAATGCCTCATCACCATAAAAAAATTCTTCAAAAAAAAAATCGGGGTGGATTATCTTTAACTTAAGGGGTATGAAAAGTAGAAGTAAGTCGATTCTCGGACCTACCCGATATGCACACAAAATTTCATTAAAATCGGTCCAGCCGTTTCGGAGAAGTATGATAACAAACACCGTGACACGAGAATTTGATATACTAGATTTACGATATTAATGATAATGCAACAACGATATTGCAATGTGAGTAAATTAATAATATTATTATTAACCATTAACTGAGTTAAGCTTTTGATAAACGGTTTAAAGTTCTGCATATGTATATGATTGTATGTATAATGTTTTATTGTATACACACTTAGAAGGTAGCTCTATCTCTGTATTTTGTATATATGTATGTATCTGTTGTTGTTTTGACTTTGTGTTTTGATGTTAATATGGGAGCATATCACACAAGGATAATATACAGGGTGTAACGATGTATAATCTATAGAATTATAAATAAATTGTGTTCCATGGAGTTCCTGGCAAAGAGTAATTCTTGGACTCCAACTATTTTTCGTAAGTTCTCGAGTGTCCTGTTAAAAACAGGTGTTCGAAAAAATAAAAAGCGATGAAAAAGCATCGAAAGAGAAATGAGACAGGAAGAAATCGAAAATGTATGCCACATATAAATATAGACTCTTTTAAGAGATAAATGTCGTCTACATGGCAAAAACCAATAACTAGATATAAATTATTAACCTATAGATGGTAAGTGCGAATAGGAAGGACTACAAACTTAAATTTTTGTTATTGTCTGAATGTAGCTACGTTTGATGATTCATTTTACAAATCGCTAGCAGATCCGTAGCAATTCCTCTAATTTTCGTAAAATGTTCACGATTGTACGCGATTCACCCGCAATTCATTTCATTAAATGATTCATATTTAGTGAAATGTTGCTGTTAAATCGTTTTACAATTCCTAATATGATTAATATAAAGTGACCTTTATAGCCCCCCTGATCATTGTAATATTAATGTATTTAAAATCATTGGTCGAACCAAGTTGACAGCGCCGCATAGCGGCAAACATTGATAGATACTAATTACCTTGGCGCGATATTTTAAAACCCAGTAAATCAAAACTTAACACTTTCTTTACACAGTTTTATTTTATTTTGTTTATACAATAAATTTATTTTTATTATTAGACTTTTTGATTGTACCGGCGTACAAGAAATATAGAGCGTTTGAAATGATCTCTCGCGTGACAGCATCATTACACCCTGTAAATACAAGTGAGTAAGGATAATAACATAATTATTTATCAAACAGAAGTAGGTACAGAAGGTTCCTTGTATTAATATATTATCCGACAAACACACAGTATGGTACAGTACAGACATACACGCTGTATGGCCAGTCATCCAAACACTAAGTTATATTATATTTATACTTAATCTTTGTTTAAATACCTGGCATTGCTTTATAGTGTTAAGGCAAAATCACAAAGAATGCCAAAACTCTTTAAAAAATACCATTACTAGGTACTCTATTAGGCATATCCCACAAGTGCTTGGTGCTCGTTGTTGGAACAATCTTCCTTCTCCGCATAGAGTATCACAATCGCTCAATGTTTTCAAATCTTCAGTTTAGGAAACAATGTTGTCTTCTAACTCAGTATCCGTTCCCTAGCCTCCCCTCTCCCCTTTTTCCAATCCATAATCATTTTAAATTTTGTATTGATTTGTTAACACTGTTGTATAATGATGATGTGCAAAGAGAATAAATAAATAAATAAATAAGTGGTGTAGTTAGCAGAACAGTTTAAAGTTATAAAAATGCAAGCTGACCTCTCTGTGCCAAAAAAAATTAAGACATTCAGGATGGGTGGCAAACCTCAACACTGCTGAATTTAAGATGTAAATTATCTTCATTTCTTCGAACATTACTTACGTTAAAATAACTTTATTTCCCAAATATTTCAGGACTCCAAGGAAAATATTACTTTACAGGGAAGCCAAAACCAAACCAAAACCTTTGAGAATTGATCATCTCAGACTGTAAATTATCCTCTGCTTGCACATAAAAAATAATAGATTAAGAATGGGTGACATACCTCATCGCCCAATTGTAAATGTTGATGTTTTAACGTGAGGTTTCACGATAATTCAATTATCATTTTTTTTTTTTTTTAATAGATATCTGGGTTGTATTATAAACCCAAATACAACCTTATACACCTTTCACACTAAGCTAAAAGCTTGTGTCGTGACTTGATAACATAAATTCCAATTTATAATAGGTATTTTTATCATAAAACCTACAAAAGGATGATATCTCGTATAGAGTGTGTTATTTTTTCTCTATCTTGTCCAATTAAAGGGTGAATAAATTATTTATTATAAATATTCGTTCGAACAAAAACATTAATTAGACTATGTAGCACCTAGAAACTTATGTAGACATTTGGTCTGTCCAGTTCCATAGTTCAACAAGAAGAAATGTCTTGTATTTTTTGTACATTTTTGTACATTTATATTATGTTCTAAAAACACAACAGAATGTGAAATATACTATAATTATAATCGCACTGTTAAAGACATAAGTACATACGATGTCTTTGTTCCATTAAATTGCTAAACAATTCCAAATATTTATTTATTTATTTCACAATATACGGCGTGAGCCTTTTACATGTTCAAGAATACACAATACACAAATCAAATATCTCATTCACAACACAGTTGGAGAACCAGAATCAACAAAGAACAAAACACAAAAGGGAATCATTTCTGTACTAAAGTCTTAAGTACTAAAATACCATTTTCAAATTCAATTTTTTAATCGAAAAAATCTCAACATTTTACTAGTGATAAGCTGTGTATAATATTATATCCAGCTTATTATATATGTAGACCCTATAGTATAGACTCTAAGCATTTCTGTACTTATGACTCACGACTGTTGTGTTATTTCCGGTTTTATTGTCAATTTGCCATTTTTGTCAAAAATGCACTAGAGTGCTTATGGCTCTCAGGTAAAGATTTGATAACAATAATAATTTAAATCAAATCATAAAATATTGGAGTGTCAGTTTAGAATGTATATCTGTGAAAATAGATGCATTATATTTTTCGATAACTAAATATTTAATACTTAATATATATATAGGGAACCGTGTATTTTTTATATTTATTTATTTGTGGAATTGATAGAGTGGCGTTGATTGAGCATATTACCAATTAAATAAAAAAATTCGATTTGTTGAGTTATGGAATTGGACACTCGAACTATTCACTTTACTCTTTGCTACAAAACCGTCCACCGTACTAACATTCACTTTGTCTGTGTTTGTAACATGTCCTGACTTAGTTACCTTAGCTACAGAGTACCTACGTATCTACGAAGCTACTACAAATTGAGAAAGGGCTACAGATGACATGGGTCACCTCCCCATATTCACATACACACACATACATATTATTATTATACGTAGTGACCTACCTGGATCTACGACGAGTCTACGCTGTCTTAGTACGTATTTCCAATGGACAGTTTTATACAATATGTGAATTAGAATTTGTGTTATTATTACATCTTCCGTTAGTGGCGCTAATAGTATTATTCTTATTCTCCCATCTCTTATTCTCTGAATTCAATCCTCATATCATGGATTGGGACTTAAAACTCTTAAACGAAGGAATTTTAAACACATATTTAGTGTGCCGTGCAGCGAGACACAGTTCTAATTCGCTGCACTTTGATAATGTAATAGGTAGTATGTGAAATAATATTGTTTTCTTTGATTTATTTGTAATTTGTTTGAAATGTTGGATAAATGCTTTTTTGAATTTGATTTATTAATAATCTCTTAAGGCTTAGAAAAAACAATTTTTTTTTTTTTTATTTATTTATTCTCTTCGACCTCCATAGGCTCCGCAATGGGCACTTGGGGGTGTCAATCCAGACTACATTTTAATCATTCTCAAAGAATTCAATTAAAAGAGACAAGGCGTACAACAATATATTAATATCAATGGTGATCGATAATCCCTGGGTGTAAAGGGCCCAGTGATTATGTCGTCAGATGTGATATCAACTACATTATGTTTCTGCATCCATGTTACTAGAATCTTTTTCCAATAGCATTTCGTTAACTGAATAAAATGATTTTTCTAACAAATACTTCCTCACCCCTTCCTTAAAGCGATCATCCTCCAATGTTTTGATATGCAGTGACAGTTTGTTGTACAGCTTCACACTTAAACCCACGAAACTATCCGCAACCTTTGCTAGTCTGCATTTTACGGTTCTGATGCTGCCTGCACTTCGCGTTGGATAGCTATGGTAGTCTGCGTTTAGAGGTGTGTTCTCTATATTTTTTCGAGCATACATAAGGCACTCCTGGATATACGCGCCAGCAAGTGTGAGTATGCCCAGTTTTTTAAAGTGATCACGGCAGGAATCTCTCGGGCGCAATCCTAAAATGGTCCTTATGGCTCTCTTTTGCAGTATAAAGACTCTGCCTGATTCGGCACTCTTCCCCCAGAACATTATACCATATGACATTATACTATGAAAGTACGCGAAGTACACACATCTTGCAGCATCAAACCCGCAAACCTCTTTAACTTTTCTTATTGCAAAGATCGCAGAACTGAGTCTTGTGCAAAGCTGATCAATCTGTGGGGACCACTGAAGTTTTCTGTCTACAACCAACCCTAGGAATTTACAATTGTTTACTATGTTCAATGATTGGTTGCTCAAGATTTCTTTTACAGGAACTTCGTGTTCACGCCGTAAGGAGAAGCGAAGAGCATTCGTTTTCGTCATATTTAGAACTAATTTATTGTCACCAAACCAACTCTTTACATTTTCAAGGGTTTGTGTTACTATATCTTTAGTATACTGTAAATTATCTTATTCGGTTGTTCCCTAGAACTGACTATACTGGAGTCCGCAACTCATCCTTTTCGCGAGATGTACTTTAGTTCAATTACTCAGCTACCGGGCGACTTACCAAAGAGTTCGAAATTCTTTTTAAACAGTTTTTATTTGTGGTACTGCATGTCGGATACTTTCAAGTGTAGGTAGATAGAATTGTAGTATCATAACCTAAAAACTAGGTACTTTTTCCATCGATATACATGGGCTGCGGGTTCATGTCCCGTCCATGGTACTAACAAATAAGGTGACGTTGACTTTTCTAAGCCTTATATTAGACACATAGTTTCTTACGTCAAATTTACATATGTATTTACCCTTTCACAACACAAGCTTTAAGCTTGCTGTGAAAGGTGCATAAGGTTGTATTTGGGTTTATGTCAACAACTAAATAGGTACAAAGGTTTAATCTATTTATGGTTGAAGGTAGGAAGTGGGATGGACTAATAAGTTAAATTTTTGTTATTGTCTGAATGTAGCAACATTTGCATTTTGATTGTGTAGGACAAATCTTGACCATTCATATCTTGCACAACTTTATAAAAAAAGGAATGTTGATTAATTTAATATATTTAAGATTTAATTAATATATAGTGATATGTTTGATAATTGTTTGTTTACATGTTTTATAATAATAATAATAATATGACTATTTATATAGCGCCGTACTGTGATAATATCACTTCAAGGGCGCTTTAAATTATTTAGGATCAACATACACGTCCATTTTTTTTAAAAAAAACTACATAATATCGATTAAAAAATTGTCGTCAGAAAGATAAAAAATCATAACATTTAAATAAAAGTATTTTATTTTATTTTATTTTCACAATATTTAGAATCAAACAGTCGTTATACAATATGTTGACAATTAATATATTTGACATGTAGACCAGCGAAGATTCCACTCTTACCAGAAATACTTCAATCTTGAGGAAAAAAAAGTAAAAGTTAAAATGCTCCAAAAAAGTCAAAGTAAATTTAAATTTAAAAACAACGATAATACAATACTTAAAACAATACAAAAACATAAATATAAAAGCAAAAAATCCTAAAATACTAGAAATTAGTCCTTCAGTCACATTAGTCTTTAGATAAAAAGTAAAGTTAAAATTTTCTGAAAAAAGTCAAAGTATGTAAATCTAAAAATATAAAATCTAAAATCCCAAAATACCAGAAATCAAAACAAAACAAATAAGCAAAATCACCCATCCAGTATGAGTTACAAAGCCCAATCAAATACACAGCCAATATCCAATGTCCCAAGGATGCTATGAACGAGAGAGCCATGCATTCAAGCAAGCACACCCATCCACCCCCCGCCCAAATGTAAGCGATCCGATGCTGCCAAACAGTGAGAGACCGAGATCAAACCACGGGGACCGCTGATGACAACAAGGCCCCGGACACTCCCGCTCTAAAATCTTGCTTATTCATGACGAGTATGTCAAGGCCTTGAAAGAATGAATCATAAACAGAACAAGAGCGTCTCAAAAAAGAATTCTGCACATAGTTGGTGGTACACAGTGGAAATCTGAACAAATGATGGAACCGCGTGCTTCGCGTCGGACAATTAAATGGTATACTCTGTACTAGACCAATCGAATCGACCTCGTTATTCAGCAACTTATACAGATACATCATATCACTTACAGTTCTACGATTTTCAAGGGTCGAAATATGATAAAAACGTGTAGCAGTTTTATAATCATCGAAGTGATTCTGAGTCAGAAAACCTAGATGCTTTATGAATTTTCTCTGCAATTTCTCAATACGTTCAATGTGTGTAACATACTGGGGGCTCCAGACGACTGAACAAAACTCCAACTGGCTTCTCACAAACGCATAATACAGTATCCTAAAAGTAAATGGAGATTTAAATGGTTTACTCACCCTGATCACGAAACCAAGCATTCTATAGGCCTTATCGAGCACAGCATCGACATGGTCTTTAAAGAGTAACTTCCTGTCCATAATCACTCCCAAGTCCCTAAGCGCAGTTTCCCTTCGAAGTAACTGACCCTCAATCCGATAGTCGTAAATAATGGGCCGAGCACTCCTAGTAAACGATATTGAGCAACACTTTGAAACATTTAAGTATAGTTGGTTACTCCTGCAGTATTCCGAGAGTCTGACCAAGTCATGTTGAAGCAATTCACAGTCATACGGACCAGTTATACTTCTAAATATCTTGGTATCATCGGCAAAAAGGAGAAACTTAGAGTTCTGGAAACAGAAACCAATATCATTGATGTACAATAAAAATAAAAGCGGACCAAGATGGGAGCCCTGAGGCACACCAGATTGGCAAAATCTGAAACTGGAGACCACTCCACTAATCGCAACAGCCTGTGAACGTCTTTCTAAGTAAGATGAGAGCCATCTCAGAAGGTCACCGTGCACACCATAAGCTTCCAGCTTGTGCAAGAGAATCTTATGATTAATCTTGTCAAACGCCTTTGAATAATCCGTATATACGGCATCCACCTGTACTCTTCGGCCCATCGAAGTAAGTGTATAGTCAGAAAACTCCAATAGGTTGGATTCGACAGACCTACCAGTCATAAAGCCATGCTGACAGGGAGAAATAAAAGAATGCACTATAGGCGCCAGTTGGCTGACAACAATCTTCTCCATCAGCTTGCCCAGAACTGAAAGCTTTGAAATCGGTCTATAGTTGGAAGCATCATTTTTGGGACCAGACTTATGTATAGGCGTTACAAAGGATCTTTTCCAGATATCCGGAAAAACTCCCTCAGCAAACGATTTTGTGTAAAGTAATGAAAGTGGTTCCGCCAACTCATTGCCACAGTGGACAACAAATCCTGATGGGAGTCCGTCAGGTCCAGCACCACCGTTAGGGTCGAGGCCTCGAATGCAATCCAATACCAAGAGAGGAGAAAAGTCAACACCAGCAATATCCAATCCAGCCTCACAGTGAACCTGGGGCAAATCAATATCGGCGTCAACAAACACCGAGTGAAAATAGTCGCCGAAAAGATCCGCCATTGACTTCACATCTGTGCAGGTAACTCCATTCCAGTGCAAGGAATTCGGCATTGATGGCTGAAGTTTTTTAGATTTAACGAACGACCAAAATCTTCTGGGATCTTTCCTGATCAAATCCTCAGATTTGGAAATGAAACTATTATAACATTCCCTCGTCATCCGCTTCTGCCGGGCCCTAAGTAGAGAAAATGATGAACGATCAGAGGGATCACCAGTCACCTTCCAGCGCCTATGGAATTTCAACTTTTCCTTAATTACCTTTATAAGCGCTTTACTATACCAGACAGGGTATCTGGTTGAACCCAAACGCTTTTTTGGAACATGGGCCTCAATTACGGTATTCAATCTTGAATAAAATATTTCGATGGCATCACCCAAACACTTCCCCCCCAATTCAGCAGTCCAGCTCCGGGCTCCCAAATCCCGCTTGATATCAGAGTAATTGGCTTTTTCAAATGCATACACAGGTCCAGCGAGGCGTCCGACCGATTGATAGCCACCAAAACCAATAGTAATTACTAATGATCTATGATGGGCATCCTCAGGCGTCAATGGATCAGAACATGATTCAACCTTGCAGAAATCAACATTCGATATTACCAGATCAAGTATCCTATCGTTAACATTTTTGTGCCAGTTATACTGCTTCAAATCACAAAAAGATATAAAGTCGACCATAGCACAGGCACCAGCGTCAACATATTCAGAGGGAATACAATGAGTTTCACACTGGTCCATCTTCCATGATATTCCCGGTAAGTTGAAGTCACCCACCAACAAAAAAACATCATCAGTGTTAGCATTACGAACTACAGAATAAGACTCGAGAGCCGATGACAGCCTCGATATAAAATTTGAGCCTTGAGGGATATAAGAGCAACAAATATTCAACCGAGCGCCCGACTTAAGCCCACTTATTGAGACCCAAATATCCTCAGCACAAGAACTCCAAGCCACCCGGCAATCAGCAGAAAGATCACTGCGAACAGCGACCAAAACTCCTCCACCCATGAGCTGACCTGTTTCAGAGTAATTCCTATCCCGTCTAAAAACATTGTACCTAGAATCAAAAAGCTCAGCATCCCCTATGGATTCATGAAGCCAGGTCTCCACAAGACAAACCACATCATAGTCATTGAGCAACAAATTATACAAAAAATTGTTTGTCTTAGTTCTGAGACCCCTGACGTTCTGATAGTAAATTGAGAGATCAAACATCCAAGCAAAACAACAAACAAATCGTACAGTCAAAATCCATTACACCAGATAGACACGAAATAATGAACCAATACAGGCGAAGACATCTCAGACATTGGACCAAGTAAAAACATTCTAGCAGACGAATTGGGGTGAAGCAAAAAAAGTATTTTGGAAAGGGATAACAACCTAAAGCTAAACAAATCATCATGCAAAGAAAAAGAAAAATCGCAGAACAGCTCAACAGCCCCGGTCGGGACAGTCAGATAAGCTTCTTCAGGTCATCAGGGGACCGGATCATGAGAGGATGAACCTTTTCCATCTTTCTCACATATATCCGACAGTCATTTACCCAAACGAACTTATAAATTTTCAACTTAGCTAGCTCTTTCGTTCGACGAAGCAGTTCTTTATTCTCTTTAGTCAAGTGGTGATTAATGAAGACCCTGCCACCAACAGACAAACCGAGATCGAACGTTGTAAGTCCTCGCCTCTTTCGAGCTGCTTCCATAAAGGTGTTCTTAGATAGACGACTAGCAAATTTAACTATAACTTTAGTGGATTTCTTCTCCTTCGGGTCTCTGCTCCACGTGGCGACTCTGTGGCTGGATATAATGTCTTTTACGACACCCGTAGCACCAATCTCGGTAGACAAACGCACCACCAACGCGGACAAATCCTCCCCTTGCAGCTGTGGGATCCCCGAAATTTCCAGGTTATTCAACCTGGCGTATTGTTCCCTTTCGATATTTTGGGCATTAAGGTGGGATATGTCATTTTTTATAGAAATAATGTCTTTCTCGAGTGCATCATAGCGCTTTAATCTGACCTCTACCTCCCTCAGCTTCTCATTGACAGAGTCAACGTGGCCCCCAACGAAGGCAGAAAATGTTTTGAACTCCTGCAAATCCTGGCGAATGGATTTCAGCTCATCCTTCAGTGAGGCGAACTCATCTAACACCCTTTGAACGTCAAAATTGCCAGAACATGCCGGAGCAGACGCGCCGGCCACACCGGCGGCCGGCGACCCCACTCCCCTGCTCAGTTTTATCGAACTAACGGAAGTCGTGGATCTCGAAGCTTTTGAACTACCCGCCTCAGGTGTGACGTCTGTCAACCTGGACGTTCTGGGATCCTTTGAGCTGCAATCAGAACAATACCACCGAGCCTTGGATTTGGAAGACATCTTTTTAAGTGAGGAGGCAGAAGTCCCCTGACAAGTACAATGAAATCGACCACGACAGCCGCAACACTTCATAGTTTTAGTAGGGCTCAAAAGCTGCCCACAATGACTGCAGTTGTCCATCACTAAACGGAGATTTATACACAGCTGACTCAAGTGATAACCAGACAGACAATCCACAAAAATATAAAGACAACAAAAATAAACATAAACAATCAATTATTCATAAATATATAAAAAGGTATATCTTAAAAATAAATAGGTGGGATATAAATAAACAATCAATAATTCATAAATATATAAAAAGGTATCTGTCAAAATTGAATAGGTGGAATATAAATAAACAGTCAATAATTATAAATATATAAAAAAGGTATCTGTTAAAAATAAATAGGTGGAATATAAATAAACAATCAATAATTCATAAATAAATAAAAAGGTATCTGTTAAAAATAAATAGGTGGAATGCAAATAAACAATTAATTATTCATAGATAAATAAAAGGTATCTATTAAAAACAAATAGGTGGAATTTAAAATAAACAATCAAAAAATCATAAATATATAAAAAGGTATCTGTTAAAAATAAATAGGTGGAATACAAATAAACAATCAATGATTCATAAATAAATAAATAAATAAAAAGGTATCTGTTAAAAATAAATAGGTGTAATTTAAAATAAACAATCAATTATTCATAAATATATAAAAAGATATCTGTTAAAAATAAATAGGTGGAATATAAATAAACAATCAACAATCCATAAATAAAAAAAGGTATATGTTAAAATAAATAGGTGGAATTTCAAATTAACAATTAATAATTCATAAATATATAGAAAGGTATCTGTTAAAGATAAGTAGGTGGAATATAAATAAACAATCAATAATTCATAAATAAATAAAAAGGAATCTGTTTAAGATTAATAGGTGGAATTTAAAATAAACAATCAATAATTCATAAATATCTAAAAAGGAATCTGATAAAAATAGATAGGTGAATATAAATAAACAATCAATCATTCAAAATACAGGCACAGATAGTTACTTAAAATTAAAAGATTTTGTGAATTTTGTTCATAATACCGTTAGGTATTTGGTGAAAATAACCATATATGCAGGCAAATCTTAAATAAAGAAAAATTACAATTCAAAACCGAATGCAGGTATAGATAGTTCCTCAGCATACGTAAGACTTTGTTAAGATTATAGACAGGAATTTATTGAAAAATACATAGGTAAAAATATACCAAACAATCAACAATACAAAATACTGAATGGATAGTCACTTATCATGTTACATGTGGCACACATTATGCATCACAATGATAATAATATTCTGGTGATAAAGCTATGATAATATGAATGAATTTAGTGCATCCTGATACATATCAAATGTGAAGGTATATTATGTCAAATAGGTATACTAAAACCTGAGTTATAATTTGGTAAAAATACTCTTAACATACAATGAAAATAGGAATATACACCATGACAGCTGCTCTCGATTGCATGCAGATAATAAAGCGCCTCAGCAGGAATGTAGTTAGATATGTATTTCATTCGTAGTAGTAGGCAATACCACATCACCCAGCAGATCACCATGCAGCACCACACCCCACAGCAGATCACAATGCAGATTCGCAGTAGTGACGAATGTTCAAACAATACACCATCGATCCTCAACAGGTTGTAAAACAATATGTGGGGTTGAATCGAAGATTATAGTCAGTACTTTTATCCTCAGACGGGTAATTCTCTCCTATATCTATGTCGAAGGCAACATCCAGTGCACTTATCACCAGATGGGCAGATGGGCAAAACTTCTTGTAGTAAACTTATATGTTATATTGCTACCACCGCTGAAAGCGCCTGACTACATGCAACTTCAGCACCCGAACATGATGACATTAAGTACCTATAGGCGTTTAGCAAAATGTCGACATCAATCCAGCCACTGATTGGCCGTTGAAGAACGAATCACCTATCGAATGTCCGACAACAGGAATATTTTTCAGTCAAAACGCAATTAATTTACACTTATCAACACTACAAAGTCACTTCACAATTGCAGCAACGAGAGTTTAATTCCACTTTGCATTCAATAAACCACCCAAATATGAACGCTCCAACACATATAAGCACTCACACGGTTGGTAACAGACTCGATGAATCAACTTTATAAACCCATAAAATAGTGATACTACGTGGGTTCTTTAACAAAATAATCACACTCCTATAATTAAACGAGCGAAATCTTTATATATTAGTTTTAAGTTGACAGCATGATCAAAATCACAACAAAAAAACAAATTAAAAGCCAAAGAACACAAAAGTACGTCTACTCTTAAGTTTGACAGATGACAGGTATAAAAATCATTATAATAAAATTAAAAAAATCATAAAAATAAAATTCAAAATCATAATGAAATAAAACGTTATAAAAAAATTTATTTTGTTTCAGCAGACATTCAGTCTTTGTCAAAAATTTAAAACATGCAGCTGGTCTGCTGGCTACCCCACTTGTGGGATATGCCGTGATGGTATAGATAGATAGAACTTTGAGTGACGCAAAAGTAACAACTGTCATGTAATCACTCATTGTTGTTTATACATAATCATCATCATCGCCCTTAACGCTCCTCTCGGGAGCACAGGGCATAAAAAAACCAGCTTCCTCCATTCAGAGCGTCTCTGTGCCAATGGCATCACCTCTTCCCACGACATTTCGAGCGCTCTGATGTCGTTATCTAAGGAACGGTGTATTGTGAAAGAGGGAGGATTATACATCTATATAAATAAAAAAAAATTGACCATGTATGTTCCCGCATAACTTGAGAAAGGCTGAACCGAATTGGCTGATTCATTTTTTATTGTGTTCGTAATTATCAGGAGACGGTTTACATGAAAGAAAATTTTTGGGAAAACCAACGGAAAAGTCGGATATTTGGATTGTATTTTTGTATGAAAGTGACGTTTGTATGACAGTTCCGATGTCACGTGTTGCCATAACGATTTTTTGAAATGTTTATGACATTCACCCTGGCGACGCCAGGTAGAACATTTAATAGTTAATGAATAAATAACAAAAACCCATATACAATTTAAGAATAAAAAAAAAACAAATTAAGAGCCAAGCTTTTAGAAAAGCGTTTCCCTTAGTACACGTTGAAAAGTTGGACCATATTGGTATAGAATATTATATCAGTGTATAGGTAATATATACCGTATATATGTAGGTATACGTGAGTAGGTATATAATATTATTAATTGCCGGCTTATGGTTATAAATGGTTACCATTAATATTCATAATGTATCTACTTTGTTATGTACTAGCCTATCTATGTATTATTATCTTGTGATTCTTCTTATTTTGGTTTCAGTATACCTGATTTACGTATCTCATTATATTACCATAACAATATGTATGATATAACTTATATTAATAAGGTATATAAAAACAAATTGTTATTCTACATATTTCTATTAATTTCAAGTATACACCTACATCAAATCGTCCCTCTTCTGACTAACTGTCGTATCTGACATTTTTGGCGAAATCGAGTTATGATCACCAATGTGTATTTATATATGCCCTGCATGTTCTCACTGAAGATCACACCTGTAACTATTAAGTACCGTTATCCTGGAAAAGCTTTCTGATTTATTGTCGTATTTACAAATTATTCTAAATAAAATGTGTTGTATCTACTGATTCCTCAAAATTTCATCACAAAAATAATTCTGATATATATAAGAAGAAGTACAAATAAAATAATGTTATATATTAACACTGTATCATATAACTAGGAGAGACGAAAATATGCACGGCAAAACACTAAAAATGCTCTCCTGAACAATTTACATTTAAGCAGATACGACAGTTAGTCAGAAGAGGGACGATATGTTTGACGCATATTTGAGATCATTGATGTCTAGCATGGTTGAGGTCTAGCATGAAGCTACTACCGACCCCAAGATTTTAACAAAATATTGTTTGTTTTTAAACGAGTATTGTAACTTGATTATATTATAATAGATCGCGATCGATTTCAGCAAACCGTTGCCAATGACGAGCGAAATAACACTGACTAATTTATTATGTTTTTAAATACTGACTAATATAGTGTTTTTAAATATCGACAAAAATAAAAGGATTAAAACAATAGTTGTATTAAAGATTTGTTATTGCAATCATTGTAAGGAGGAGTGATTTATAATGATTAGTTTTCTTGTTGACAAGGTTGTTTTTGTATTTAAAGCTTTTTTAATCTCTAATGTTTCAAAAGCCGATATTTTGAAATAATGATTTACATTTAAACATATTTGATATTAACAAAAACACTGTTTACTTTTCACTTTTGATTTATTACTCGAGTATTTTTGTCTGTAAATTACATTTAATTAATATGTTTGAAAGAACAACTCGTATTTGTTTTTATGAATTTATGGTCTGGTTCAATAGTAACATTAGAGAACTTACAATCCCTGCTGACTTGAAGATGGCAAATGTCTCTGTGAGTCAGATCATTTTGCATGTAATAAACATACAAGCTGTCCTTGAGACATTTTAGATGGGTGGCAAATATTATCACTGCTGAATCAAAGATGTAAAATGTCTTTATTTTTCGACCATCTGCATTTTACAGAACACTCGAAAACTTACGGAGAAAAGTGGCGGAACAATTTGTTGCCGGATGCTCCACTCAAAAAAAGTGAACCCCTTTTTTATTCATGTTTCACCCGTTACAAGATATTATTTATTTCAGCTGTAATGATAGTTACATTGTCACAATATTAATTTATTTATGCATACTATCACGGTATTCCACACAAGTGGGGAAGCCAGCGGATTAATTGCATGTCATTGGTTACTCTTCTCTTGAAAGATGCTAAGATTTTGTAGATAAATATTTATTTTTGTCTAAAATGGAATCCACTATCGCTCGCATGCAAGGCATGTTTTCGAACAATTTATTCCGAGAAAATGAATTATTTTTACCGATATAGGTAAAAAAAATAGGATAATAAAAAATGTTTCAATCTGTAATAATTCGTGTGAAAAAAAACAAATAAACACAAAAACGTAGGTAAATGCTGAAAAAAGGTTTCGAGTAGAAAAAAAAACGCGTAAATAAACAAGAAGGAACCCTCAGATATATTTTTTTACATATACGTTCAAGAAAAATATATTTCCCTAACATAAATTTGATACCCTTAAATTGCTTTGCGAACGTTTTCAGATAAGGTTGTGCTTGAGAAAGTTATGCTAGTGTTTTTATTTTATAATATATCTTCAATATTCTATTATATGATAAATATAACCCTCTCACTACCAAATTAAATTGAAGATCCCTGGAATCATTCTTTATATGTACAATGAATAAGCAAAAAAAAATATGATTTTTGGTGAAATATTTTTTTAATTACCGCTTACCGTTTTTAAGGGAGGCGCATTTATTTGTACAAGGATATCGGCAGTTAAAGGACGCGTTACAAACTCTATGAAGTTGTCTTTTATATTATTTTATTCACAAACATCATTACAAAAATATACAACAATAAAATATGGAAGCATCAAATGATAGCACCTATTTCAATTTTCTAATCAATGGTCGTAATGTGGAAATTGTGGTAAAAAAATAAAATAAAAGTTTGGGAATAAATTACACATCAAATAAGTGACTTCTTCAGAAAAGTTCTTATTCCACTTTATAAAACCAACCTTTTTAAATAATTTCCGCATAAAATATAAATTCTTTTCTAACCAGGCGAGTTAAAATTTATTAAATTCATCTTGATTTCGTACGGGCACAGTGGTAACCAGAGGGTTAAAATATATTGTTCTACTCTCGCTCAAACTGAATAGGTACTACCTACACTAATAGACATGATCATGTCGCAAAAAAAATACATCAAAATTAATCAATTAAACATAAACGAGATAGTGAGAATGGTGGAATTGGTAAACGTTTTCTATGGACACCGAAAGTGATCACTCAAGCCAGCCTAGAGCCAATTCGTAAATGTTGGGACGCTTTCTCACTTCATCTGATTAGATTTTGCACAATGTAACATTGTGTAGACATGGTTCTGCAATCTAGATATCTGATTGGTTTTGTCATCTGCACCCAAATCCGGTTAAACAATGAAAAATTAGTAAACAATCTAAATATTCAATGACTACTATTTACATTATGTTACAAGTATACACGTGTATTAGATAATGTAAAGTAAGGTTCACACTTTCCCTAATGGATGTTTGTAATACTTAAAATATAAAATAATAATAATAATAATAACTGGAGCTATTTCCAAAAATCGTTATGCTTCTACTACTGCTACTAATATTAATAATAATAACAATATCGATATTTGGAAATGTTTTTCCATGTATGAAAATTGTCAGGTTAACGGCTATGGAGCCTAAAACATAGATTCACAAACTTTAAAGTAGATATTAAAAAAAAAAAAAATACAGATCCATATCATACCTAATGATATTTACAGTAAGTAAATGAACCAGTGGATGAACTGCGTTTAAGAAACATACAGTTCGTATTCTCCATGTCATTAAAAAATATGTAAGTCATTCCGAATGGTTATCATATCTCATCAATGCCTAATTGAAAATGATACTATACTTAACTTTACTATACTATCATGGCACATCCCACAAACAGGGAAGCCAGTAGACAAGCTGCGTGTAATAAGCATGCAAGCTGTCCTCTACATGCCAACATAAATGTTTAAACGTATTTAAGGTATATCCAGCTTCTACAGAATACTTTGAAAATTTTATATAGGTTAGCAATAATCAGATTTTCATAAATGATCATAATAAAATATAATGAATTGTCGAAAACTAAATAAAAAAATATATCTCAAAGTTTGAGAAATAGTGTAAAACATTTGAACGAAATATTCCTGTTCGAAAATTGAATTTTTGTTCGTTTTGTTTTGAATTTGTTGTATGGATTGTCATTGGCTGTGAACAACAAAGCAGTGATACTATTGGTTGATAAATTGGGAACGATATTTCATTGGCGGAATACATGTCAAGGGAAACGTTAGCAACCAATTGGAACATGATTTTTTTTCTGTTTCAATATAAATCTTTCAAAAGAGAGTAGATACTGAAGACGAAGAGGATTGAAATTATTTTTTTTAACATTCAAGAGTGTTTCGTACGTGAAAAAAATATAATTTTTACTTAACTCTCTCAATAACCAAATTGAATTGGTAAGTCCTGAAATTTTAGTACAATTCCATAATGGAATTAAAAAAACGAATGGTTTTTTGCTATTTATTTAGTTATTCATTCTTTACTGTACATTGATTACAGACAATAATAACTTAAAAGGTATACATTCAAATTAAATACAATCAATATACAGAGGGTGAGTTTATCGCAATTGCGCGATTTCTTCCAACTAACCCAATTTATCATGGTTTTTATCAAGAGAGATGTTTTTCGTCTTATAAAGAGAGATTAACAATGTCCTTATAAGACAAAGAACGCCTCTCTCGATGAGAACATATAGTAGAAAAAAACATTTGTTGTTCAATAGTATATAATCCGCCCTGATGATGACAATGCATTGGTGAAAGCGCTAGGCGTAATTGTGGTATATTTTGTACATATTAATGTGAAACAAAAAACAGCGCTATTTTATATTATTTAACAATTTAAACATTACATTTGAGCGGGGGGTGGATGGGTGTGCTTGAATGCATGGCTCTCTCTATCATAGCATCCTTGGGACATTGGATATTGGCTGTGTATTTAATTGGGTTTTGTAACTCATACTGGATTGGTGATTTTATTTTGATTTCTAGTATTTTGGGATTTTTTATTTTTAGATTTACTTTGACTTTTTTTAGAAAATTTTAACTTTTGCCTTTTTTTCTCAAGACTAAGACATTTCTGGTAAGAGTGGAATATTTGCTGGTCCACATGTTGAGTGTATTAATTGTTAACATATTATGTTATGACTGTTTGATTCTTTAATATTGTAAAAAAAAAATGTTTTTTAATTTCGATATTTTATTTCCTGAAATAGAATAAGGCTCCCAGTCTTTAAGCTCAATTTTTTATGTTTGCAGTAAGTTATCTAGTGTCCTGCTATAGAAAGCAGCTTTTTGTGAATCAACCATGAAAGACAGCTAATTTTTTTAATATCAGCTTTGATACCACCGATCCTGAATGTCTTAATATTACTGAAACAGACGAGATAAGACCTATATGTTAATTACAAGCATTTGTTTGTTCTTGTTGTTGCTACAGCACTTGTGAGATGGCGTGATGGAATAGATAAATAGATTGCTGAAAATCGTTCAACAAAATAACATAACATGTAAAGACAATTCACACAGATAGAGCTAGTCCCAAACTAAGATACGAATCTTGTATTATGGGTACTAACGCGACGATACACATAATTAAAAATAATGCACTATACACAACATGTAACACACAGACCCTGGAAAAATTGAAAAAGGTCGTTCTTCAATCTGCTCTGACCGGGATTCGAACCTGAGACTTCGTGACTCAAAAGCAAGAGCGTTATCTATGCGCTCAATAAAATCAATAACAAAAATAAAAAAATCAACAAAAATAAAGAAAACCAATATTTTTTTTATGATTATTTTATTTTTATTAGTTGTTATAAACAGAATAAACGCGGATTAATTTGTAAAATAAATAACAGCTTTTAAATGGTATTTAAAAACTCACCCTCTTGAAACCTACCCCCGCCCCCTGCACGAGCTTTCTGTCGATTTTTCCACTAATTGGCCCTCCTAAACAACACCCTCCTGTGTAGGGATTAAAAACTTTTCATAAGTTAATCGTATTTTTTTATCGTTATATTGAATCGATGAGTAGGTGGCACTAAACAAGCTTACTTGCTATGTACATCGTTTACTGTTTTTACACTATTTTCTTATTCCCTTTTTTGTTAAACTTTGGAAACTAAATTTGTTTTTACTAAAACTTTTAAATTAACCATTATTGTATCAGTAAATTGAAATATATTTAACTTTATTGATTCATTTCTGGTTACAGGCAATGTCACAAAGAAGTCCATTTATATTTCGTAAAATCATTTTACACAGGGCGAGTTTATCAAAAATAATGTGCGATCCTTTCCAAGTAGCCCAAATATATTCGAGATTTAAAAAAAAACTATATAATGAAATTAAATGCTTTGTATCTTAAGGAATAATCCTCTTTATCCCCTCAGAGTATTTAAACTTTATCACTGTTATTTAGAATCGTGGCATAAAGTTATACCATGGTTTATACCACGGAATAGGGAAAATCTTATTTAGAAACGTGGTATAACCGTAATCTGTGGTATAAACCATGGAATAACGTTATACCACACTCGGGGGTAGTTTAACTATAGCGCAATTTGACATTTGTAATTTTTGCATTGTGAGTGTGGAGCTGAACGTTATTATATGTGTAGAGATGGAGATTTTGATTAAATATAATAAATTATGTAAATATATTGTTATATACATTGATAATTATTATGCTTACTTGTTATTTTTTTGGGTCTTTGTTAGTTCATTGTTGTTAAGCTTTGTTTATTTATTGTGTTTGATTCGTTTATGATTGCATTTTATCCTCCTAAGAGGGGCATCGAAGACGTAAATGTAGCATAAAAGATTCCCACGAGGTGGTATTGGCCGGCCAGCCCTTCAGGCTGCTCAATAGGGCCCGCCCGTGAGGACAAAAGTTTTGATTAGAAGAGCGGATAAATAGAAGTCCCACGACTTCTGAGATATCCGGGTATGGGAGGGAGTCTTCAATATGTATTTATATATAAATTTTATCACCGATCTTATCAATACAAACAAATCCAACTACGAAACTAACGCGCCAAAACGTCACCTAAACGTCACATGTCCATAGTAAACACGGCGTTGTACCAACATAGCGCCGCTAAAAATAGTGTTTCCATATGAAAACCGTGGTACAACCATGGTATAATAAAACTGCAGTTTATTTTTTTTTCTAAATAACAATATGTTATACCTGGCATAACTATACCATAGTTTATACCTAGAATAGCGTGTTTTTCTAAATAACAGTGTAAAAGTGGTAATTTTTAGAAGCATATTTTTTTCATCGTAGATTACTTTATTACCGAAGGTAAAAATGCTAACAAAAGTAATTATGTGTTCCCAAAATTGGCAATAAAGTTTAAAACGATTGGAAAGCGTAAAAATTGGAATTCAATTTTGGCATTGCAACGTAAGTATGTCTTTAACAATGTGATTATGGCCTACCATTGCGATCCAATAACGAGCGTCTTCTGGCAATTCCTACACACAGTACCAATTATTTCTCGAAATCATTCTCAGTTTATGGTGCTCGTTGTTGGAATAATCTTCCTTCTTCGCATAGAGTTTCACAATCGTTCAATGTCTTTAAATCTTATGTTAAGGAAAAAATGCTATCTTCTAACTCAGTATCCGTTCCCTAACCCCCCCCCCCTCCTCTGATCCATAATCCCTACCACATGTTGGGTGTGTGTCAAATATATTATTTTAAATTTTGTTTTTTTTTTCTTTTGTTGTGTTTTGATATTTTGTATGTTTTTTTGTAAGTAAATTTGTTTTTACTAGTTTCATGTCAATGTGTCGTGGTTAGATGGAAGAAATCACTTTATAGTGATAATCTCGCCACTGCACATCGTCCTAGTTTCTAAAATTTTATATTATTTTGTTAACACTGTTATGTAATGATGATGTGCAAAAAGAATAAATAAATAAATAAATTATTATATAGTATATTTCACCTTAAGTTGCGTTTTTATTGCATACAATTATATCCAAATTACATGAATGACGATTTCTCGAATTTGAATCATTTCTACTTGTTGAGTTATGGGATTAGAAAGTCGAAACGTACCATATCTCACCACTCCTGAATTGATTAAAGAACAATAATACAAAAAAGTATTTATATGAAATAGATTTATGATAAATTTTTAAATATTCGATGTTTTAAACAAAATCATTTACAACACAAGTTGTATCAATTTTGCAAGCTATGTTTTGTACAGATTTCCTACATAGAATAATATCTAGATAACTAGATAATACTGTGTTTGTATAACATTCACGAGAGGGTGTGACGAGACTCCCCAACCTCTTTTCCTACCCTGTTTTCAAATCATTAAATAATTATCCCGAGTCACTGACAATTGTTCACAGTGTTACGAGTGACTTAAAGAATGTCAAATGTTACATTATTCATAACGGAAATTCACAGAGTTTGTTTTCACTCGCTAAAGAATAGGTATAGGTATATTGTTTATTTATTTATTCATTCAACGAAATATGTTTTGCATTGTGACCTTATAACAGATATATTTAAATGTATAGCTGTATTGTAGCTTGGCTTATCTACAATGGGGTAGACAAAGAGAACAGTTAATAAAGCAGGTCTTTATTGTCTGTATTTACAAGTAAAGTTAAGTAATTTGAAATAAGTTTTTCCTTCTAGATCTATATGGCGTTCCGTTCTCTCTGCCTACCCCACCTGGGACACGGCGTGAGGTTATAGTATAGTATAGTAGTATAGCTTTCCATCTACCATTAGTTATTGATCACTAGAGAGACGTGTTTCCACTTATCAGGTCATTATCAATATCTTATAGTACAAGGAAACACTTGTTTCAAATTATCTCATTATGGAATTCTACTAGGGGGAGTGGGGGCACATTGATACATGGGGAGCAATGGTATACCATGGGTATCGAGAAAACTGTTTTGCCTACCTTATATCATTTGAGTTGACCAAGAAAGGTCAGCTGCCATATTGTCCCTTTTTAAGTTATGTGTTGAAGTATTTTTTGTGTGTCAAAAGTAAAATAATATCACCGGCGTAATTTTTTTTTATTCACGTCAGTTTTTTTCTTTTATCCGTGATACTATCGCAAACGGTATGTAAAACATTGTAGTTTTTATAAAAATAATGATTTTATACTACACCAGCCGTGTGTCTAGTAATTTTAAAGATTTTTGTGAATACTGCATAAGGAGCAGTTTCATACACCTTTGAGTGGGGCACTTTGATACGAATCAAACTACCGCAAGGCTGTATCAAAGCGTTTGATTTTTTGTAAACTTTTGCAATTTTATTTCCTCATCTTCTACATTAATGCATGTCAAGTACAATAATAGACACATACATGCTATTTTCTAATTTCATACTTTTTTTTTTTTTCTTCTAAACTTGTCTTTCATTTTTTTTTCCAAATATTTAAATTTTATGGTGTTATTTTCAATACTGATTTTGTTTTTTTTTACATTTTCTTCAATAAAGCTACATTCTGAGTATTTTTAAAATAAGTAATTATATTTTTACCATACCCTCCAAGTCATTATCTTCATATATAGTGATGTGTATCAATGTGCCCCTCTATATATATCAATGTACCCCGCTAGTGGGGCACTTTGACGCAAAAGAGTTTTTGTGGAAAAATTGAAATTGCAAGGTATCACTAGTTCCTACGTGAAAGTTCATCCAAACATATGACAGTTAAGTCAACAGAGTACACAAAGACTTCCAAAATGGATCTCAAAGTTCTCATCTTGAGGGTGTTTAGAGACTCCGAAAAAAAGTGTATCAATCTGCCCCCACTCCCCCTACGTGTGCACCGACACAATTAATACAAGTTAAGTAGGTGAGATGGCAATCCATCTTGATGTTGTGATGTGAGGTAGAGTCGATGTCCGAATGTGATCCGGCTTTTCGGTCTCCACCGGTCCAATCTCGTATATTATGCAGCCACGATATCTGCTTTCTACCAGCCCCTCGACATCCCTCTATTTTGCTTGTCATAATCAAATGAAGAAGGACATGAACTGTGGCACAAACGTAGAATTAAAGAGACTAGCAGAATAAAGGGAAGAATGGAGAAGAAAATCTAAATACGTTGCAGACCAATCCAATGGATTGTAATTCCAAAACGGGTTGAGATATTTCAACAAAATTTTGTATTTTTCTGTATCTCTATGAAGACAATCCATTTATCAAATTTCATCAAAATAAGGTGAAAATACGCAGAATATAGTGTTTTAACACACGGAACGTTCTTCCTGTTGTATTTATAATTTTGGTAAATAAATTCAGGAGCACACAGCGCTAAGCCAGTGATAAATAAAATGAGGAAAGTGTCTTTAAAACAAGGAATTGTTTATTATTTTACAACTTTTATTTACATCAAGAACAATTTATTTTATATTTTTGTCTGATTCTTAATATGTATATTTGTTGCCAACGCATCTACCTACTAATGATCATAAGTTTGACAATGACTTCATAAGTCGAAACCAGATCACTACTCATTAAAATCTTTTAAATAAAACGAAAACCAATTGTGTTTTTTTCCATATATTTTTTATACGCGGCGGCAGAATTGCCATCCACACTTCTCAGCATTATACAACCAGATAAGTCTCCATATGATCAGTCATGGTCACACAAAAACTTAACAGTCTAATGCCGGGAAAAATTCACCTATCCAGATATACAGGATATCAAAGGATTAGGCTCAAAACGCGGGATCAAAATACCAGCATTGTGCCTTAAATATCTGTGTTCAAAAACTTTTTTACAATATTACAAGTGTTTATTATAATAGATTTTTGAATTTTTGTATACAAATTAACCGGTAAATCTAATTTTTGTAAATTATTTATTAAAGATTTCGGAGTTACCCCTGTAGCTGACATGACTAAAGGTATTATATAAACGGATCTAGAATGCCAAATATTTTTTATTTCTCCTGCTAGTTCTGTATATTTACGTATTTTTTCTGCGACGGTTGTTTGTATATTATGTGTATTTGGAATAGTCAGTTTTATTACCCTTTTTTTATTTATTCCAAATCAGTAAATACAAACAAACAAAAGAACAATGTTATGGAATATATATATTATTGCCCCACTTGATTAAGGTCTGTTCTGGAGCAATACAAAAAAATGTACCTACACTTGAATA
Organism: Athripsodes cinereus; assembly: GCA_947579605.1. Classification (NCBI taxonomy): domain Eukaryota; kingdom Metazoa; phylum Arthropoda; class Insecta; order Trichoptera; family Leptoceridae; genus Athripsodes; species Athripsodes cinereus. Next base: position 4,656,112 of record OX388328.1, read on the forward strand.
CAATAATCAAAATAATTTAAATAATAATACATATAGTAATGTGCGTCAAAAATAATAATAGATCATTTATTTATGTATTTATCAACATCTAGCATCTACAATATTCAGCGATGAAGCATGCCACCGAATGTCTTATTTTAATGGCACAGAGAAGACAATCTGCATCTTTATTACTTGCTGTTGGTCCAATGGCTACACCATTTGTGGGATAAGCCGTGATGGTATAGTAGTTGAATATAGTAGATAAGAATAACACAAAAAAAATAATTAAAAAAATCTGAGCATTGATGAGAAACCCATTTCACATCAGGATATCTCAGGAGTCGAAGGTAGATCTGGGCCGGCCGGCCAAAGCTGCCGTCGTGGGAATCTTTACCACAACTTCGCTCATCAATGTCCCTTTTGGAAGTGTATAAATTTATTCAGGAATGATTATAATATTAACAAGATCAAGAGAATAAAATAGGACAAGAATAGTACAAACTGTAATAAATCATGAATGACAAAAATATATATTTTTAATAATTTCCGAGCAATGCCGTGTATAAAGTTAGCAATGAAAATAATATTTTTTCAGCGAGTAAATCTTTCAGAAATATGATGTGCCCCATGAGAATCCCGCGAAGATAAACGACGCCGTCCAACTGCTTTAAATAATATTATAAACTACCTTCTTAAGGCTCTGTAAATATCTGCTTAGTGTAAACATCAACAAAGATTCGTCAAAAATATTTCATTATCTTCCTTCAACCTGCAACGAAAGGTATTTGGAATAATGGCGTCTTTTCGAAAAATTCTATCTTTTTATTTGTGTATGAAGTATTTTTTTATTATATTTTTCCATGGAACATCCGACAGAGAACTGGTCTCCCACTGTTTTCCGTTAGTTTTCAAATGTCTTGTGAAAAGACACAAAGACAGACCAAGGCAAAGATTATTAGATATCATCGACCGAAGATCTAGAGAAGCTAAATGCTAAAGACAACTGGCGAAGATAGAAAGAGATCTATTGTTTTGGAGGCAAAGTCCCTACAAGGGCTTTTCGGCCATCGGAAGTAAATATGTTGTGAAAAGAAGGTGTTTAAAAAATAAACACATTTTATTTATTCACATTTTATTTTATTTATGCATTTAAATTAGGTATAATCAATATACAGAGCGCAAGTTAATCGCAAACGCGCGATCTTTTTCAACTAACCCAAATTTTTCATTTTCAATTCAAATCAATGAGGTTTGCCACCCATCTTGATTTTCTTAACTTTTTGTTGCAAACTAGATTGCCCATAACATCAGTCACCCGCGCTAGCTCATCATGGACGCAGAGAGCAAAACTGAAGGCAGAAATGGTTGAGGCCGACCAAGAGAGACTTATATGGACCAATTGAAAGACATAAACTGTGGCACATACGTAGAATTAAAGAAACTAGCGGAAAATAGGAAGGAATAGAGAAGAAAGTCCAAACTCGTTGAAGACCAATCTAATGGATTGTAACCCACTATATATACTGAAAAAAACTACAGTAAAGTGTGAGAGATCCTATAAATTTTAAGATTCAGCAAGTTCGCTGATATAAAATAACTTATTAAATACATTTTATTCATAAACTGTGGTTTATGGACTCTTAACAAATAATGTAGTATAAGAAAAAAATGTCCCCTGGAAAGGCGAAGCGAAAAAAATGTATATAAACCAACACATTTTTTGCGTAATTTATCAAAATTTCTCTTGTGAGGCATCTATAATAATTTAATAATCTCCTTTTAATCCTCAACTCCCCATAGCCCCCCCCCCCTCCATCCTTAATCTCTCTCTCTCTCTGAAACTCCCTACCTCCTTAACTTGTTACCACCACAACTCAGAACGTTTAGCAGTGGATTATGTAATGTTTGCAAATAATATATTAACGGGATTTATAAAACTTTGGACGAAGGCTTAAGTGTTTTTTTACGAATACTTTTTATTCTATATTAGAAAAATTTCACATTAAATATGAGTGTTAAATATGTAAATGCACCTTGACAATTATTGTCTGAAGATTTCTTTCTGTTGTCTATGATCATATTATATGCGGCTGCAAACTTGACACTTCCTTCTGTCAAATTCAGTTCTTGATTGAATAAACTATATTTCGCTTTGACACCGACATCTTTTAATTAAAAAATCCCCGATTACATTTTTCTGGAACAAGTTGCAGGCTAACAATTAGATAAGAAGAACGTGCCAGTTTTCGTAGCCTCTTAGTTTTTTATACCTTCATCAAAAAGTTTGGGTTAGTTCGAAGATGGAATGGTGCTCGGAGACGTGAGCGGCCGAGAATCAAATTTTAATGGCAACAAGGTCATATAAACCAGATCATACTAAGTCCTAGGATCCTACGGTCACGTATTGAACACTTTGAACAAGAAAGCATACATGAGGAATTGAACGACAGTAATGGAAACGAAAGGTGTATGCATGGATTGGAGTAAGTTGCGCTCGATCCTTTCTGCCTACTCCACGAGGGAATCGGCGTGATGGTATGTGTGTACATAATTATTATGAAGTTGGAATGGACTGGTAACGCAGTACTTATTTTCTCAGAAAACATGTTTCAAAATTACTTATCATATTATTATATTGTTTCACTCCATAATTTTAAGATGCTAATAATTTCTTTCTAATTTATACATGCATATTTCTGATCTTATAAACCTGAAGGAGACATAAAAGAACCCTTAAAGTAAATAAGAAAAAACAACCCATGTCTTTCAAGTTTTGTCATATCAAAATTTGGGTCGCAAAATTTGATTGGTCATATAAAACGTGTCATTTGTAGACACACATCCGGTCCACTCTAAAACAAACTTTTTGAGTGAATATCTCAAATACGTGTAAAATAATTATGACACTATTGAAAATACCAATGTACGTAGTGTTAACATTTTCACTTTCTTTACTGTAGTGTAAATTTCAGAGAGCATTTTTTCGAGCCCGCACGTTCACTTTTTAAAACTGCCGTTAACCCAGTGACAGAGTGATCCACAATCGCGTAAAGAACCCAACTGCGTCGTTTACTTCAACTGCACAGAAAAACAATCATAATTTATCTTTTCAACCCCTCCCAACCTCCTCTTGTTAAAGGGACAGGCTTGGAATATCACATGCATAAGCTGATACTGAGAGCGCAACAAGTGTGAGAGGGAAAGTGATAAAAAAGCGTTTGCGTATTTTTGCTGATATTTGTTGAAATTGTGGCTGGTAGGTATGTATATGGCTGGCGGATCAATTGCCTGGTATTCAAAACGAAAATCATCGTAAATTTAAGAAGGCACGTCGTAAATTGCGAAGCAATTGTTAAATAATCCACAATAAAAGGAGGCAATCAAAAGCTTTAATAGCTTTGGATTTTTTTGAATGATGTTTTGAAAATACAATATGAGAAAAAACCTTTTAAAATTAACATTCGAGCAATTAATTCGAAAATTTTATATAAAAAAACTTTGTTTGTGACAAATTACTTAATGATTTGCGGACTCTGGACAGTTTGGAGGTGTTCAAGACAAGGTTAAAAAACCTATTGTTCAGCAGTTGTTATGATTCTTGAATGGGCCCTTGCGGTGGTTTTGCCACAAAACGGTGCATCTTGAAAAAGTTATCTAGTTATTGGTATTATTATTGATAAATTAATAAATGATAAAATATAAATATATTATGTATATCTTTAATTGAAAATAATTTTTTTTCATATCATCACGGCAAAAAGTACGATTGGGGTAGCTAGCGGGCTAAATGCATGTTGAAAATATTAAGATGATTTTTTAACAACAACAACAAAAAAATGACAATTTGAAATGGGCTATTTTATTCCTGTGATCGCCAATGCTGTCACAGCGCCATATCTCTTGTTGTAACGCTTTTGTAACGAATATTCAGCCTTATACATCCACCTATATAACCTACTACAGTTTGTTACACCACTGGCACTGCTTCCACAGCGAATTGTTATTATTATTATTATCAACTAGTTGTTTAACCTGAATCCGCCTAGAAAATCAAACATCAAATTTAATAATTAACATTAATTTTTCAGATAGAATAAATACAGTCCTGAAAAATAGTAAAAAATGAGAAAAACTGGCAAAACCATGATGTACATAATAATTATGTGTGACAGTTCTCAATCATAGTCTGATGTAATATATTTTTAATTTATTTTTGCAAAGACGTCAATTTTTTTTTCATGAAGGATGGTTATTACAAAGTAAGTGCTTAAAATCAAAAATTTCAAAAATGAGTTTTTGAACAGCATAGTGTACTACAAAGTTCGTCCAATAGATATCACTTTTGCTACATTGCTCTGTTGTTCCCCTTACTTTTATTTTTTTCTTGGTTTTATGCTCTATGTAGATCAAGACACTAAGCACCTTCATAATAGTCAGCTTTCAATAATAATATTTATACACAATTAAAAAAATTGGACTAGTTTACATCAAGAAAATAACATAGTGTGTTTTTTTGTAACGAAATTGAACAAATCCAATTTTTTTTTTGCTGTAAGCTGTATAGTTGTTACGTTTTATTGACATGACACAAAAAGGAGAAGATTGGATACATAAATATAATATACAAATAAACGCACTAAAATATTTTTGTGACGATCACTAGGTATTATGCGATGAGATTGATGGGCCGGCTCATGGGCTGAGGTAGGAAGGAAGAGACGCCGCTGGTTACTTTGTAAATACCTATATACACATTATTTTATAAATTATTATTATTTTTTGTGAAGACACTTTACAGTGTTTATTTAATTTTCTCATAAGTTCATGGGTTTTATATAGTGTTTAGCCAACGTTGTATCTCTTATGGAGCCCTTGCTGCATAAGGTCGTGCACGTGGACGGAGCTTTATATGCGGCAGTGGATGCCCTCCGTGGGTCTTGAATCAATTCTGACCAGTTTTTTCTGTCAGCAGCAATGCTTTTTGCATCCTCGGGCTTTAGTCGTCTATGGAGAAGGTCGGATTCATGTGCTTCAGCCACGTTTTTCTCGGAGCTCTTCTGTTAGTTTTCCACTCCGGTGGTACCTATCTGTTTCCAGAGGGCACAGTATGGCAGTATTGTAGGAGCCATTCGGCACATGTGTTCAAACCATCTGAGTCTGCATTGTACCTATAACAAGTATCCTGTTAAAAAAAAAAAGTTTCCTGTAAACAGCAGGTATTAGTAATATTTAAACATAACAAATGACTTACTTACATGTTTATTTTGCCCATCGGAATATAATATGTCAAATTGATATACTTCACATGCAGAATAGAAAAGGGGGTACTAAGTGTTTTGAAGCTTGCGAATCGGCTTAAACTGGCTTAAGCACTTTTTACCTTGGTAGAGTTTACCAACGCTTCTCATTAATTATTAATTCTTTTTCTACAATTTCTATCACGCATCAAATCTATTTATCCTAGTACAGTGGTGCCTCACACAACGAACTTAATTCGTTCCAGGAGCAAGTTTGTTATGCGAAAAGTTCGTTATGTGAAACGCGTTTTCCCATAACAATACATGTTAAAAAAAATAATTCGTTCTGTAGCATAAAATATCCTAAGATGACATAAAAATAGATAAATTTTTTGTTATTATTTTTATTTAGATACATCTAACAAAAACATATTTTTTTTATTTCAAGACCGACTAAGTAGAGTCTACCGAATCTTGCACATCTTCATCCATTTTCTGCTTTTTGGCCGATGGTTTCATGAAAAACCTGTCCAAAGTCGTTTGTTTTTCTCTTTTTTCCAACATCGTAAGTTAAGCGCAGTGACTAAACGACTGCCTGCAGTGCCTGCGCGGGAGTATGCAATACATCGGCAGCGATCGTGGAAGCTCGGGCGACTTCGTTGTGTGAAGCGAAGTTCGTTGTATGAATCGTGAAATGAACGAACAGGAAGTTCGTTGTGTGCAGCGTTCGCTGTGCGAGGCGTTCTTTATGCGAGGCACCACTGTACCTAATATATTTCATATAAACACTTTCGTAGGTGTGATTTTTAAAAAATTATATATATCTGGGTTTTTTTTTTGTAAAAAAGCTACTAAAGTAAGCTACTAAAAGCTTGTGTCGTGAAAGAGGAGTTTGCCGGCACCTGGTATCGGACCACGGATCCCTTGTTCACGAGGCCGAGACTCTACCTCCAGGCTACCGACGAACTCTAGTTTATACGAAATTCCAGTTTATACGAAAACAAAAAAAAAAACTTTGAATTTAAAAATTTGATTGTCTGCTATTTGAGGACTGTGAAACAATATATATTTACCATAAATTTACCGTCTTTTGGTAGGCTGTGGATTCTCTGTAAATAATATTAAATATCATATTATATTATTTATGGTAGATCTTCAGTATTATTTCTGATACTGTGGTATTGAACAGTGGTGTGGCTAAGATTTGGAGAAGAAGGTGGGGCAGTGTTGTCCATGAGAGGCCATCCGTAGATCTCGACCCTCAGAATTGGAGAACTGACTGAAGAAAGAGAAAGAAAGTCCCAATCTTAATCATTTATTTGGATATGGTATGCACCTTAAACCAAAGTAAAATCACTAAACTGAGAGATCGCTTCTTATTTCTCACTTAACTGCGCGACTGAGTGAGGCAAAAAATAAGGCTCTTAAAAAATAATATGTATGTACGTGTAGTGATAATAAAATAATTTAACACAGCACAGTTTCATAAAACTATGCTTCTTAGATGATTCGACGACAGCACACCGAATTCACTTACATAGTGAACGACTGCGCGCAAACTTGAAATGTTCGGATTATTAGCTACACGTCATTATTATAATATAATATACTCTCACACTGTATCCGATGTGGGGTAGGTAGAGAGAATAGTAATTCTATAATTTAAATGAGAAAGTCAGCCTAGAACTAATTCGTAAGCGTTTGAACGCCTTTCTCACTTCTTCCGATTACACTTTGCACAATATATGTATGTTGGATGATTTATTCGGCGCCGTTTAATGGGACATCCATCTCAAGGACGCGGGAAACTATGTTGAAAGGGCGATGTCTTCAACTTGCTCCTGAACGTTGTTATAGGCTGGTTTTTACGGAGGTTCTCGAGGAGTCGGTTCCAAATGATGGATCCTGCGACGCCAAAAGCCCTATTATAGAAGCAGGACTTGTTTGCTCTGTTGTTTTCGTCCAGCATGTTGATGGATGTCTTAGCTGAGCGTAGAGGTCTACTTGCAGGTATTTTGAGAACACAGAGCTCAGAAAGTGACTGAGGTGCCATTTTGTTCAAAGCTTGTTTTTCAGGAGCAGTTATGAAATGCGTGGTGGCAGCTAAAGAGCGCACAACCACTCCTGCGTTACAATGTTACATTGTGTAAACATGGCTCAATGGAGATGTCTGATTAATTTTTAATTATTTTTTAGCTTGGAAACCTCAGATAAAGCTCCAATTTTTGGCTTGTCCGGAATATACGCTATTGGTTTTGTATAAAAATATCAAATTACCAAATTATTATGTTGAATATTATACTGAATTCACTGTTACCAATTTGTAATGCTATTATCGCAAATTGCCTATTATCATTATTATTATTATTTGTTAAACCTTAATCTTATAATCTATCCATGTATCCCTCACACCACATCTCTTGTGGACGAGGCATAGAGGAGAGAAATCCAGACATTTATATACCTATCAATGTCGAGTCACAAAGTCCCAAGTTCAATTCCCGATCAGAGCAAAATGAATAATGTAATTTTTAAAATTGTTCCGGGTCTCTGGGTGTTACATGTATAATTATGTGTTCTGCCCTAATTCGAGAAATAGCCATTTTCTGTAACTTCGGTGTAAATATTATGCTAAAAAACACTGAAGTAAGTGAAATATACTATTTAATAATCGCACTGTTCAAGAGTTCGAAATTAGAATAACAGTTCGAAATTAGAATAACAATTCGAAATATTTATTTATGGAATTGGAAATAGGATTTTTTTTTTATTTTTACACAATATTACTGGTGTAAATAAATAAATAAATAAATTTTAAAGACCTTATCTATTGCAAGGGTTCAATTTAAAGCAAAAAAATGTTTAAACGAAAAATTATTCTTTTATTTTCTTTTTCACTTATAAACCGATCTAAAGTTGAATAGTAATAAAAATGAGTTGATTGTACGAAACGTCAATTTTTATATTCAAACATTTAAATATAGAACGACGAATTTCAAAAAGCACTTCGGCGACGTTGCCATTTAACGGTGTTGCCATTATAAAGAGTTCAGTGACGTTGTGACAAATGTCATAATAAAAATTCATTGTTTACTACTGCTAGCAATAATCGTAGAATAATAAAAGAACGATATTTGAATTGGAAAATATTCAAAAATAATTCGAATTCGAAGAATTTATTGTTAATTTCAAAAACAAAGTTATATGTTCGAAATATTATATTACTCATTTGTCGATACAATACGTATGTAGTAGTTTAATAAAAACAAATGTTTACAGCCTTAAAAATAATGATATCAACAAAAATTAATAACACAACATCGCAGCTATAATAATATTTTCATATGGTAATTCTAGAGATGAGAAAAAACTTTTTAATAAAATCACCATGCTAGTAACTGATTTTTTACACGTTACTTTTCACACCTATTATTGGTGATATAATTTTATAAGCATATAACTATTTATGTTTCTATATTTATTTACTATTGTGTCTTGACTTTTCATTTTTTTTCTGTGCTTATTATGCTCTTTCTACTGTATTAATGTTTTTCCTTTCTATTGTATTATTGTAATGTTGATGAAACCATGTGTCCTGTAAAGGACCTACGGGAGATGTTGAAGAATAAATAAATAAAGAATAAAGTAAATACAAACATAGTTGATAATCCTACTGAGGATTTACAAAAGTTAAATTACATAATATTTTTTATGATTTCAATTATATTTTGTACTTTTGAGGCTAAATAAGCTATTTGGAATAGTGCTAATTTGACATTTGTGATAAAATCTTTGATCTAGAGCCTAGATCTGCGATTCACAAATTATATGCTGCAACATATTTTTTATATTGGAATATCTTTTTAACTACTCCGTTGGCTGAGTTACGACATCCTTTCCTCCTTAAAGGAACTTTTAAGACGTAAATGTATCATAAAAGATTCCCACGTGTCGGCTTCGGCCTGTTAACCTTCCAAGCAACCTCATATGATCCGCGCTTGAGGACAATGTTTTTGTTTCGAAGGATGAATATGTTGGACTTCTGACTTCAATGCTATCCGGGTGTGGGGAGAGTCTTCATCAATTTAAACAAACCATGTCATTTTCCACAAATGGAGTGACCAGCGCATTAAATAAATTATGTGATAAACCTTATCGATGAATTGAAGTTTTAGAATATCTTATTCGTGATGTTTGGGAATACTTGTATTTTACAGTATACTCAAAAACTTAAAGAAAAAAATAGGAGAAATATTTTACCTGGGAACTACACGGAAACTTATCAAAAACGGTGAAAAATATTTAAAAATCACAGTCACATATCATGACAGCTCTACAACGTTGATTACGCTGTCTCCTGCGACTCTCTATGGTTTGAAGCAATACCATAGAGAATGTTATTTTCAACCTGTCATTATTTTTTATTTCTCGCGAGTTTTTGACACGTCAAATTTGACAAGTTGTTATTATTACAAAACAATATTATTTTTATATGATATTTTGTTTTCTCACTGAGTCAGTGCATTGTCTTTCGCAAAGATCAACATATTATTCAAAAACAACATTGAATATTTGAAAACCCAAAAAAGTTTTGAATTTAAATTTAATCTAATCAATTATGTTCATATTCGTTTATATGTGTGTATGATTATTTATATGCAGGTATTTATTTATTTTGAGTATAAAAAAACACCACTCTTCATGACAGTAATCACCTTTTTGATGATTGATGTACATGACAATAGTACAGCAAAATATGTACACATTATTTAACATAATCAAAAACAGAAAAGAAACTGTTAAAAATTTACCAGATAAGATACATGGAAACTTATTTCTTTCTGTACGAGTGCTCATGTATTGAGAACATTTCTAAACACGCAAGGAAATCGTTCTAAATTTGAATGACAGATTTGAGTTTGGCTTGACTTATGTAATAATCATCAAATTGCTTTTAAATATTGAAAAAAAATACAAAAATGAATTGATTTCAAGTTCCGTAAACTTGATTTCAGTTTTTCAGAAGTGTGTTTGTCAATTGTCTTCGGATTTAAGCCATTCTAGATAAATTATTCCAAAGATGATAGAATTCAAAAAAAATAAAATTACGTAGGTACTCTTTTGACAAAACAGATTACCTGTGCAAGGTTCCTTTGCCGTTGGTGCTACACATATATGAGAATATTCTTTCGAATGTTTAAGTATTAAGAGTTCTTTTATTAGCTAGTTTCGCTTCTGAGAATAATATTTGCAAACAAATCAATTCACATCTTTTTAAAAAATATATTTTGATAAAATATCAAAAATTGTTTCGTGATAAAAAATAATAAAAGACTGCTTATTAACACGTTTTCGAGTATTCATGTAGAAAGGCCCAACCTTCCATATCAATTAACGGTATTATTTAAAAGCAAACATACAGACATCGTTACTATCTTCACCCCAATAGGAGCAATAAAATTAGATATATTTATTGTTTTACAACCAATAAAAGAACAACGTTCTAAATTCAAATAATAAGTACCTACTAGTATAATGTACACGACAAAACATATGAATTTTATATGTCCACAAGATTGTATGCAGTATTTAAAAATAAAGACCCTCCGCGTGATGTGACGACTATCATACTCGGCTTACATCGACAAGGTGCTGGGTTCGATTCCTAGCTGGGTCGTGAAGTTTTCTAAAGAAATGTTCACATTCAGATTTTGAAGAAATACTGACCAGAATTGAAATTACTGGTTGTCTGTAAGAAATTATAACAAATTAAACATAAAAAGTATTTTTTAAATTAAAAAAAAAAACTGAAGTTCCTGAAGTTATTTTTCTTTCGGATCTCTGAAAGAAATCTTCTTTAACAACTTTTATAATGCACCGTTTTGTGGAAAAACCATCGCAAGAGTCCATTCAAGAATGAGCCATATCCATATCATGGATATATTACATTCATGTCCTTTTGATATTTTTTTATCACTTTTGTGAAAACAGTAAAAATATAAAATCCGAATATTTAAAAAAAGCTCACATTTTTTAATAAAAGTTATTTTTAGGCATCCATTGATTGCATAAAAATTGTAAAAAAATAATTTATTTAGGAATATTTTCAACAATTTTTTCTGGCAAGCATAAATAAAACAAACCTACGATTTGTAATATTATACAATACAAACCAAAATTTCAAACCCTTAACCAAAAGTTAAACAATTTAAGGAAGTGTTAAATTCTAACAAAGTTACAAAACAAGAAAGATCTCATTCCACAACAATTCAATTTGAATTAATCCAAAAAGCAGTGATTTCCGGATGAATACACAAACAATCACAAGTTGAAAATATATTATAATTCTATTATGCCTCAAGCTATCGCCATCTCTGTGTAGTATGCTCAAAGTATCGATAGTAATAGGCACACTGTACCTACTACTATTGACTGTATGGTACCTTTCAGAGTAGCAATTAACGATTAATGGGTTAACGAATCAATCTAGTATTTATCTTACTATATCTATACCATCATGTTACATTCATCAAATGGAGTAGCTAGCAGACAAACTACAGTTAATAAAAACTTAAAACTCTGTGCTGTATAAAATACGACATTTATTCTATTCTATTTTTCTCAAGGCCATCCACTCGTTTATACGACATTTATGATGGCATAATTTATCACTACATACTGAATTGAAGATGAAATAATAAACAAAAGTTTTTTGCTAATATTGTTTAATACTTAGTGAGCCGTTTTTCGTCTCTTTTTGTTGATTGACAATGTCCTTATTGGACGAAAGACGTCTCTTAAATAATAAACAATAGTAGAAAAAACATTTGTTTTTGATTTCATCATGGAATTCTGCTACCTAAAAAAAGTTCATTCTTTTAACACAGTTAAAAGAATGAATATTTATTTATTTATTCTTTACTGTACATTGATTACAAGCAAATTCACAAAAAAAAAAATACATTTAAAACAAAGACAACCATGCAATCAATATACAGAGGGCGAGTTTATCGCAGAGGTGCGATTTCTTCCAACTAAACCATATGAATTGAAGGTGTTAAAAAACTTAGGTACATAAATGTAATGTTTCATAAATACCTGCTTTTTGATCAATTCTTTGCTAGGGACATCACGGGATAGTTAATTATTAACTACTGTCAAACGAACTAGTTTATTAACTTTTGTGAAAATCAAAATAAAATTTTAACACAACAAAAAAAATATTAATCGCTTCTGCCTACTCTGTGGGGAATACGGCGTGATGGGATGACACTCTGCTAATCACAGATGCTGATTTCTCGAAAGAACATCTATATATGCTCTTTTAATTTTACGACCTTTTTCTTCTTTATAAATCTTTTATTTTATTGTAACAATTAACTGTATAAGTTACACGAAGAAAAAATCAAAGCTTTTGAAAATCCCGAGCTCAGGATTGCCATTCACAAAATATGAAATTTTATGCCAACACGTCCTGTAGACAAAATATCTTGTTGGCAAACTTATTTGATTTATGAGTTGTAATTTATTTTGAATTGAATATTATAATGTGTATATAACTTAAAATAAAACAAAACACATGAATTAAAAAACACTTCGCATTTCATTTCCAAAAAAAAAATATATTAAAACTTAACGATTAACTATGTTAACTTTTAACGAAATAATTTTTTGATTAAAGGTGTCCAATTTTGTGTACTAATATTGGCTGTATAGTACCTAGTACTACTATTAACGGTTCATTTGGGGTTGCCACATTACAAAAACAAAATGGTGGAGGGGGCGTATTATACTTTTCATACGCACAACACTATTATTATTGTTGAGTTGAGTAGTAGTAAAGCACGTCAAATCTATGAAGAGCCCCATGCTGGGCGCCAAATTATTCAATCAATTTATGTATTTGATTGTTTTCACGTTTTTTCGTAATAAGAGATATCGCCTGTCCAATTCCATAACTCAACAAGTAGAAATGTCTTATATTTGAGAAATCACCAAATTTGCAGTTTTAGTTTATCTATATTATGCTTTATAAACGCAACAGAATGTGAAATAAACTATATAGTAATCGCACTGTTAAAGACACAGTACGTTGTTTTTGTTCCGTTCAATAGTTTAACAATTCGAAATATTTATTTGTGGAATTGAACATAGGTTAATTTTTTTTCCATAAGTGTATATTAAGTATACAAAAGGATCCGTGTATTTTTATAGTTATTTGTTTGTGGAATTAAAAGAGAGTCGTTAATTGTGTAAATTACCAATTAAATTAAATAAAAATTTTCGATATTTTCGACTTGTTGAGTTGTGTAACTGAACAGTCGATATATTTCAAACTCATTTCTTTGTTGAATTGAAAGAAATACGATACAATTAACAAATATTTATTTACGTAGGTATCGAATCGTAACAAAGATACGGTTACCAGTAAAAGAAAATATATTTTATTCGTGGTAGTGTCTAAATGCAAGCTGGTCTCTCCGTTCCAATATAAAATTAAGACGGTTTGCATGTTTATAATATGCAGCTGGTCTGCTGGTTACCCTACTTGTGGGATATGTCGGTAATGGTATAGCAGTTGTAGTGTCTAAATATAAATTAAAAAGAGAAAACATCACAGAAAACGTATGCCTGTATATCAAAAAGAAAATCAGCTTGTGTATTTGGATTGAAGTTTTGTACTTTGAGTTATAAATTTATTATTTATGAATTATAGTTCGTCGGTAGCCTGGCGGTAGAGTCTCGGCCTCGTGCACATGAGGTCCGTGGTTCGATCCCAGGTGCCGGCAAACTCCCTTTTCACGACACAAGTTTTTAGCTTACTGTGAAAGGTGTATAAGGTTGTATTTGGGTTTGTAACAAAAACCCAGATATATTTTAAAAAAAAAATTGCTTTGAATTTCAAATTTAAATATTTTAATATTGAAATAAATAAAAAAAAATGTTTTTTTCTGCTATGTTGATTTAATTGAGAGACGTCTTTCATCTTCCAAGGACAATCTCTTATTGACAACGTTCTTGGATGACAAAAGATTTGCCTCTCAAAAAATAAATATTTGTTTAATGTATGATCTTAGGCTTTCACGGCCGGCACATAGAGTTGCCAGCTATAATAGTGAAAGTGTTTCGAATGTGATAGACATCTTGCGTACACCTACCCCCTGAAGATGCCCGCCACAGTTGTGGGTGAAACGTTGGGTCACAGACTACCCTACAGACCACGGCCACTCAGCCCGGAAATGAATATTCTTACTAAATATTTGTTTGCTATGTTGATTTTATTGAGAGAGAAGAACGTCTTTCGTTTTCCAAGGACAATTTCTTATTGACAATGTTCTTGGAAGACGATAGACGTCTCTTAATAAAAAAATCAATATAGTTGAAAACATTGATTTTTAATTTTATTATGGAATTCTATTATCCAAACCGACACAGCAAATATATTTTTATAGAATTAAAAATCAATTTTTTATTGCCTTTTGCATTATGTGTCATTTTTTACTCTGCTCCTCGTTTTCAGGACAAAGTTTAGATAGTAAATACTGAAATGTTGCAATTTACAAAAAAAAAACTCTATAAAATTATTAATATACTGGGCGTCAGCCAAAGAAGTATTTTAATTATTCTTAAAAAACCGATGGACCACCCAACCTCAGAACTTTTTAAAGAATTTCTGGTGCCCACATTGGATAATATTTGTAAGAGAAAGGCAGTGTCTCAGGTTTGTAAAGAGTATTTTGTACAAAAACTCCACTCGCCGGATGATATTAGTGTGTGTCCAAGACTGGGAGGCCTAATTAAGGTACCTCCCAGAAAAACATCTGTTGGACAACACCACTATACTCATTTGGGTGTTGTGTGGTACAATAAGCTGGACAAAAAATCTTAGTATGATTCTACAAAAAAAAAATCAGAGTTTTAAATTGAATCTGAAAGATATTTATAAATAACTGTTCAACTGCTCTGTTGTTGAGTTTTGTTAAGAAACTGTATTTGGTTACTATTTGTATTGTAGATATGTGTTTGTTTTTATTATTATTTAGTAAGCGCTATTGTTGACGTAAATTATACGAAATATGTTTAATAATAATAATAATAATCGGACTATTTATATGTGGCGCCGTTAAATGATCCGTGACCATCTCAAGGGCGCCGTGATTTCTCCCGAACAGTAGTGTTTTCAACTTGGTTCTAAACGTGGTTGTGGACTGATTCACCCTCAGATCTGTGGGCAGTCTGTTCCAGACGGATGGCGCGGCGGCTCTGAAGCTCCTTTCTGCAAATTTGGAGGTGTTCGCCATATTGGGTTTCACGAGTTTGTTGACAGCAGAAGAGGCCGAGCGCAGCGGTCGTCTCGGAGTTTCGTCGACGGAACAGAGTTCGGTTAGACATGTGGGTGCCGTGCCGCATAAGGCCTTGTGGACAGTGAGACACAATTTAAACTCCACTCTCTCTGGGACCCTCAGCCAATGTAGATCTTTTAGTAGTGAAGTGATGTGGCAACGCTTGTTCTCTCTGTAGATAGTCCTGGCGGCAGCATTAAAAGCCATCTGGAGGCGATTGAGAAGAGTCTGGGGCAGTCCTGTGTATATGATGTTGCAGTAATCCAGACGAGAGATGACAAAGGAGGCGATCAGACTTTTTACTGCATCTACAGATAGATTTTTGGATACGAGATGCAGTTGACGAATGTGGAAAAAGGCTGTACTTACTGTCCTGGATACTTGGGCTTCCATGGAGAGTGCTTCGTCCAGTAAGACGCCGAGAACGGATATTGTGCGCGATGGTGTTATGTTGGTATTATGTTATGTTGCTGTGTTTAAACCCTCAAAGCACGAGCACAGCTCAATTTTGAGGGTCAAATAAATGTAATAAATGTGTTTTTTTAGTAATAAGGTGTGTATGTTCTATTTTTAAATTGTAAATTTTATTTAAATAAAAATATTTTAATTTGAAATTTGAATAGAACTAAGTAAGTTATGCTAACCGTATTGTTAAACATACCACGAAAAAAATTAAGTTAGCATCAGGATTCGAATTTTAAAACTTTCAATTTTAAGTCCGTATTTAAAAAAAAAAACAAATGTTGTTTCTAGTATATTGTTTTTTATTGAGAGAGAGACGACTTTCGTTTTATACGTGCATTTTCAATCTGTTACTCAACTCGAGTTGTAATAATTTTTAATGAGATTGACAACATGTAAGACGAAAGACGCCTCTCGCAATTAAAAAGAATAAAGTAGAAAAAACACTTGTTTTTCAATTTTATTATGTAATTTTAGTAGGTATCTAAACACCGTCACAGTGAGAATTAAGCATTTTTTACATTTGTTTATCATTATATTAACCCTCGTAGGGTAAACAGAATGAATAAAATACAAATTTTATACTTATATTGGTTCATTTTGATCACTATCGCAATTCAGCGATAAACTCACCCTCTGTGCATTGAATTACAATATATTATATTATTTTGTTTTCGAAACTATAAATAATCATTTATCTTGTACAACGAATAATAAAATAAATAAATAAAATAAAAACCTAACTCTCTTGATGTAAAAGGTATAATTAAGGTGATCAGCTGTCACTTTAGTTCGACAAATATCCGTTAGTCACGACATGTTCGTGGTAGTGTTATACCGGTAGGTGGCACCTCGCAACGATGCGAGTGGTGTGAGTGTGGAGGTTTTATTTTTATTGATGTGTACACTTTCACCTTTTGACGTTGGTCATTGATTGATATGCAAGAAGGTCAATTTTGTTGAAGGAGTTAGTTTGGCGTAACTTTTTGAATTCTATGGAAGGGACAAGTGCCTGTCATCCAATACTTTTGAATATACGATTTTTTTTAATTGTAAAAATGAAATTCCAACATTGTGGTAGGTCTTTTAAAATGCTAAATTAAAATAAATATCTATCTATCTTCACATATCCCACAAGGGGAGTGGATAGCAGGACAACTGTATGTAATAAACATACAAAAAATATATTTCAGGATGGATGGCAAACTTCATCGCTGAATTTAAGATGTTAAATATCTTACATGTAAGGTTAAACGAACAGCTGCCTTACACAGAATACTCGAAATATACCGGAAAATAGTAGGAAACCAAATTTTTGTCGAGGATACCACGAAAAATAAAATAAAAATAAATAATCTATGAAACGAAACACAAATAGTATTACAGTTTTGCTATTTTTATAATAATTATTATAGTGATCTGGTTTCGACGTACTAAGCCATTTTCAAACCAATCTTTTGTAAGTCGAAACCGGATATTGTTAAACAAAGTAAAACTCAAACCATTTATGTATTTTTACATGAATTAACATGAAGTTTCATAAAATTATCATATATTAGTTCAATAAATACATACATGTGAAAAAAATTTTCTGAGTGGAACGAAAGTTGAAATGGTTTGGACTTATGAAAAGAATGAATGATAAAAGAAAGATAAATAAAAAAAAGGTTTATGAAAGTGACTCTTTAACACTGTGTGAATCAAATTTTCAAATATAGAGTTATAATCTTCCTCCTTCTTCTTCAAGTACTCTGTTGGGTCCCCTAAACGTTGACGATCACCTCGGCAAACCTGTCCCTGTCCTGCGACGCTCGAAACAGCTTCTCCATACTTCGGATGCCAAGACATCTGTCTTCTACCGGATCTTCGGTGTGGACAAGATTTGTTAAGTGTAGAATTCGGATAAATGGAAGTCCCCAGACTTCGTCGGTATCCGGGTGGACGGTGGGTCTCCTTCAATGGATCCTCGGCGTCCCTCAATTTTGCTTTCAATATCAGTTGAAAAATGTTATATTTTTCCCTACGCAGTACATGACCCAGGTGTGAAACCTTCTGAATCTTGATAATCGACAGCAGTTCCCTGTCAACTCTAGCTTGTCTCAGGACTTTGTTTGTCTTTAATATGCAGTTTTATTGCTGTCAAAATTATGAATACGGGTTTCTTAAAGTTGAAGTTTTACACATAATTTATTTTTACAGAGCACCTGAAAAGTTTTGAAGAATATAATTTTATCATACTTTCTATATCACTTTGACCTAAACTAATCTGACATAAAATCTTATTAAACAATGTTCCAAATATAATTTCTCTAATTAAAATGACTTATTTGAATATTTTAGATTGACATATAGGTAATAATTATCTCACTTACACTTATACCTGTTTGACAATAGATATTAACCCTCTATTGACATTGAATTTTTGAGTATTATTGATTGACAAATAATAATTATCTCATTACTCTTCTTTTACCTGTATGACTATATATTTATGAATCCTCTATTTAAAATGACCTGTTTGAATATTTTAGTTTGACATATTATTTATAAAAATTGTCTCACATACCTGTATGACTATTTTTGATTCGACACAATAATTGTAATTTTTTTGTCATGTTGTTGTTCTCTATTTTGATTTGATTGTTAATTACATGTTAAAGGCTAACGCCGTGAATATATGTAAATAAAATAAAATAAATAAATAAATTTCATGAATTTTCAGTGTCATATGTACGAAAATTAAAACCATGTCTTAAAACACGCACAGTGAGTTGTATTCGTTAATAATATTTGTACTATAAATCCTTTTTCAGCACACTTAATAATATAAGTAACAATATGTGGAAAGTATGTATTTTGTATACCACCTATACTAGAAAACTAATACAGGGGTTGGAAAATGCAGGTAAAAGACATACGTAAAAAAAAATTAAAATCTATATCTAATTTTTTTTAAAGGCGGCGCCCACCACATATTTTGTGCCGTATCTAGAGATAAGAATCTCCTTAATGATGACACACATGCGTAAGCAGGATTCAATGTCGAATTGAAGCGAGAAATGCTGCCCGAATAGAGCATTCTCGGTTAGCGGTTACCCATAAAACATTTTGGTGCAAAAAAGGAAGTGAGGAAATAGGAATATTCCGTCATCTCTACGCAGTATCCAATGTAAATGCCAATAAAAAAATTGAGACGTTCAAGATGGGTGGCAAACTTCATTGCTGAATTTAAATTGGGCAGTGCATTTATATTTTGTATAATTTTTATGGTACAACTACACAATTACAGTATATCTCACAAGTGGGGTAGCCAGCGGACTAAATGTATGTGCTAAAGATGCAAATTATCCTATTCGTGTCAATAAAAAAGTCATTCAGATGAGTTACATGCCTCATTGCTGCATCGTAGATATTGATATTGTCTTCTACGTGATGTTTAACGAACACCTGAAAATAAAACATTCAGGATGGCTGCTGTACCTCATCGCTGAATTGTGGATGTTAATATTGTCTTCTATGTGATGTTTAACAAACGTGTGCCTATTACAGGTTACTCGAAAAATTACGTAAAAAATTGGGAGATGTATTCTTTATTTATTTATTTATTTTATTTTATTCTATACTGTACATTGGTTACCTATAATATTACAAAATGAAACAGTGTCATATAAATATCTACTACTACTACTACTACTATACCATCACGGCATATCCCACAAGTGGGGTAGCCAGCAGATCAGCTGCATGTAAGAAACATGCAAACTGTCCTCTTCGTGCCAATATAAAATTAAGACATTCAGGATGGGTGGCAAGCCTCATCGCTGAATTTAAGATGTAAAATGTCTTAATTTTTTCGAACACCTGCCTTTTACAGGACACTCGAAAACTTACGCAGAAGAGTGGGAGACCAATTCTTTACCGGGTGCTCCACGGGATATAAATATCAGTTAAACAATTCAAAGTAGGTACAGAGGGAGAGTATATCGCTAAAATGCGATGTCTTCCAACTAACCCGGAGACCCGGAGACCGTAACCTTTACAGAGAATTAAAGTGCAGAATTAAAGTGCAGAAGGTACAAGTGTGAACAGTATGAAAGGGATAAAAGACAAGGATGGATGTGTGTTAGTGAATGATGAATGTGTGTTACGGAGATGGAAGGAGTATTTCGAAGATCTGTTTGAATGTGATGGTACAAATGAGAATGAGTATGACGACATTGAAAGCAGTGTGAATGAAAACGATATGATAGACATGAATGAGATTATGAATGCATTAAAAAAAGCGAAGTGCGGTAAAGCTGTAGGGTATGATTGTGTTGCCGTTGAGCTCATCAAGTCTGGTGGACCGGGGGCTCTCGCGTGGTGCTTGGAGCTTTTCAACGATTGTTGGAGAGAAGGCGTCACACCAGAGGATTGGAGGAGGGCTATCATCTGCCCCCTGTACAAAGGGAAAGGCTCTAGACTTGAATGCGGGAGTTATCGGGCTATTAGCTTGCTGAGCTCAATAGGGAAATTGTATGGTAGAATTTTGATTGAGAGAGTACGAAAGATAACTGAGTGTAAGATATGGGATGCACAAGGAGCGTTTTTGAATGGCAGAGGGTGCACCGATCAGATCTTCTCCCTGCGAATGGTTATAGAGAAGTTTCTGGGTAAACACCAGAGGCTTTTTTGTGCGTTCGTGGACTTGGAGAAAGCATATGATCGAGTGGACCGGGAAAGGTTGTGGCGCGTGTTGTCGGAGTATGGAGTGAGCAGCCGGTTGATACGCGCAATCTCTTAACTTTACGTGGGAAGCTCCGCTTGCGTGAGGGTAAATAACACTCTCTCGGAGTGGTTTGTCCTCACCAAGGGAGTAAAGCAAGGTTGTGTCATGTCTCCGTGGCTGTTCAACCTATTCTTCGACTACTGTATGCGACCTGTGAAAGAGATGGATGTTGGTGTCGAGCTGAATGGGTTTCGGGTGAATGCATTGATGTACGCAGATGATTTGGTGTTAATGGCTGAGAGTGAAAGGGACTTACAAGAGATTGTTACGTGTGTGTATGATAGTTGCAATTTGAATGGTTTGAAAATGAATGTTATGAAGACGAAAGTTCTAGTGTTTGAAAGAGAGGATGAAAAAACGATTTGCGAGATCAAAGTTGGTGACGAATGTTTGGAGCAAGTAAGTGAGTATGTATATTTGGGAAGTATGTTTGCGAGGGATGGAAGATGCGATAGGGACATTGAAAGAAGGAAAGTGGCCGGTGCTAGAGTGAACGGTGCACTTCGACCCATTGTCAGCAATGGCAATGTGTCGAACATGGCTAAAATGCTGGTGCACAATACCATTCTGGTACCGTCACTTACGTATGCAAGCGAGACATGGACGTGGCTGAAGAAGGACGAAAGTGGAATAAATGCAGTGGAGATGCGATCGTTGAGAAGAATGGTTGGTAAAACGCTGCGTGATAGAGTGAAGAATGAGGATATTAGAAGAATGAGCGGATGCAAGAAGAGTGTTGTGGACAGAATGCGCGTGAATAAACTACGGTGGTTTGGACACGTTGAACGAATGAACGAAGTAAGAATGACAAAGAGGATATACTTGTCTGAAAGAAAAGGTGTGAGGAAGCGCGGACGTCCGAGAACCACGTGGCTTGATCACGTGGATCAAATTCTTAAGGACGGCCGCGTGTTGAGTAAGAGGAATCGACGTGCGTGTATGAGAAACTGTATGAATGTGGAGGAAGCGAAGGAAGTGTGTAAAGATAGATCTGTGTGGCGTTCCGTTCTCTCTACCTACCCCACTTGGGATACGGCGTGAGGGTATAGTAGTATAAAGTGCAGAATTAACGTACCAAAGACACTGTGAAATTTGAAAGAAAGAATGAAAAAGATACATTACTGGATATACGTATGTAAATAAATGCGATCGACCCCTGAACTACTAATTTTAATAGTAATTCAACAACCCTCGCTCTTTCTCCATCTCTCACGTCAGGGGTGGCAAAGAAATATATACTGAACATAGCGTGTATGACAAAATTATACACTTGCTTCGGCTCCGTATATAATTTACTTTAAAATGTAATTAAGTACACAGCACTTCTACCTTAGACGTATGTAGTAGCACTAAGTAATATTAACTTATTGTATATTGTTTTGTATAAGATTTCTTTTCGTTGTTCGACACTCTTTAACCTATTTGCGTATTTTTTTTTTATATTACTCTAAAACGCACATTATTTTCAAATTCCGTAGTGTTTCTAGGAAATGAAAGGTCTTTTTTATAATAATAAAGAATGGGTAAATTCACACTTTTTATGTAAGTTTTCGAGTATAAGTCTTCTGACAATTCCTACACATAGTACCAATTGTATCATTCTGAGTTTATGGTGCTCGATGTTGGAGGAACCTTCCTTCTCCACATAGAGTTTCACAATCAATGTTTTCAAATCATCAGTTAAGGGAAAAATGCTGTCTTCTTACTCGGTCTCCGTACCCTAGCCTCTCCCGCCCCTCGTGTTTTCAATCCATAATCCTTACTCCGTGTTGGGTGTGTGTCAAATTTTATTTAATTAGGTTTGTGTCGTGGTTAGATGGAAGAAATCACTTTATAGTGATAATCTCGCCACTGCATATCGTCCTAGTATTTTA
The DNA here is from genome assembly GCA_947579605.1 of Athripsodes cinereus. Classification (NCBI taxonomy): domain Eukaryota; kingdom Metazoa; phylum Arthropoda; class Insecta; order Trichoptera; family Leptoceridae; genus Athripsodes; species Athripsodes cinereus. The sequence continues at coordinate 4,678,778 of OX388328.1, forward strand.
AATTTTGTATTGTTTTGTTAATAGCTGTTATAAAATGATGATGTGCAAGAGGAATAAAATGAATGGGTATTTTTTAACATATCTTTTTAACAAAAGAATATTTAATGTTCTACTTTTTTTGGCTCGTAGAAGACAACTTTATTGTTAAGAAGACATTAAGAATACTAAAGTGTCAGTTGTGGAGATCAGTTAGATTGGTTTTTGTTGATAATTTAACTATTTTGGTTAAAAATTAATAACTGTTATGCTGATATATATATGGACAATTTGTAAAGCGCCGTTTACTCATAACATGACCTCAAGGGCGCCGTATATCGTATCCATCACCCGAAACTCCCAGCAAAAAGGTGTGTCTTCAGCCCTCTTTTAAAACTCTCTCCATTCATCTCCTCTCGCAGACACAGAGGCAGCTTTTTCCAACATCTGGGACCCGCAACACTAAACGCTCTATCTCCAAAGCCTGTTTTGCGAGATCGAGATGTCTCAATCAGTCTGCATTTTGCCTCACTCTGTGCTGAGCGAAGCATGAGCTGTCTTTCACTGATGGTCTCGATCTCGCACATCTCCGACAAATAAGATGGTAATACACCCTTCAAGGTCGAAAACACCATCACACATATCTTATACTCCACTCGTTGCTTTACTTTTAACCAATGTAAGTTGTGCAAGAGAGGAGTAATGTGCTCAAATCTTCGACCTCTCAGGAGAAGTCTTGCAGCAGCATTGAATACAGCCTGGATCCTATTCAGCTGCACCATAGAAAGACCAAAGTACAGGCTGTTAAAATAATCCAGTCTGGAGACTACCAAGGCATTAACAAGTGTTCTTGCTGCATCTAACGAAAGACAATCTCGGACTCTTCTTATCTGTCTCAGGCAATAGAAGCTAGAGCTCACTATTCCACTGATGGTTGTTTATTTTTTTTGGTAATATCTAAATTAATTGTTTACAAAAAAACACTGTATGATTTTCAGTATAAATTTTTATTGCTTCAAATGTTTTCATCTACACTGATAGACATCGTGAAGAGGACTTGTTTATGATTTGTTAATGATTTATAAGTACAAATATTAATTAAGACACTCAAAATGGCATCTATATTTTTGAAACTTAATGTGCCGCATGTGGATGATAGCTGACTTGTGAAAGGTTTATACGTTTTATTTATTTATTATTTATTATACATTGATTACAAATAATTACAAAGAAGGTATACATTCAAATAAGATGGTACAATCAATATAAAGAGAGCGAGTTTATCGAAGAGGCGCGATCTTTTTCAACTTACCCAAAGGTTTAACTTTTTATCTGCGTTTAAATTTGTAGTAATTGTCTGGTTCGTGTTTTCACTATGATATAAAATAAATATACCGTTAATATTAACACTGGTTGGTACCTCCCAACTCCATTTAAAACTGAAATTAAAAAGAAACAATGAAAAAGAATTTTCTGTATTTCGGTAACACCTGGTTCTCGTGTCACAATATAGAATATGAAAATCCTTTAGGATAATATTGTATGTGAGAAAATTGTTCTGTTTTACTTAATTCGCTATCATGTACCTACTCGTGTTACAGACGCTATGTGCTGTCCAATTTTCTTACATGCAATGCTACTCAGACTTGCCACTCCCGACGCGGATCTCATCTAGACCTTTACTTAATACAGTAGAAGTCTATTAGTCCGGCATCCAACAGTCCGGAATGCCCGATAGATAGTAAATTTTTTGTTTTTATCCAGAAGTGTGTCTTTAAAGCAAATAAAAACGCTCGAGAGCTCTTCGGAACTTTTCGGGATAGTTCGGGATCATTCGGAAGCACTCGCCGGTATTGTTGTAAACATTGTAGTAAACCCTCAGCCTACTCAAAATCTTGAAGAAAGTGACTCAAATGCCGAGACGAAAGAAAAGGAAAAAATCAGCTGGGCAGAAGCTGCAGAATCACTAAATAAGTTTATCTCTTTTGCTGAGGCTAGTACTAGCTACAGTGCTTCAGAAATTATTGATTTCCATATCATTAGAAATAATTTTTATACTAAACGCCAAAAGTCAAGAAAACAAAAAGCCATTCATGACTTTTTAAATCTAAGTGAAATATGTTTTACATTTACATTTCATATAATGTACATACATTATATGAAATGTAAAATAAACTTTGTTGTTTGTATTTGTAGTTTAATTATTAACCTAATTGTTCTTATAATTACCGCCCGATAGACCGGAATTTTTGATAATCCGGCACCGAGCCGGTCCCAAACGTGCCGGATTATCGGACTTCTACTGTATCTTAAAAACGTCTCAATCACTCTTCTATATTTTCTGCAAAGCTAAAAACGTATCCATTCTTCCAAATTAACTGCATTCTTCAATCAGTGGTAGTTAGCACTCGTGGAGTTCCCAGCAGCTAAAAGTAAGTCTTTTACTCTTTTCTGTTAGTTTTCGAGCGTTCTGTAAAATGCAGGTGTTCAAATGCATTACGTATTACACGATGATCATGTGTAATCCAGCGACTTCTACTAGATATTATGATCGTAAGAATATGATCTACGGATCGTAGGAAGAGCTGAAGAAGATCGTACAGGATAGAGAACAATAAAAAGAAAGATGTAGCGCTCTGCTGCAAACCAATCGAAAGGATTCATCGACGAGAAAAACCACCCCGTCTGAATGACTTATTTTTTATTTTCTCAAAGAGGAAAATAGGCATCTTTAGGAATTAAAGTAAGTCCAATGGCTGCCTCTGAAACTAGAAAGGCACCTCTCGTAAATGCTGGAGGTTTTCTTATGTTTGATTTATTTGGCACTTATCGAGCTTTCGTTTCCTTTCAATACAAATAAATCTTTCAGATATTTTCAAGCTCGAAGCTCATTTTTAAGAGAATCAATTAGATATAATATAATAGATTTGAAAAGTTGTAAGATTTAATTAAACAAATTTTTAACCACTCCAGATTAATCATCCCAGTTGATCACACTCATCCATAGTCAACCTATTTGAATAGGTATTAACCAGGTAGGTATGTTGTATATGATACACATACATATTATACTAACCTCATTAAGAAGTGCACAACACAGAGTTTCGACGCTTATGAATCAACTAAGTCTTGGTTAAGAGTACTCTTTAAACCTAGGTAACATTCCCAATTCCTCTGTGCCATGCTTATCACATGATTTGAATTTTTTTGGAAGTTGTATATCGTTCAACTTTGTTAAACTTCCACTTTGAAATCAATCTATATACGATTTTCTTAAAATTGCTGTGCTTTCAGACATCCAATTGTGTCAAAAAAAATCATAACATAGAATGATTTACTTGAATAGAAAGCGTTTATGATAAATGTCAGTGGCTGCTGTTTTGTAAAAGAAGCTGAATGTAAGTAAGGCACATAACATGTTTTGCATTTTAAAACCTGAGAAATAAGCGTCACTTGAGATATGCATCATACCTTATTACAGTTACAGAAACCAAACCCACATTAGGCATTTCAAACGCAAAAGGAAGGGGTATGACATAGTATCGATGGACATAATTTGCTATAAGGTGAACCATACCATCACGGCATTTATGCATTTTGAGAATTTACAATGATAGCTTGTCAAAAATATTTTTCGTTCACTAATGGGGAACATGCATGTGTGAGGAATATGAATAAATGTTATCAATTCATATTAATAAATATACGCTGATCACGAATATCCTAATAAGAGACGATAAATGAAAACTTTTCATTCATTATTTTCATTTTAAAAATCCATATTTTCTGTTATTGAATTAGTCCGGTGTGACGTCGCTAGGCGCTATTTTGTATTGCCACAAATTTCACTCTTAGTACTGTTTGTAGCGCCTGATATTGTCAAACACTGCTCCGCCACGAGTTGACCTTTTTGCGGCGAAGTGCGAAAATTGCTTTTTAAAATGGTGATAAAAACCTTAAAAATGCACATTTTAAAAATATGAAAAGCACCATAATTTTTCTGATTTTCTGTACTATTTTTTGGGTTGAAAATTTTGTTTTGTGAAAGTGCCCCATTAAAATAACATAATATCTCGTTTAACAGGATTTCTTTTGACGCAATCTAAATATGAATTTAATTTTGTCTTGATCTTACTTAACCTTGCGATCCGCAAAGTGACTTTAGCCAAAAATTTGTGCATTCCAATCCCGCGGTAGCTGAGAATTGTCTTTTTCAATATATACATTAGTTTAATGTCACGCGCATCGTAGAGTTAAGATCACGACAAGATTAAGATTAAATTTAGATTATGTTAGGAGTAACACCGCAGAGTGTCATGATTGTCACGATAAGAAGTGACTTAATTGGTACAGAGGCCAGATATTATAAAATTGAAGAATATGTTGATAATAGGAGATTAGTAGATTATCTGACAAACAAAAGGGGTCGTTTCATTTGTCACAAAAAAGCAATACATTTAAGATGGGCGACACATTTATTTCAATAAAAAAACAAGAAATACAATAAAATTACAAAAAAAATATATAAAAATCTTTGCATTTATCCATAGCCAGTAGATATAAGTATGGAATTAAATATTTTACAAAAAATGCTCAACAAAACAGATGCTGTCACATTTTTTCGATGTTTTCTATTGACATGGTGTCACTCACTATATTATACAGGGTGCTATGTTCCGGAAACGTAAACGGGCTGCAAAAATAATAAAAACCGTATTTTTCTCAAGCATAAGAATTATTGTGACACTAATTTAATTGTCGGGAAACAAAAGAGAGCGAACGGGACGACAAAATAATGCCGGATATAAAAACAAAAAGAAACAAAATAGCAACGGACGAAAACAAAAAATGTATCTACCGAAATGTTTTAACACTACACAATATGGAGATAGACTATGACACTATACAGGGTGCCATGTTGACATCAGAACGACGAATATTTATTTTAGTATTCAAATAATTACTTAATTAAACACCGTACTTTTAATAATATAAAATATATATTTGGCAGAGACCTTTCATCATTTTAATGTAAGTAAAGATGAACTTTCATAAAGTTTCCATAAAAAAATCCACTTTACAGTTCAGGTCAAGAATTTTGATTTAATTGGTAATACACATAATCAACGCCACTCTTTCAATTCCACAAACAAATTACTATAAAAAAATGCACAATTCCCTTTATATATTAAATATTTAGTTATGGAAAAATCAATGTACCTACCCTTTTTTAATTCTATAAATAAATATTTCAAATGGTTTAACTGTTGAATGGAACAAAGACAACGTTTGTCTTTAATAACAGTGTGATTATTATTATATAGTATATTTCACTTTCTGTTATGTTTTTATTGAGATTGGCAACTAACAATATCTTATTTTTTTGTTTCAGGTTAGTCTAGACTGTCTACATAAAATCTCTTACAAGTTATCAAACGTATATCTGGGCTATGGTAAGTTTTTGTGTACGATTTACTTACATTTACTAAAATTCCTGGCTATTTCTGGCATCAAGCTCCTCTAACTTTGTTTGAGTTTTTTCGCTCATCTTAGATCCCTTTTATACACTTTTAATAAATAAAATGAACCATTGTGTAAATTTTTATACCCTGTATACAAAAATAAGCGTCCATTTTTACACAGATGTCCTGGTACTCCATTTTGTCGTTTTGTGTAGATTATATTATTATTTTCAATGATGCCAGGTCGCTTGCTAAAACTGACACAAAAAATATAAAACAGATTTTTCCCAAAGTGAGTATTTCAATATTTTTATGTTTACAAAGCAAGTTTTTCTTTTTTTATATTTACTATTCTTTAGAGTCAATTCCCAATTATCGTCATCATATTGGGATAGGCAGAGAGAACAAAAAACCAAATATTTTTTTTCCTTACATATTTAAATGACTTCCTCAATATTCACACTTTCATTGCCTGAGATGATACATGCCTAGGCTCTCGGAAGAGCAATTTAGTGTGATTGAATTAGATTGATTGCGATTTACCACCCATTCTGAAAGGATTTTTTTTTAAAGACAATGTCAAGATGAACTGCGTGTTTATAACATGCATAAGCTTCTTCACTTATGGAAGATGCCGTGCTGGTGTGAATATATAAATAAATATTAAATAGTTCCAAGGAATTAATAAGGCTCTCCGAGTGTGTAAATACAACAATTATATTATTCATTTATAGTACGAAATTTCCAAAATAAACTCTAAAAACGAGTGGGCATTTTACAACGTAGGTGCTTGAATATCAGGACCTTTTCAAAGGAGATATTATTTTCATTGAAATCTTTGTAAAGTCCTCGAAAAGGTTCATAATATGCAAACAAACATTATTTGTGTACCATACACAACAGGATGTACAAAAAAGTACTTAAAGTACCTCCTATGAAGTACTTCAATTTCTGAGATAAAAATTTATCTTATTAAATAATTATTTTTGTCAAATTTTAAAAATAAAAAGGAATAAATGAAAAATAGCAAAGATACTTAATACTATAAAAAATTGAATTTTCTACTTATATTTGCGTAACTATATAGTTTTCGAAATAAATAAAACAAGCGTTTTATTCTACTATTGATTTATTCGATGAGAGAGACGTCTTTCGTCTTATAAGGACATTGTCAATCTCCAATCTCCGATTGACGTAATTTTGATGAAAGGTCCTTTCACTGAAACGACCATAAACAAGTTTAATCCTTATTATTTGTCTTATTCTCTATTGATTAGTATTGAAAGTCAGAATCATATACGAAATTATCAAGCTGTCGAGAATTATATTTATTTGTTTGAATTTTTATTTAGTGTTATTATTTTTTATTTATTCAATTTTTTTACGAAAATACTTCAAACTACAAACCTACAACATGACCGTGAGTGTTGACATGGCAGTGAATGAATAGGATGAACAAGTGTGAATAGACGTATTCACTTTTGATGAACAGCTTTGACCCTGACACTCTGGATGATCATCCAAAGTGAAGCAATGTGAATGCTACTTAAGCCTTATGATAAATTGTCATAGTTTCATATGTATTATTTTTAATTAAGTAAGTGTTCAAAATACGAGAAATTGCAGTATTTTCCTGTGTGTGACATCTCTTAGATGGACTGAATACACCTTTGCAGTTTTGTTGTGTATGTATATATTATTATTATACAAGGACTAAAAGCTGTTCTAACTTGATTATCCATGAAGCCCAGCGTGGATCTTCTGAGAAAGGACCAAATATTATTATTATCATCATAAGAGATGAGATGGATATCCGGAAAATATCCGATTTAGGGATATTTAGTCGGATGACGGATTATTTAAGTCATGTTCTTTCCTGGGTAGTATTTAAGTCATCTTCGATAATTATACGTCGATGATTTGAGTGTCGTTTACAATTTACATGATAAAATGCCACAAGGATATTGTTCTACTATATCTGGTCGCTTAGCTGGAATAGTTCGATCAGTTTGCATTGGTCGATCCCAGTAGAGTGTAGTGCCATTGTTTTCTAATACCGATACTAGACAATAATAATTATAGTTTAGCAATTTTGATTCCTCTTCAATTAATTTAAATTTCAAAGCTTAATTCTGATGTAATATTTTTTCTACCAGATCAAGTCTTTTCAAATAGTGTTTTCCGAAAAGAAGAGAACATCCAGACAAAATATGTCTTAATGTCTCTCCCTCCCGATAACAGGCTCTGCATCTATCCGAAATATTCTGTTTCTATATTCTGTTTCGATATTTACCACCCATACTGAATGCTTTGACATTAATTGGCTCGGGGATGACAACTTGCATCTTTATGACAAAGTTTGACTGGTCCACTGGCTACCCTTATTGTGGAAAATGCCGTGATTGTATAAATGAACGAATGACCGGTTTATGATCTCGCCGAATATCCATTATTCGGCCATTCTACTATTCGTTACACAACTAATTATTATTGTTATTATTATCCTTTTGAAGGAGAAAAGGAAAGAAAAAGAAGTGGAGGACGAGGACATGAGAGAATTGGGTATGAAAGGATCTCAGAAAGTACGAGAGGTCCAGTCATGATAGAGACGCTTTTTACATATAGGAATTATGCCTTGCCAAAGCTTTGTTACATCGACGATTTAAGTTTGGTCATTACATCTATTTGTTCTTTCTGAGTCAAAACTGATTTATTTATTTATTTTATTCTTCTTGCACATCATCATTCACATAACAAAATCAACAAATCAGTTTACATTCGGTATAAAAAATGTGATGATAATATGAAGTGGTGAGATTATCACTAAATAGTGATTTCTTCCATCTAACCACGTCACATTAACACTAAACACAAATAAAAACAATATTAATAAAAACACAAACGATAAGAAAAAACGCTACGTGAATCCAAAAGAGAAAAAAATCTACAATCCACACACCAAACACTTCAAAGGGACCGGGAACTATAGAAAGGGGTTTTACAGGACACTGAAAACTTAGGGAACCGAGTAGAAGACCAATTCTTTGCCGGATGCTCCTCGGAGCACTTATTACCTGTTCTATATACATTACGTAAACCATTCGTAATGGTATCAGACATTATTTTCTAAATGTGAATGTTGAAAAGGGTCTTCAAAGAGGAGACGAAAGGTTTTGTATTTTATTCTCATTTTTATGGGACAATGATATTATTCAATAGTATTAAAGGACAAGGACCGTATAAACCTTTAAAAAAATAATAGCACAAAGTATTCTTGTACCTTCTAGATAAAAAAGTCGCATGTTGTCGATTCTTTTGTTATTCAGTGACTGATAAATTAGAAGCGCAAAGAGGACGACCTATTTGCTATTTAAATGTAGTTGTTATTCTGTTGATGAGATGCTGTGGTGATGTAGACAAATGGAAAAAAATAAATTACATATATTATCGTTGCATATTCAAAAAGAGATATGTCCGAACATTTTTATTTAGGTATACTCTTAAAAAAACTGTTCATTGGGGCATTAATTTTGTTGTTTGGACTTTTTATTGGCATATGATATTATTCTTTAAGTATTGAATTTTAATATTTGATACTAAGAATCACTTTACAAAATGCTTATGTCATAATAAGCAGTTTATTCTAGAAATGTCGAAATACTTGTAAATTCACATACATACGCCTTTTTGAATATGTAACGGCGATATGATAGATGGCTTTAAAACATTATGTTTCAGCTATTTAAAAAAGCTTAAATTGAGGACTGTAAAGGGAACGAATAAATTAGCTTTCCTGATTACAGGATGTCTGGAGATGGATAAAGTAAAAAAAAAGATTTTATTACTAAGTGTCTATTGCTTTTAACACTAGTGTGAAACATGATTTATAATTAATAATTTTTCTTTATCGAGATCTGTAATCTCCGTGATACAGGAGAGACGATGGTCCTAGCTTGGTCATGTTCTGAGAATGCCAAATGATAGTTGGTCAAAAAAACCAACTATTCTTCCGTCCGCAAGGGTTCAGTTAGCTCGGGCATCCCTTTTTCATAATACACCTTTCCTCTGACAACGGAATCAGAGCGCAGGGAATGTCGTGGGAAGAGGTGATGCGATTGGCACAGAGACGCTCTAATTGGAGGAGGCTGGTTTCTGCCCTGTGCTCCCGAAAGGAGCGTTGAGGGCAATGATGATGATGATAGCTTACTCAATCGCTTAACTGAAGAAGTACAATGTCTCAAAGGTTTTAATAATGACTGCCTCTTACAGAACACTCGAAAGCAGGGGCTGGTGCTGGTGTTTTTGAAGACGAAAGCTTGGCCGTAGCAGGTTTAGCCTCCGCTTTAGGGGCTTCAGTTTTGGCCTCTGGTTTGGCCTTCTTAGCCTCAGTGGTGCCATTGAGAGATAGTCAGACTGTCACCAGCTTCAGAAGCAAATTGAAAACTGAACTCTTCACCGGCGCCCTTGAGACGGTCTAGGGACTGTTAAACGGCGTCAAAATAAAATCATCCAGAATCATCATCATCGAAAACTAACAGAAGTTATTCAAAAAACTTATTCAAAATATAGAAACATTATTATTTTCAAAATGGAAAAGATAAATAGTAACGTAATATGTTATTGTTATTTTATATCACACATAATTCTCACCTTCAACCACACCTAATCCTCAAACCCTCACAAGATTTACCACTACAAAGAAATCGCTTGAAGTAAAATTTGTAGTTGGATTCACCCAGAGGTCTTTAATCTCTTAAATAATAATAATAATAAGTAGATAATCCATTTTAATTTATATATGGAGTTTATCAAAGGGCAGTAATGATTCTGAGAATCAAATTTGGTTTACTTCAGACAGAAAAAGAATGAAAAATCGACAAAGTACATTGACTCTAACCTGCGACATCTCTTTTCTCCGTCAACTGTCCTTTCGGTAGAAGCTATTACTATTACTACTACTTTACTATCACGGCATCTCCCACAAGTGGGGTAGCCAGCAGACCAGCTACATATTATTATAAAAATGCAAGCTATCCTATTTCGTGCAAACAAAAATTGAAACATATATTGGAAGAAAAGAAAAGTGTTTTCAGTTTTACTTTGTTTTTAATAACAATGTGAAAGAGTTTGACAATGACTTGACAAGTCGAAACTTGGTCAATATATAATTTAATACAAATTAAAACTAAGAATAACATTGTAAATATACAGATCCCACCCTCATCTCCTTTGTTAGTATATCCTACTCCTGCCACATGCGTCTCGCTGAAGGAACTTCAAAAACGCTCGGCTTCGTTCGGGTTCCCTCGGGTGATAATCTGTGCTCGGATCTATCAATTCGACCGATTTTGACAGTTTGATCTTTGATGACTTCGTTTTGATTTGATTGTTTTGTTGACATAATAAGACAGGGTAGGGCGACAATTTCTAACTATAATGTTCATTTTCGCGATGATAATATGGCGCCATTTATTGCTTTTCGGGTAAACCATGTGCACGTTTTTTTTACATAGTTCGTGTATGAATGCCGACTATAATTTAAAAACATGCGTTTTACCTGAAAAACAAGAATTATTCTCGAGTTTAGTATGGATGATGACGACAAGAGGGTATGGTTTACATGTGTGCAGTTCTGATGTTTTTAATTATAATAATAGATTATAATCATTACACCTATCCATTCCATCCCCACATTACATCTACCTATCTATCTAGTAGTTAGTACTGTGTTACTAGCTAGACCCGAGCTGAACCGAGGGGATTCGAACGAAGCCGAGCGTTTTTGAAGTTCCTTCAGCGAGACGCATGTCTCCTGCCAACCATCCCGCCTCCATAAATATCTACCATTACCCCTCCCACTACCCGCACCCTTCTCACCACATGAACAACAGCCCTCACAATTTTTAGATTTCAGTTTCCCTGAAGATGCCTACAAGTATAGGCGAAAACGTTCGGTATTTAACCTAACATAGTGGAGATTAAACAGTGTTCAATAATATATTTTTATATTTTATTTAATAAAATTAAAAATGAATTTCCACAGCGTAAACACAAAAACTCTTGAATTATTAAAATAAATTGTCTTTTCTTCCATATACTCGTATAAGCTGGAGTTTTGCAAAATAAAATTCAACATTATAAAAAAAATCAGATATTCAAAATGGGTTGTAAACCTTATCGCTGATTTAATATGTAAAATATATTTATAATAACAAGCAACTATACTGCTATACAACTATACCCTCACGTCGAGTTCAAAACGGGGCAGGCAGAGAGAACGGAATGCCAAATAGATCTATCTTTACACACTTCCTTCGCTTCCTTCACATTCATACAATTTCTCATGAACGCACGTAGGTTCCTCTTACTCAACACACGGCTGTCCTTGAGAATTTGATCCACGTGATCAAGCCACGTGGTTCTCAGACGCCCGCGCTTCCTCACACCCTTTTCGTCAGACAAGTATATCGTCTATGTCATTCAAGCAATCTATTAGAAATTTGTAATAAAACAGTGCATATATTTTAGCAAATAATTCGATCTATAGTTGTAACTGTCAAAAATCTTATCACGAACATATCAAAAACTACTTTTAAGTAATGGAAATCTCACCATCGAAGCCTATATATTTCTTACTTTCAGTACTGTGTGTACCAACATTACAATATGAATGGTATCTGGTATATGCCATAAGGCAGGTTTCAATATTTTTCCTGAATAAATCCAATAATTTTATCAAAGTCCCCAAAGACGAAAGGAGACGCACACACGTGCCTAGTACAGTTAGCATAGCTTTTAAGCAACTTACAACCCTGAATATGTATTTTTTTTAAATTCTAACTAAGAAAATAAATAAAAGGTTTTTAGAGACCAATGTTCGGGTTAGGTAGTTGAAAGAAATCGCACCTCTGCAATAAGCTCCTCTGTACATTAATTTTATGATTGCATTTGATCGCAAGATGTCCTCTCCGTGCCAGCAAAAAATCAGGATGGGTTGCAAACCTCATCGCCGAATTTATGATGTAAATTAATATATTTAATAATCGAGAAAGGTATGGATTTCTCTACTCTGCTTCAAGATTATTTAATTCGATGCCAAACCACATTAAGGAAGCTAATAGCCTTGGACTTTTTAATAAAAAACTGAGGAAGCAACTGATTAAAGAGAGGGAGTAATTGTGATTTGATAAGGACATTGAAAGAAGAAAAGTCGCCGGTGCTAGAGTGAATGGTGCACTTCGACCCATTGTTAGCAATAGCAGTGTGTCGAACATGGCAAAAATGCTAGTGCACAATACCATTCTGGTACCGACACTTATGTATGCAAGCGAAACTTGGACGTGGTTGAAAAAGGATGAGAGTGGAATAAATGCTGTGGAGATGCGTTCACTGAGAAGAATGGTTGGTAAAACGTTGCGAGATAGAGTGAAGAATGAGGATATCAGGAGAATGAGCGGATGTGTGAGGAGTGTTGTGGACAGAATGCGTGTAAACAAGTTGAGATGGTTTGGACATGTTGAGCGAATGCAAGATGAAAGGATGACGAAGAGGATGTATTTATCTGAAAGAAGGGGTGTGAGGAAGCGCGGACGTCCAAGAACCACGTGGCTTGATCACGTGGACCAAATTCTTAAGGACGGACGCGTGCTGAGTAAGAGAAATCGGCGTGCATGTATGAGAAACTGGATGAATGTAGAGGAAGCGAAAGAAGTATGTAAGGATAGATCTATATGGCGTTCCGTTCTCTCTGCCTACCCCTCCTGGGACATGGCGTGAGGGTATAGTATAGTATAGTATAGTAATTGTGATTGTGTTTGTCATTTTAATACCTAAAGTTTAGAATAAATATTTGTTTGTCTTGTATCCCCTTGTACCAGCAATACTACTGCTGTTTGGGGATTTCAAAATTTTTTATTGGTGAAATTATTATGTATGGTGTTCAATAATTTACAATGTATGTATTGACTTTTTAATAAAATTCTTTAATTCTATTTTTTCGAACACGTATACCTTTTATACGACACTCGAAAACTTACGGAAAAGAATGGAAGACCAATTCTTTCCCGCATGCTCTGCAGCTTAAAATATATCTTAAAATACATCAAACCATATTTGATATCGCCTTAAGATGTTTAGATGGAGCCTATGTAATCATTACTATTATTCTCCTCTCGCTCTCATTCTCTCCTGCCACGGCCCATGATGATCTCCCGGGAGTCATAAACCCCAGTTGGAAGTGCCTGGACTCTTCGTATCGTCGTCCCTGACTCTCATCCCATGAGAACCAGTAACCAATCATTGCTGTTGGTCCTCTAGTTATGTTTTGTTTTTGGTACTAATGTAACTATAGTGGAAATGGTATTGTGTAGGTAATAGGGAAGTTAAGATTGTTCATATATTTTTGTAAATTCGCATGCACATTCGTGAATAACATTCATTTTTATTTTTCGTGTAAATATTTGTTTGATTCGTAGTTGCAACTTTTTCAAAGACAAATCTGGGTTTGTGACAAACACAAATTACCCTAAACACCTTAAAATAAGCAGTATGCAATAGACAAAAGGATTAAATCTATCTTACTATGTGAATTGGAAAAAAAAACACTATTTAGTTAACTTCCAAGTAACTTTATTATCTACGCTTATAAGCCAGTATTTCGAGACTCTCGACTCCATCTTCAGGCGATTAGAAAAAAGTGAAGTTAGGTACAAGGACAAGCAGTATTTATAAAATTTGAATTTATGAATACTGCTTGTCTTTGTATCTAATTTCACATTTTTTATAATCGCCTGAAGATGGAGTTGAGAATCTCCGAATTCTAGTACGTAAGCGTGTTTGGGATCTTAATTAGGGATTAACTTGATCTATGTGAATTGTCTATACGTGTTATACAAAACTCCCCAATTGAATGTGCTCAATATGAATCAATATGATTCTTTCACATGTTTTGTTTATATATTTATTTTTTGCTATGGATCATACAGTTATAAAAATAAATAAAACAATGAGCAAACCAATCAAGATCCCTTCCAAACCAACTAATAAACAGAAATTTGAGGTACTTTATTTAACAAAAAGATGAAGAAAGAAATAAATGTGAAAAAATACATAAAAAAATATGTAAAAACACATATAAAAATATACTTACACAAAGTCCACAGATCCAATCCCTAAAAATAGTGTTTCTGTGTCAATAACCCAGTCAAAACTGCAGAAGGAAGAAATGTAAATTCGCCTATGAAACAACAGATGAATCCAGGACCCTCGAGACAGCCCCCTGAACTATCGCTCACTCAATAAAAAAAGTCCTTACCGCGGAAAAATGAGTTGTAAAGCGCGCAAGTTCGCCTTACAAATGAATTTTCTAAATAGTTTATGGAGCTTGTGGCCAATCCAAACAGCTGGCTGATCTTATATTTTATTTGTTATTTTTTTTTTTTTTTTAATCTTTTCTATACACAGGGATCAGTATAGCTGGCGGACTTATCACTTACGTAATTTGTTCCAGACAACCAGTGCTGTCTCAATTTCGCTGAGACAGTTCTCTTCCAAACCCTGGTTGCGGAAATTCCTTACGAAACTCCGTGACCCAGCTGGGAATCGAACCCAGGACCTCGATGATGCAAGTCGACTGTGATAGCCGTTGCACCACGTGGCCGGATTCTTTCCTTGTTCATTCTTATCACGAGCCCAAACCACCATAGCTTATTTACTTTCATTCTAGTTATTATCCCGGATTTCATTCTTACTATATTCCGATTATCATCTATCAAACAACATATTCTTCACATCCCTATTCAGTATAAAAATATCATTATTTTCATATCAGTGTCCTTACAAGGTGAAAATAAAGTAAGGAGATGATAATTTGGAATAAAATCAAATAAAAATATATCTTTCAATTATTTTTTGGTTTTTTCTTTCTCAGGCTCTTATTTTGAGGGGCTTGGTCTCATCATACACAGCATTGAAAATTGGTACATTTATTATTCCATAACTAAATATTTAATATATAAAGGGAACCGTGTATTTTTTATAATTATTTATTTGTGGAATTGGAAGAGTGGCGTTGGTTGTGTTTATTACCAATTTATTGTTAAATCTTCTGCGTTGGGATGATGTTTTGGTTTTTTAAATCCAAAATTCGGAACGATTTAATAACACGACTACCTTCTTTATGGCAACATCATGGCAGAAGAGAGATTTGACAATACATAGATAAATCACATTAATTAATGAGCATAGACAATGCAGCACAGAGCAGTTCGAATTCGGCTCACTCTGTGCTGCCAAAGTCCTATAACATTTGTATCGAGTACATCAAATAGGAAAGAATTGTATAACATGCATTTACAGTTCACACAGATAGAGCTAGTCCCAAACAAATATGTTATTATTAAAAAAATGTGAATCTTGTATTATGCGTTCTAACATGGCAGAAGAGAGATTTGACAATACATAGATAAATCACATTAATTAATGAGCATAGACAATACAGCACAGAGCAGTTCGAATTCGGCTCGTTCTGTGCTGCCAAAGTCCTATAACATTTGTATCGAGTACATCAAATAGGAAAGAATTGTATAACATGCATTTACAGTTCACACAGATAGAGCTAGTCCCAAACAAATATGTTATTATTAAAAAAATGTGAATCTTGTATTATGCATTCTAACATGGCAGAAGAGAGATTTGACAATACATAGATAAATCACATTAATTAATGAGCATAGACAATGCAGCACAGAGCAGTTCGAATTCGGCTCGTTCTGTGCTGCCAAAGTCCTATAACATTTGTATCGAGTACATCAAATAGGAAAGAATTGTATAACATGCATTTACAGTTCACACAGATAGAGCTAGTCCCAAACAAATATGTTATTATTAAAAAAATGTGAATCTTGTATTATGCGTTCTAACATGGCAGAAGAGAGATTTGACAATACATAGATAAATCACATTAATTAATGAGCATAGACAATACAGCACAGAGCAGTTCGAATTCGGCTCACTCTGTGTTGCCTAAGTCCTATAACATTTGTATCGAGAACATCAAATAGGAAAGAATTGTATAACATGCATTTACAGTTCACACAGATAGAGCTAGTCCCAAACAAATATGTTATTATTAAAAAAATGTGAATCTTGTATTATGCGTTCTAACATGGCAGAAGAGAGATTTGACAATACATAGATAAATCACATTAATTAATGAGCATAGACAATACAGCACAGAGCAGTTCGAATTCGGCTCGTTCTGTGCTGCCAAAGTCCTATAACATTTGTATCGAGTACATCAAATAGGAAAGAATTGTATAACATGCATTTACAGTTCACACAGATAGAGCTAGTCCCAAACAAATATGTTATTATTAAAAAAATGTGAATCTTGTATTATGCGTTCTAACATGGCAGAAGAGAGATTTGACAATACATAGATAAATCACATTAATTAATGAGCATAGACAATGCAGCACAGAGCAGTTCGAATTCGGCTCACTCTGTGCTGCCAAAGTCCTATAACATTTGTATCGAGTACATCAAATAGGAAAGAATTGTATAACATGCATTTACAGTTCACACAGATAGAGCTAGTCCCAAACAAATATGTTATTATTAAAAAAATGTGAATCTTGTATTATGCGTTCTAACATGGCAGAAGAGAGATTTGACAATACATAGATAAATCACATTAATTAATGAGCATAGACAATGCAGCACAGAGCAGTTCGAATTCGGCTCGTTCTGTGCTGCCAAAGTCCTATAACATTTGTATCGAGTACATCAAATAGGAAAGAATTGTATAACATGCATTTACAGTTCACACAGATAGAGCTAGTCCCAAACAAATATGTTATTATTAAAAAAATGTGAATCTTGTATTATGCGTTCTAACATGGCAGAAGAGAGATTTGACAATACATAGATAAATCACATTAATTAATGAGCATAGACAATGCAGCACAGAGCAGTTCGAATTCGGCTCGTTCTGTGCTGCCAAAGTCCTATAACATTTGTATCGAGTACATCAAATAGGAAAGAATTGTATAACATGCATTTACAGTTCACACAGATAGAGCTAGTCCCAAACAAATATGTTATTATTAAAAAAATGTGAATCTTGTATTATGCGTTCTAACATGGCAGAAGAGAGATTTGACAATACATAGATAAATCACATTAATTAATGAGCATAGACAATACAGCACAGAGCAGTTCGAATTCGGCTCACTCTGTGTTGCCTAAGTCCTATAACATTTGTATCGAGAACATCAAATAGGAAAGAATTGTATAACATGCATTTACAGTTCACACAGATAGAGCTAGTCCCAAACAAATATGTTATTATTAAAAAAATGTGAATCTTGTATTATGCGTTCTAACGCGACGATATATATTATACATGTTACACCCAGACCTAGAAATTTTTTAAAAAGGTCATTCTTCACTTTTCCCTGACCAGGAATCGAACCCGAGACCTCGTGACTCAAAGGCAATAGCATCACCTTCGCACTGCACCGGCCGAAGAAATGACGTACCTATATCAAATATTTTCTAAATTTTGAACTTGTCGATTTATGAAGCTGGAAAGTCAATATGACGGTGAAGTGTCTACGCAATAAACATAATAATTATATAAATTTCTGTTTTGGGACTCCATGATGTGAAAATAAAATGATTTTGACAATATCTAATTAATAAAATAAAAGTTAAAAACATTTTTAACCCTTTTGAGACTATGTGTGTACAATTATTGACACTATATAGTTACTATATACTTATCTAAATTACACCATTACCACAACATTAGGTTAAAAACAATTATGTACTTCACCATAGACGTACGTGAATGAAATCAAATTGGGGCATTTGCCCCCTCTAAGAACCTTCAAATTGTAGGAAAGTTGGAATATAGGCATCGAAGTGGAAAGCTGTCTTCTCTCTAAAGTTCAGACTTAATATAAGGTGGTTCTAAAATTGTTGTAACTAAACGAAGAGATTATGAAACATTTTTAAATAATTCCTATACTAAAATGGAACTCATTAAGATGGTTAGCTCCAATGTCAGATATCTGTATATCTGTCAAATATAGTTTTCTATGGACGAAAATTGTTGCCACAATAATATTATTTGGACTTGTTGGCGAAATATTTTTTGTATTTTTTTTCGTATTTGCAAAAATAAAATAAAACCGGCAAAAATAAAATCTAATTCGAATATAAAGTTTGAGAAATTTGTAACAAATATAAAATCTAACTCGAATGTAAACTTTGCCGGTGTCGAAAAACTTGGTGCCCAAAAATAATGAAACGTGGTGACCAAAAAAATAATTCTTCGTTTGGCAACAATTTCGTGAATATTACTTTGTGTATGAAATCTCACATTTGACAACAGTGGGGCCTACCATCTCATATAGTTCCATTTACCAAATTACTAAATTGTCAAAACTATGCTATCTCCTACGAGTGAGGTAGCCAGCAGGCCAGCTGCATGTAATAAACATGCAACGTGTCCTCTCCTTTACAATAAAATTAAGTTATTCAGTAACGATGACAAACCTCATCGCTGAATTTCAGTTGAAAAATGTGATCATATTTTCGAATACCTACATTTAAAGGAACACTGGAAAACTTACGGAAAAGAGTAAAAGACCGATTCTTTGCCAACACGAAAATCTGAGAATAAAAAATATTAAAAAATCTATTCTGCTGTCCCCTCCCATAGAAAAAAAAACTGACTACGCCCTTTTATTTCGGTGAAGTGGTAATAATAATAATTGTGCTAATTGGTATGTTCATAAATAGGACATAGAGAATGTATAAATTCTATAGTAGTGAATACGATAATTACAATCAACAAAAATATAGGTATGTCGCCATTTTACTGATAAAAAAAACATATGTGAACAAAATAACACATTTGGGTACATCGCATATAGTTTAACGGATTTTTCAGTTAACGTTTATTGTATCCTAAGTAAGAAAATTTATATAATAAAATAATATTATATACACTTATAAAGTATTAAGTGATTTGGTGAGAAGAACTATCACTCATTTCTGTAAGTTTTCCAGTGACCTGTAAATGGCAAATGTTATAAATTAATGTTAACTGACGATTCAAAGAATAAATTGATGGTGCGACCAATAAAATTTAATAAGACGACCAATATAATTTAATTTCAATCAGTTTTTAACGAGCGTTGGTTCAGAAAGACACGTTTATATCTCCCTCGAGTCTCTCGATGTACATAGATGCATTTATAAAAATATGTCAGTGTTGATTCACAATATATTGATGGTCCATAAATTAGAAGCGCACCTTTTTAAAGAAATCAACATTATTTGTTTATATTCATATAGGTACAAGTATAAATACTTTTTTTTTTATTGTAAATGTATTTAAATTGCTTTTACAGGTATAAAGGATGTCCAATAGTCAATAATGTGTGTACAAAAGGAACTTAAACAAACAAATGAGACTCACTTGAACAAAACCTTTTTAATATCATGGAGTGAAACAACATATTATTATTGAATTTGGAACATATTTTTTACAGAATATTTGTACAGAGTTAACAGTCTATTAGGTCAGAAGTTGATTTATAATGATGTAAGCAGGACTTATTATATATATAATTATGTCATCCAGGACGGACATGCATTCTATTAAATTTACGACGGAAGATTTGTAATTTTTTATATTTATTGAAAACGACTTTAATTAAATGCGTTTTTGTTCATTACGTGCGGTTAGTTTCATGGCTACCCCACATGTGGAAAATACTATAATGGTGTACAATAAAATATATTTAGAAATCACTAATACACAGAGTGATAATCTCGCCACTGCATATCATCACATTTTTTTTTTTATAAAAATTGCTTTGTTAATTTTGTTTTGTAAATTATAATATGCAAAAAGAATAAAATGAATTTTGAAAAAAATGTTTTTACTCTTATACACAAACTAAGGAAAATTATTGAAAGAAAAAGTTGAAGGCTCATTTGAATGAGCGTTAATTGAAACTGCGTAAATGAAGGAGATACAAACATTGTATCGTATACGTAGAACAAAACTCACCCCTACAGAGCAATATACTTAATATGTATGTCGGTAGGGATATATTTGAGAGGGTTTGTATATACATAGACCTCTTGTACTCATTACAGTAATTATACTGTTTATACAGTCACCTCAGACACAATACATTTATACAAATTTGTTTGCAAGAGCACTCCCGTATAAAAAATGTTTATGTAGATATTGGTGAAGTGTGCACTGTTTAAATGTAAGACTATGGAAAGATTATAATTACTTACTTATAATTACTCTGTACAAGGTTTGAATAAGCTGGAGCATTACAAAGTGTTTGCATACGTTATGTATATGACCTTAGGAAATTTGATCACATTTCTGAGTACCGTCTTCGACTCGGTTGGAAGGCCGTTTCCCAACGCAGAGACTTTCACACCCTTTGTCTTCTATACAAAATACTTTTTGATCCCAACAATCCCACGCCTTACCTAAAAGAAAGGTTTCATTTCCTGCATTCACATGGACTCCCTCTTCGATCAGCCAATAACAATCTACTGGCAATTCCTTCACACCATTCTGGTTTCTATACAGACTCCTTCACAGTTCTCGGTGCTAGGTTTTGGAATCAACTTCCGCCTAGTATCCGTACCTGTCCCACATATCAATTGTTTAGAAAGCAGCTCGGTGGTCGCTAGTCTTCAAAATTTTAATACTTTCACTTTGTAAACCCTGAGGAAACGTTTTCTTCACGTGTAGTATATATACACGGCCAGCATTCCTTCTCTTCCCTTCCCTCGATATCCGGACTTTCCCTCATTGTGTGCGCAGGTGTTTGCCTGCTTGTATGTATATTTATTCAACTTTTTATGTATGTATATATTTAGGTTAGTTGGAAGATATCGCTTACACGCGATAAACTCGCCCATTGTGCATGATAATTATTGATATTTATAATCTGTTTATATGTATGTATTTTTAAGCACAATAAAGTTTTTTTTTTTTTATTTATTATTATTATTACTTACATATTTGTCGAACGGTGTGGCGTGGAGGTCGGAGGCTCTTGCCTTTGAGTCACGAAGTCTCGGGTTCGATTCCCGGCCAAGGCAAAGTGAAGTATGACCTTTTTCAAATTGTCTTAGGTCTGGGTGTTACATGTATCTATGTGTGTATCGTCGCTTTAGTACCTACCCATGATTCATCTTAGTTTGGGACTAGCTCGATCTCTGTGCATTGCCTATAAATGTTATGTTATTCATTTTTACTGCTGAGATCACCTTGTTTTATATATAAGTAATTATAATTTGGGAAGTCTGTTTGCGAGGGATGGAAGATTTGATAAGGACATTGAAAGAAGAAAAGTCGCCGGTGCTAGAGTGAATGGTGCACTTCGACCCATTGTTAGCAATAGCAGTGTGTCGAACATAGCAAAAATGCTAGTACACAATACCAGTCTGGTACCGACACTTATGTATGCAAGCGAAACTTGGACGTGGTTGAAAAAGGATGAGAGTGGAATAAATGCTGTGGAGATGCGTTCACTGAGAAGAATGGTTGGTAAAACGTTGCGAGATAGAGTGAAGAATGAGGATATCAAGAGAATGAGCGGATGTGAGAGGAGTGTTGTGGGCAGAATGCGTGTAAACAAGTTGAGATGGTTTGGACATGTTGAGCGAATGCAAGATGAAAGGATGACGAAGAGGATGTATTTATCTGAAAGAGGAGGTGTGAGGAAGCGTGGACGTCCAAGAACCACGTGGCTTGATCACGTGGACCAAATTCTTAAGGACGGACGCGTGCTGAGTAAGAGAAATCGGCGTGCATGTATGAAAAACTGGATGAATGTAGAGGAAGCGAAAGAAGTATGTAAGGATAGATCTATATGGCGTTCCGTTCTCTCTGCCTACCCCTCCTGGGACATGGCGTGAGGGTATAGTATAGTATCACCTTGTTTAGGTCTCAGTGCAGAGTAACATTTTTAAGATAATAATTATATATTTGTATTTTACATGGACTGTTCCGTGAAGAACCTGGCAAAGAATTGGTCTCCCAATTTTTTTTGTAAGTTTTCGAGTGCCTTTCAAAAGGCAGGTGTTCGAAAAAAAAGACATTTTACATAATAATTATAATAATAAACTTTATTGCACAGTAAAAACATAATCGATTACAGAGTTATGAAATAGTGTGATGCAAATAAATAATACTGTGTAATGGGCGAGTTTATCGCAGAAGCGATATCTTCCAACAAACCCATATTCATGAGGTTTGCAATTGCAACTCATCCCGAATGTCTTTATTTTCGTTGGCACTGAGAGGACAGCTTGCATGTTTATTACATGCAATTGATCTGTCGGCTACCCCACCTGTGTGGGATACCATGATGATGATGATGATTTTATTTTTGACGCCGTTTAACAGTCCCTAGACCGTCTCAAGGGCGCCAGTGAAGAGTTCAGTTGGGATAATAGTAGTAGTTATAGTTTTTTGCAAACCTATAATATTGTCAAAATAGAACAAAACATTAAATGAAGATATACCTATCTTATAATACTACATCTGGTATCATGTAATTTTACTAATAGGATTTAAATCCATTCTGTTTCTTGGGATGGGACAGTGGTAGCGGTGGGATAATGGGATACGTGACTGAGATGGGAATGACTTGTGTGAGACCAAAGTGGGACAAACAATAATAATAATAATACCAGTTTCTAAAAACAAAATGTAATAATAATTATATTCATTAAAAGATACCATAAAGATGGTTCTGTCTACTTCTAGAGTAGAATTCATGTAAGAGTGTCCCGCTCATAGATAAATGATTACTATCACATCCTTCAGTAATGAGTATGCTACACACACCACACAATGCACCAGCCAATCACTGCGATGCTACTCGGTTTCTAATACAATCACGTGTTCTGTAATACACCAATTACCTGTGACTGTGTGCGTAGCGGTGCTAGGGCATTTTAAAAAAAATTCAAGTCTACCACCTTTAAAATGGAGGGGTCAAGTATACTGAGGTATTGCAGACTCATTCTTCAGACAAATACATATATCCTCTTTGTCCCACTGACGTCGTAAGGTCTAAGATGCCAATACTGGCATTGTGGTACTGATGGACTGAAGAGAGTTGAAAGAATAAAGAAATTATGAATCACTTTAACGGATTAATAGGAGTCCTTGGACTCCTAAAATATACTGGAAATAAGGTTATTTCAACATTATCCTCTTTGTCTTGTACATCGTAACTTCTTTACACGCATTCTATCGACAACACTCCTCTTGCATCGTCTTATATTTCTAACTCCAAAAATGTTTGTAAAAATATACCCTTAACTATAACATATTTTAATATAACTATACCCTCACACCGTTTCTCAAGTGGGCTAGGCAGAGAGAACGGGACGCCTTAAAGATCTATCTTAACATTCTTCTTTAGCTTATTCTACATTCTCTTTCCGTAAAAATATATCAGAATATTACTGGAAGCTTTTTTCGGATGTAATTACCTGATTATTATTATTAAGAATTGTGTCGCCAAGTTTCGAAATCCGCTATAACTTATTTTCACGAAAATTGAGTTATCTAATATGTCGTTGGATTCATAATTAAATATTCTATGACCGTACAAAATTGTTTCTTTCAAAACACTTTATGTGTCTTTTAATATCCTCTGGAACTCAATCGACCAACAAGAGTTTATTTTATGTATACAAAACGAATAGTTTATTTTTATTCAATCGCAAAATGTATTTTCATATTATACTGTTGTAACAATTTTATAATAATAATAATAATAACTAGACAACTTATTTATGATGCGCCGTTTTGTGGAAAAACCACCGCAAGGGTTCATTCAAAAATCATAACACCTCCTGAACAATAGGGTTTTCTAACCTCATCTTGAACTACTCCACACTCTCTAGAGTTCGCAAATCATAGGGAATTCTGTTCTACAGCAAGGGACCAGCCACACAGAAATTTAAATTAAGAAATTTCAGGAATGTACTTTAAATTTATTAATTTATTTACATCTCTTTACACGGCAGAGCCTTTTACAATCATGTTAAATTAAAAAAAAAAAACAAAAACAACAATAACAGTTTGACAGATGATGACAAAAATACAGCTTATAGCAGAATGCACATAAATTTATTGATGATGAAAAATTATATAAGTATTGCTGAATAAAATTAAATTTGTAGCAACAAAAAAATTAAATCGAATTTGAAATGGTTAGTCTAACAAATGAAAAATAGTAAAATGAGTCTGTTATACTAATATTAAATAGTCAATTTTTTTATGGTTTTTGAGTCAATAAATAAAATTGTAGGTAAGTATTGAAAAACTTTAATACTTGTTTAATAGTTTTTATTATCCCGTGGAGCACCCGGTAAAGAATTGGACTCCCACTCTTCTTCGTAAGTTTACGAGTGTCCTGTAAAAGGCAGGTGTTCGAAAAAATTAAGACATTTTACATCTTAAATTGAGCGATGAGATTTACCACCCATCCTGAATGTCTTGAGTGTATATTGGCACGGAGAAGACAGCTTGCGTGTTTATTACATGTAGCGTGTCTGCTGGCTACCCCACTTGTGGGATATGCCATGATGTAGTAGTTTTTATCGAATTTCTTCGAATCTCAAAAATGTGTTATAGCGGATTTTGAAACTCAGCGACACAATTATTAAATAAATTATGTGTTTTTCCTGCAAAACGATGCCACTAATGGAAAGAAAATGTTTGTATCTTTTATAATTTTTATCTCGAATATCTTTTCTTACGCAGGGGTGGATTGAGACCCCAATATACAGTAAAGTCCTCGAAATCCGGTACGAAATTTTCAAAATTTTTGACATATTTTTTTTTTTACTTTAATTCAACATCGATTTGCTTTGAATAAAAAGCATTATTCCTGAAGGTAGTGAAGGTGCCCGTGCTAGCATGTTTTCCATACAAGCCCATAAGTCGAGCTTTACCTGAGCTTTTTAAGCTTTAGAATAATAAAAAGAGCACCCGGAAAATAACTTTTTTCCGCATGTTTCGGAGCGTCTTGTAAAAGGCAGTCGGTGTTCGAAAAATAAACACATTTTACATCTTAAATTTAGCAGTGATGATATTTGCCACCCATCCTGAATGTCTAAATTTTTGTAAGCATGGAATGGATAGCTTGCATAATTATTTATTTATTTATTTATTTATTTTATTCTTTACTGTACATTGTTTACAATAAAACAAATTAACATAGAAAATATCATTTATACAATTCAATGCACAGAGGGCGAGTTTATCGCTAAAATGCGATGTCTTCCAACTAACCCGGATGCATGCAGCTGGTCTGCTGGCCACCCCACTAGTGAAAATCTCCGCGGACTTGTTGCTTACCTTTGACAACCTTTTTCTTTGATCTCAGATTCCCAGATATAGATGATTTCCCTTAGTTTCTAAATCGCTACTCCGCCTTCGCCAAATTTTCGTAAAGATATAGGAATATGAAATACGAGTATGTCATGATCTCTTCGCTTCTCTTAAGAAAAATTTCACAAATTTCTTTTACCTATCTACTTAATTTTTATCAGTCCACCACCACATTTAGGACCAAGTTGAAAACGCTACTGTTCAAGAAGAGTCATGGCGCTCTTGGAATGGTCACGGATCATTAAACGGCGCCATATATAAATTATCCAAGTATTATTATTATTAAATATCAAAAAGTGGAAACAACAAAAAAAGACTCATATTCACTCTATAGAATTGAAGGCAATAAATATATTTCAATATCTCTATCTATCTGTTCCCTCACGCAGTATCCCAAGTGGGGTAGGCAGAGATAATGGAACGCCATATAGATCTGCCCTCACATACTTCTTTCGCTTCTTCTACATTCATACAATTTCTCATGCATGCACGTCGATTTCTCTTCCTCAAAACACGGCCGTCCTTGAGAATTTGATCTACGTGGTCAAGCCATATAGTTCTCGGATGCCCGCATTTTCTCACACCCCTCCTTTCAGATAAGTATATCCTCTTTGTCATTCTTTCCTCTAACATTCGTTCCACATGACCAAACTATCTCAATTTATTTATATTTCATAATTAAATCTCAATAAAAAATATTTATCGCTGAATTGCTTCGTAATTGTAATCTTAATTGCAACAGTACAGTCAAACCGCATACAAATCATCAGCGGAAATTCACCAATTATACTGTAACAATAATTAAATTCAGTGCTTATTCTCTTAATCAGAGATGCAACGAATAGTATATTAGACCGAATACCGAAATCCGAATATTATGTAAGATCATTTGCCGAATAACCGAATATTTGGCAAAACAATGGTGAGAGCGAGCGGTACTCCCGACCACGCATTTTCGTGTAGGTACATGACAGACATATGTACTAGAATTTTTTGTGTTCCAACATCCAACAATAATAAAAATAAAATTTTAAATAAAAATTTAAATAAAGCTGAGCAGGATAAGATAATAAAATATCTTGATCTTGTTCACGAAATCAAAGATATGTGGAGAACACTAACCAAAATCATCGTGCCTATAATGTTCTGAGTGAATGGTTTAATACCCTAGAGTCTATCAAACAATCTCAGAAAACTGGGAGTCGATGACAGGCTCAAATACAACATGCAGAAAGCTGTTCTTCTATCGTCCACCAGGATAGTTAGAAGGTTTTTGTCCCTGTAGCTCTGTAAGTGATCTCCCATGATTGTACTATTTTCATAGGACGTCATGGAAGAATCAACTCGAATAATATTGGGGTTCTACATTTTGAATATAAATTTATTTTAATATTTTATTGTTTTTATTATTTAATGTTATATTTTAATTTAATTTTTAAACTTATATTGTGTTCAAAATCTAGATTCTAATGTTATTTTGTTAAATAAATGAGATATGAACAACAATAATATTATGTTGTTTCAACCCAAATCAAATAAAATTAATTAGATATTTGAGGATTAATAAAATTATGTATCTGCAGCTGACAATGAAATAGCAACAATCTACAAGTTCCTTCTAGTTTTACATTTAAACAATTCGGCAGAATACCGAATAATAGACTTATTTTTCGGTGTTCGGCCGAATAGTAGAAATGTTGCCGAATAGGCAGAATACCGAATAGTTGCCTAATATTCGTTGAATCTCTACAGTTTAATTGTAATATATAGGTATCAATTCAGATTATTCGAGTATTAAAACAGTGAATATTGCACAATAGCTGTTAGTCTATTTCCAAATTGCTATATTATCAGATTAATAAATTGCTTCTAACCAAGTTTGCAAATTTAGCAGATTATCAAATAATATATTATACGAGTCTATGTAGAATTTAACCCAGTGGTCTCTAAACTTTTTATCGCATCGGTTAACGTTTTTGATTATTTTAACTCGGCCCGTTGAAGGGGAGATGTTGAAAATAATGATTTCCCTTACTAATTTTTTTTGAATTTTTAACGGTCTCCTCGGATCTGTTAAGGAATATTTTCCGGTTTTTCAAAACATGAGGAATTTGTTTTAAGTCTCAAACAGAAAGATTTTAATAGTTGCCTTAGACTCAAAATTTCTAATCCCCCCCAGTCGCAAAAATTTCAAAAAGGTATGTAAGGAAATTGACATATGTATCTATCATGATCTATTTGATTTTGTTAAATAATATTGAACAAATTAACTTTACTCAGCAAAAAAGAACTGACACTCATGTTCCTACTGCGGTCCGGTACTTCTTGCTCCGCGTACCAGGGGTTGGAGACCACTGATTTAACACTTTCAGGACCACAAGTGATTTTTAATACTAATACGCATATCTCTATTTTATTGTCAAAATGGAATATTTATAACTAAAAATTACAATGTAGTTACAAAATGTATTTTTCTCAATAAATATACTTTAGTGATAAAAGGGAAACTATAAATTATTATCATAATTTTTCGAAAACATTTTTTCATATCATACATTTTTGAAACAAATATTTTTTAAATTTGATTTTGGTAAATTTGAAAACTTAAATAGGTGCGTTAACGTTGTGAAAATTCATATTAATATGAGTTTTAAAAATGTTAAACTAAACACTGTTTAATTTTCACGTATGATTATTTAGTCAATTAATATAGACTAAATTCTAATTGCCGAGCGCTTTCGCCTTGCGGCATCTTTTAGTAGGTAACTCTTTTTTTAGTAACTCGAGTTTTAAGCAACTCTTGCCCTGAAGATGCCGCAAGGCGAAAGCGCTCGGCAATTAGAATTCAGTCTATATTAATTGACTATATAATCAAACGTGAAAATTAAACAGTGTTTAGTTGAACAAATATTACCAAATCATAATAAAAATCACAATGAATTTTGAACTTTAAATTTTCATATTGCAGAAAAAATTAATAAAACGTAAAATAGATATCTTCGAAAATTGACATTATAAAATAGGTAAATATATTTCCCTAGACCTTACAGGGTTAACTTTATACATCCGTGTTCATAATCATGGAATAATATTGTTAATCAAACTGTTGTTTCTAGCTAAATCTAATTCCTCACTTACAAATTAAACAGAGATTAGCGTCTTTGCAACTTTACTTCTCATAAATATTATTCTATTGAAATATGTTGAAGTAGTGACACAAGATATTATGCAGAACTGCGATGTTTCCATAAAGATGCACTTGACAGGATCAAGTGGCGAAACAAAACGAGGAAGGCAGACCCCACCACATGTGGGACTAATAAGTGCCCAACGGGAAGAAAAAAAAAGTATCTTTAAAATCGTGTCATCTCACAAAAGTGATGTTTACATACTCATTATACTCAATAGACATACAGGCCGTTCTGTGTGCACGAGAAAGAATAAGAAACTCAGGTTGAGTTTCATTCCTCATCTCTGAATCGAAGATGTTAAATAATTTAAGAAAACTTACTGAAAAGTGGGGTAGTCCTTTTATTTTCTTGATAGTTTAAGTAGAATGCTTTAAAACTGAAAGAAGACACCAAACGTACGTAATAAAAATGCAAGTCGTCCTCTACATATCAATAAAAGTTCAGAAATTCAGGATGGGTGGAATGATTTTAATACACACATTATTAAATGATTTGAATGTTCATGTCGATATTTTCAACATAACATGCAATGATTTTCGAGACTGACCAAGACTGAATGACCAAGAAGATATATTTGGCTAAGAGGAATAGTGTTCGGAGACGTTGACGTCCGAGGATCGAATGACAAGATCATTTAAATCAAATCCTACGGGATGATCATGTGTTGATCATATTGAACAGGAGAGCATGCATGAGGAATTGTATGACAGTGACGGAAGCGAAAGATTTCTGCAAGGATAGAAGGAAGTGGCGCTCGATACTTTCAGCCTACCCCGCGAGTGAAGCGGCGTGATGGTATGTATGTATGTGTGTACCTATTTTAGAGACTGATTTTAGAGATCAAAGAGACTCTCCATTGATTCTGTTTTTTCATTTTGATGATGTCTCTTTGATGATTTTTTTCTATCTTGCTTTTTACTAGATTTTGCTGCTTTTTCTTCCTGCTGAAATCGCTTTGCCTAAAAACTACTATGGTCTCAGTACAAGGTGTCATTTTAAAATAATATTATAAAAAACATTATAAAAAAATAATAAAAATAATACCTCATCGCTGAACTAAAAATGTCAGATCTAAAATATAATGTTTTACGAAAAGGTATTTGCCTTTTACAGAATACTCCAAAATAAGCATAAAAGAGTGGAAGAACTTTATTTTGCCGGAGATACATAAATAATACATACATGATACAAAAATGTATAACTTAAATTATCAAACTTTCCGGTTTAGCGAAATGCCGAATAAAAATGATTTTACTGTTGTAATAATTCAGCGTAACGAATGGACGTTTGTTTCCACTCATCACTTGCGGGGGAGGCGGTAGATAATAAAAAGGACGATGGTACAATCTAGATTTAATGCTTATTAGGTCGTTAGTTTAAGAATCGTGAAACGAAAATACTACCTACTTATTATATAGTATAATAATAAAGACTTTGTTTTACTATTTGTATGTCTAAAAAATAATTGGTGGTTCGTCGGTAGCCTGGAGGTAGAGTCTTGGTCTCATGCACATGAGGTTCGTGGTTCGATCCCAGGTGCCGGCAAATTCCCCTCTCACGACTCGAGTGAAATACCTATGTATAAAACATTAATGTTGTTGACCGAAGGTACTTGTTGGAAGTCCATTTCAAGAATATTGAAAAAAAAAAACACAATAATTATGTAGTTAACTTCCAAATGACTTTATTTACTTCGAATACTAGTATTCGGAGACTCTCGTCTCCATCATCAGGCGATTAGTAAAAAAGTGAAATAAGATACAGAGACAAACAGTATTTATAGGATTTGAACAAAAGAAAGTTGGGAGAAGCCCGTGTTGATAAGAAAGTAATTACAATTCATTGATAAAAAACTATTGGAAAGTGATCCGCTGTGGACGGATTCACGAGAGAATAATTTAAGAAAAATACTTATAAATATCTAACTTCTCCGGTATTTACCTTATTGCGAAATGGGGAAACCACAGAAAACCCAAATCAGAGAAGAGCAAAAATGCTAGATTATCAACTAAAATTTTAAGTTTCTTAAGGTAGGTACATGTGAATCAATTATTAATAGAAAAAGGAATACTTATAAAAATTAACAATATGATTTAGCTCAATATGAGTACAGTGACTTTAACATTGTAAAAATGATGTGAGATATTTGATTTTATAAAAACAAAATGATTATTCTAATGATGTTTGAAGAAATGTAGTGTACAGGTAAGGTGACTATGTATAAGGTTGTATTTGGGTTTACATATAACAAAAACCCTGATACAATTATATTTTTTTTTCATTAGCATACTGATTTCCTTGCACACGTTAAAAACATGTAACTGTCTTCTCCGTGCCAACAATAAAACATTCAAGATGGGGGTCAAACCTCATCGTTGAATTTTATCGATTTCAGCAAACCGTTGCCATTGACATTGGAAATAATCATATTCTAAAATCTCCTTATTTTTAGAAGATTTGCCGTTTACAGGACGCTCGAAAACTTACGATAAAGAGTGAGAGAACAATTCGTTGCCGTGGATGTGAAGTGATGTAACCCACAAGACAGACATTTCGAGAAAAAGGGTGATGAAGTTGTGCTGCTGTAAAAATGAATGTAAATGTAAATGTAAATGTGCTGTTGAAATGCTGTCGCATCCGCCAATACTAATCTGACTATGACTAAGTTATTTTTGCATAGATTTCGCTAAAATTTTGACACAATATTCCTGATCACATATTCCACTAATGTTAATAACAAATTATTAAAGAATTTTTAAATTTTAGAATTAAACACGAATTTATCACTTGGGTTATTTCACCACTGTAGCTGAGAAAGATCCATCTGTAGGAAAGTTGTTGGAAAGTTAGGCGCTATGCGGCTTGGATCTTTTCACTTCTATAATTTAATTGAACTATTTATTCCTATCTACGTTAGTGAAATGCTCTAACACACACTTGAAATGATGTAAAAACACTTAACATCTCTTCACAATTTTCCAAAAATGCCCTTTAGGAATATCAAATCACTTATTTCTCTTCACCACTATGTTCTCCGTGGTTTTCTGAACAAAACTGCATACTTAACTCATTTTTCAAAAAAGTGTGGTTTGGATCACTTCACCTCCACGGCAACGAATTCTTTGTCGGGTGCTCTTTGAAACATCTCATTTAATAATAATACTAAAAATAATATTGCACAAAACATAAAAAATTAAAAAAAAAACATGACACCATTATTACTGAATACACAATTTTGTGCAAAAGGCGAGTTTAAAGCAGAAGGGCGATATCTTCCAAATAACCCATTATCTTTTACACTTTTCTTTTTAGCTTTATTCATTTTCTTAGTCATACTGTACCCATACATTCTTTTGCTCATGCTCAAACTACCGTATTTTATAACATTCATTCATCATAGTTCATTGAAATTTGTCTTCTTTCATCTATTCATCCTTCAATGTTCCTCTTGTGAGTACAAAGTAGAAAAGAACCTCTTCCATTAGCATCTTGGCGAGAATCAAGTCAGCTCTTCTCACAACATTCCAGACGCGCTCTATGATACCAATGTTGTCATACTATTAACAGTGTATTGTGAAAGAGGGTTGTCCAGCCTGCTGTAGGTAAATTTTATATACTTACAGAAAATTAATGCTGTTTT
Organism: Athripsodes cinereus; assembly: GCA_947579605.1. NCBI lineage: Eukaryota > Metazoa > Arthropoda > Insecta > Trichoptera > Leptoceridae > Athripsodes > Athripsodes cinereus. Next base: position 4,711,511 of record OX388328.1, read on the forward strand.
TTTAAATGTGCAACGATAATATAAAAAAATAAATATACGTTAACACTTTAACTACCGGCGTCGTGAAAACGCGTCAAATTATTTCTTATTAAAAAATCGAGACCAAGTAGTAATAAATATTCGAATTTAAGTATAGCATTTATACGTTTGTAGTAGTTCTAGCTAAGTAACACTAACAACAAAACAGAGAGTAGTTACACATGTACCAACACTTCCAACACTTATGTGTGCACGTGTAAATTTAGAAATTATATTATTTTATCGATATTATTTAATGGCAAGCAGTAATTCTTTTCACATAAACACAACATACACACACACACACACATACAGACTAAAGTGTAACGACTGCCCGCAAGCCTTATGGCATTTTTCACAATAGTATTGTGTTTATTTTTTTACCGTTGAGTCTCCTGCAACTTTTTTCTGGAAGCGTCCCGTAAAAATCAAGTATTCGTTAAATACAACATTTTTATTTGTTAGTTTATTTATATATATTTATGGCCTAAGCTTTTTACATGTTAAAACTCTATATACATGCAATGCATGGTTACAAATTAATGTTCTTTTTTTAAAACACGCAAAACAACTTGACAAATAAAAAACAGGTTTAGAACAAACAGTATAAAATTAATCAGGAATAAAAAATTAAAATAAAGTATAAAATTATCAAAAAAATTTGGTCAAAATAAAAAAAATCGAAGTGGTATAAAAAATGACAAATATTAGAGGTCAGTTTGTTAAAATTCTTAAGGGCCCCGTTTAGCAAAAACGGTAAAATATTCAATTTTCGACAAATTTGATAGAAAAAGTGCCAAAACTTGTTGACCCTTGCGAACATATTGATTTGATAAAATAAAAAAACATATATTTATTACCAATATTAGTTTCTTACTAAAAAATAAATAAATCGCAGACTAACGAGATATATTAAGGTATAAATAAATATATTTTTCATTCATCCTATCAAGCATATAAATACTAAAGATTTTAGCAATTTTTTTTAGTATACAAAAAATCGAGTTCATGTGGTGATTTTTGGTTCCAAAATATGAGAAATTTTACCAAAAAAAAATATATTTAATTCGGTCAATATTCATGAAAAAAACAAAAAATGTATAATTTATTTGTTCTATAATTGTAATAACTATCTAAGTATTCGTAATATTTAAAAAAATATATGAAAATTTGTAGGATTCTCGTGCATTGATGTACCAAACACGCCCCCAAATTCGATTTTGAGAAATATGCTTTTTTATAAACGAGTACTATGAAGCTAAAATCAAGTTTTTTTTAAAGTTAAAGTTTGATATTGGTAATTCATAGTTGTTTTTATATTTTATCCAATCAAAATGTTCGTAGGGTCAACAAGATTTGAGAGTTTGTGTACCAAACTTGTTGAAAATTGAATGTTTTATCGTTTTTGCTAAAGGGGCCTCTTAAGTACCTAGATATAAAAATTAATGTAAAAATATTGATATTAAAAATGACAAATATACGTATGAGACATATTCAATCCAGCGATGAGGGTTGAAAGTGTCATTTTTACGTGACACGAAGAGGAAAATCTGTATGTTCATTATATAAAGTCTGTTGGCCGCTTTTTTGATATTGTCACCAAAATAAGACATCCATAGTTTTCATTGCCTATGCGTTGCATACAACCAAAACAATAAAGTATCTAGTTTCTATGGCGATTATACCAATCAATTTCTAGTCGACGATTTTTAATATCGTTAATGTAAAAACACTTCCTCTTACTATAAAACTAGCCTAGCCATTGCTGCCTTCCCTTGTTTTATATTCCAACTATTATTATAACTATTTTTTTTTCGACTGCTACGTTTTTTATACTTAGGCCATTATCAACCCTTAAAAGCACGAAGTTGTGTATATTATATTGTGTCGCACAGACTGCGAGTCAGGTTTGACGCGAATCGAGTGCGACACCCGAATGCGCGTGTAATAATGGAAAATTTACATTTTTATTATTATTATTTTTACGGTTACCATCGCCGCATCATATTATTATTATTATGATTTGTTTATTATATTCTATATTCAAAAAACTAATATCATTTTGAATATAGAATGGATTCAAAATAATATCTATGGAAATATTGTTTATTGTTATTTGAAAATACATGGATTGACATTTTGAAATGATGGAATATGTACATAATAGAGCTGTCAATTCGAATGTGTTCGATGTTTTTCAAAATATAATAGATATTATATAAGATAAAAGTATTTTGTATAAATTTAAAAGTAATTTGTGAACAAATTTTCATCTCACATAGATTGTAACAGTGTTTGTAATATGAAAGATACTATAAATTGTAAACAGTCTGAAAGTTGGTCCATGTACTGTGTGTCCTCCTGGCCTTTTGAAAATAATGTCTGTCTTCTGAAGATGATGAATTGTATTTCATCGAAACGTCGTGGATCACCCTCTGCCAGTAGGCATGGCAACGATATAAAACTGAAAATTACCCAGAAACCTATCATAGTTCATGTTTCACTCCGGAAAAACCTCCAAAAAGCATAATTACAAATTCATATAATTATGTATTTGGACAACATACGGCATTTGCCTTTGCATTTGCGAAATTAAACAATAGTTTCAAACATGAAAAGGAAATTTGATTCAATTACATAAATTCATTATATTCTAATTAGATGCATTGATGTTTAATTTGTTTGTTTCGTGTTTTTCAAGAAGATAATAATAATAATATAAACAACACTGATTTTTGTTTCCCATTAATGTATACAAAGTTTGGGTTTACAGATATTTTTTTTTTGATATATGTAAACCCTAACTTTGGGAAACAAAAACAGTGTTATTTTGTATTTTATATAATAAAAATGCTTTTTCACAATGTCAACACTTAAACATTCAATAATTCAAAGATAATAATGATTATTTGTGGAAGAAACTGCGATTATACGCACATAGACAGGCGAGATAATCACTTTTAGAATTGTGTGAGCAATATTGGCAATTGTAATAGAAATTTGTATAACAAAACATCTAGAATTTTTTGTTAGTTTTTCAAAGTAATGATTTAAGACTTTAAATGTAAAATAAGGTTATTATATTTGGTATATAATATTATAACTTATGGTGTTATATAGACACTAGTACCGCTCCTGCTTGTGTGAACAATGTTTGCGTGTTGAATGCACCTACCCATGGAAGAAATTTCACTCGTCGATAAGGATCATTCTTACGTTGTACGTAGTGCTATAGGTATATATCCACCCACTTATATAGTTCTTATATCGTAACAGTAAAATACATAAAATTAACACTCAATGATATACGATTTATTTAAATAGTTTGCTATTTAACTTACATTTTGTTATTAATTTAAAAATAAAAGAAACACTGTATTCTCCACTAAAATAGCTTTATATAGTTATAACGATTTCGGAACTACTTGTTCCATCATCAGTAACAATACCAAACATAAATTAATTTCAAGGACAGTTATGTTGGGGTGAACTACTAGTTTCGAAAACGTTATAACTAATTAATTAACCCTTTTCCAGGCTGTGGGTGAATACATCCCACATAATTTTATTCATATTCCTGTGCAGGCAGAAGTATTATAAATCACACAATATGTCAAACTATCTATGGTATTATCTAAGCTTTCACTTGGCGCCAAAATTTTTACCAAATGGCAATACATTTTATTGTATGAACTGTCGAACATCCGTTGGGTGCGTCATAGCGTGGTTTTGAAGTATCGAGTAGTGAAAAACGTTCATAATGTCTAGAAAAAATCTGGTAAGTGGTATTTTTGTATTTATTACATAACATTTTGAGTTTATATACGAGATTTACATAAAATATTAATAGATTATCTTATTTTTACGTAAATAATAGACTTTGAAACTTGTGGTAAATATCCTACCACAGCCCGGCACAGGTTCATGTTTCATTTATTTTGTGGGAACATATCGCCTGCTGCCTGATAAGTAATATTGATTATTCGTCCTGATTGAATGTTTATTTTTTATTATTACAGTCTATCAGAGATATAGAAGATGTTATCTCTACTTGGGATTCCTCAGAATCATTTTCATTCATTTTATTTTTAATTATTTTATTTTGGTCTATTTGTAGAAATATTAAAAATAAAAATTGTTTATATTAGATTTTGTGTTTTTTATGCCCCTTTCTTGATAATATCCCACTACCACTATAATTAATATGAAGGAAAAAAAAGAAATTAATTTATTTCAGATAATTGCTATTTCCATTATGAATTTGTCTTTTTTTTTAATGGAAATGAGTTCTTTTATAGTACTGGATTTTTGTACCTCTACTAGACAGTATCAGGCAGAAGGAGAATATGTCCCACATCGTTGTAGAGGAAACCGAGGAACATAGGAGTAAAATTCCACCAGACTTTGTTTATTTAACAGGGTTGAAGCCCAAAAATTTGCTTTTGAAATAGTTGTCTTGAAAAAAGTGTATAGGCCTGGAAAAGGGTTAAAGTTATTTAAGTAGAAAATACAGTGTTTTTTTTATTTTTAAACTAATAATAAATATGGAATTCCACAGTGTTAATCACAAAAGATTTGAAAAATTGTTAACATTTTGTATAATATAACTTAAACCCTCAAAGCACGAGCACTGCTCATTTTTGAGGGTCAAATATGTAATAAATGTGTTTTTTTAGTAATAAGGTGTGTAAATAATATTATAAAGTTGTAAATTTTATTTAAATAAAAATATTTGAATTTGAATTTGAATATTATTGGCTTTAATTTTGCACAATTATTGTTTTGTTCATTTTATAATATCAGCTGTAATTTAAAGTTTGAAATAAATAAACAAAATAAAAATATTAAATCTATTAATAATAAATAAAAAATAAACAATATATAAATGTGAGGATTGGTTTCGGGAATGAGCAAATCTATTTGTTATAAAATCTCAAAAGAGACCAGAAACTAAATGGATTTTGTGGAATTTCCTTATTAATCTAAGTTTGCTGAATAATGTCAGTCATGTTGAGTTTGGTAAGACTGATATTTTCAAAATTGGTATGAAAAATAGCAGAGATAATTAATGTTGGTATTAAATGAAGGTTATCATAGAATAAGGGGAAATGTCATACGAGTTTTCCTATGACATTCCCCTTCATTCGAATTTTTATTTTGATATTTATTTGTTAGTATATTATGTAGTCTTAGCTGAGGCGTTTCTGGAACGTTTATTTTGTATCAAAGATAGACAACCACTCAGGCTGATTACTATCGTTCATCTGTGAAGAGAAAAGTTTTGCTTTGAAGGGAAATTCTACAACGAATCATAGCCTTAAGAAATTTTTAAATTCTAGGGACGTAATTTTTTTTTAACGATAGATATCAATCTACCTACTCAAAAACCGAGTAAATTAAGCCAAATTAATAATGTTAAAATACTATGAATTGCGCTAAGATTAGTAAATAACAAATTTATTTTTTTTAAAAAGGAATCAATTTAATTGCATATTTTTAGAGGGTTCAAAGATAAAAATGATTATAGAAAATAAAAAACTAATTAAACTCTAATATCCCTATATTTCACGAAGTGTTAAAAGACTACTTTTGTACGTCAGTGGCCGAGTACAACAATAAACTAGTACATACACACACGCACACTATAAGGCGAGTGAGTGGTGTATTAAAAAATATATAATTTTATCTTGATGTTACAACGCGCATGGCAGTGAACAGGTTAACAAATCGCTTGGTGGCAGTAATTTCGTTCATTAGGTAGTCGGGAGAATTAATGGGTTAAAATAATAATAACATTTATACATAATATTATATACCAACATAAATATATTAAATTATTGAGCGTAAGGTTTGAAAAGGTTAAATTATTTTTTTAATATAATCATTATTGGTGCTTTAACACTTCCTCCAAATTCTTCTCATTTTCTTATTAGAGCCTTTGGTCTGAGTACATAGAAAGGTTTTTTTGCGATATGTTTCCATTATTTTGGGAGTTTTTCTGTTGGGGGTCTCCTTCAGATTATCCATGGAAGATAATATTAAAATTTGTGGTAATTTTTGTATGTAAAAGGTAGATGTTTGAAAAAATAGCATATAAACATACACCTCACACTTACATAGAAAGCTTTTTGGATAATAGTATTAGATTAAATATTTCTTTATTCTTAAATTAAATCTTGCAATAGCGATTTGTACAATGAAGTGAAGCAGCAAACCAATAAAGATTCAGTCGCAGCTGGATGTTTGAAAGGTTTCATATGGAGGAACAAACACATGCTAGTAGAGAGTAAAGTCCGAATATACAAAACATGTATCAGGTCAATAATGACTTACGGCGTCGAAACAAGAGCAGACACAGCAAGAACCAAAAGCCTACTCAGAACATCTGAGATGAAAACCTTACGTGCTATCGCGGGAAAAACTCTCAGAGATAGAATTAGAAATACTGAGATTAGAAGGATATGCGACACGGAGGACATAGTGAGATGGAGTAGGAAGAGGAGACGATTCTGGAGAGACCATATAGACAGGATGGCTGAAAACAGGATCGCCCACATTGCTGCAAAGAAGACACCGGCTGGCTCACGTTTGCGAGGAAGACCACCAAAGAGATGGAAAGATAGCTGGTCCTCAGGGTCACAAGAGGGAATCACTTCCGAAACAACAGATCGATGATCTATCACACGAGGAAGAAGAAGAAGAAGAAGATCGAGAACAAATTATCATTTGAATTCATTCATCAATAGGGTTTGCACCAGTTTTGACAGGAATTGTAAAAACAATCCATGCTTGAATCCATTCGCCACAAGTTTTATTAAATTTAAAAATAATCTTGTGCAACTATCGGCTTTTGGATCCAGTGCTACTTGTTGATTGGGTGCATTGTATATTGGAATGTTTCGCTAAAATAATATTATTGTCACCATTTCACACCTATATTAATTATTTTTAGAGTTTTCGTCATAGCTGCAGTACATTGTATGTGTATAACAAGTTACTATGTGATATACCATTTTACATTGAACAAAGCAGTATTCCCTTCTCTCTTCCTTCCCTTCCTCTTTCTATACTTATTTTTTAAATACTGATCTGTTAAATTGTTCATAGTTTAGATACGTTAATTGGCGATGTAATTAATTAACTGTATTATTGTATTATTCATTGTGAAAGCTGTTGTATCTATTAAAAATTAGCAAATCGGCACTTCCGCGTGGCAAAATTTGCTAGTGTAGAAATTTGGATTGGATGAATGAAGTTCCCACTCTAGTTAAGTCTGCACTGTTGTGATCGGTGACTCTTTTAATGTCATTTAATTTAATTTTTCTCAAATAAGAGAAACCTACAAAACGGAAGACTTTTTTCAAACACACCGTAAAAATAAATAAACTTTTCAAGAAATAAATAAAACCCGAAAAATATCATCCCTCTAATATAATTTACCCTCGTTGAGTAAGTTGAAGTAATGTTACATTTGTGAAAAATAATAAATCATTATATACCTTTACCAAGCAACTTTGAACCCGGTTATGCACGGAATCAAAAATAAAAAAGAAGAAAACAAAATACATAGTTTTATTGCCATAATATCGTCGTTGCATATTTAAAATGACGCATGTACTAGTATTTGTTGTCATAATAAGCAGTTTATTCAAATTTAAAACATGCACCATGCAAAACATTCACATGCCTCATTTTTAATATGCAACGACGATATCTGAGTTTGGGACTAGCTCCATCTGTGTTAGGTGTCCATATGTCTGTTTTGCGTCCGAAAACCACGTGGATTGATCATGTGGATCAAATACTCAAGGAAGGACGTGCGTTGAGTATGAAAAATCGACGTGTGAGAGTGAGAAATTGTATGAATGCAGAAGGAGAAAGAAGTATGTAATGATAGATTTATATGGCGTTCCGTCCTCTCTGCCTACCCCATTTGGGATACGGCGTGTGGGTATAATACTTTTCATAAATAGTACATAATGTGCGAACATTTATAATTTTTATTATCAAACAAACATATTTACGAACGCCCCGAAATATTTTTTCAGGAAGTTCATAAGGTATTATATAATCGAATCCTTCATCCTTTTCATAGTACTGTAGTTCCCTCCCCTTCTAAGCACACGGGGTCCCGGGATTGGAGACTAGTGGCTCACAGGAGAATTACAGGAAGATCGGGAGAAGATGAACATAAATCAACAGGAATAAGATGTTGAAAAAGGATAAATCAGTGATTAGAAGGAAAAAGAACATATGGGGCACTTTCAATTTTCTTGGTATAAAAATATTACTACATTTTTTTTTTATAAAATGTGTTTGCAATATCAACAATCACGAAGTTTGACGAACCATCAGTTATTGCAATAATTCAATGGAAACAGGTACAGTTAATTGATTTATTTTGCAATCAATCTCTACTATTCATTACGACATTTTCCACTAATGGAGACTAGTGGAATAGCCTACAGACCAGCAGCATATAATAAACTTGCAAGCTGCCCTTTCAATGCCAATATAAAATCAAGACATTCAGTATGGGTGGCAAACCTCATCTACATATTCTTCGTATTAAAAAATGATTGAATATAAAACTGGAGCTTAATCCATTACACCTCTTAGGTACTGAAACACTCTTTATGGAAACACACTAACTACCAACACATATCTTCAGAAGCATAAAGGTTTTTCAGGCATTTCAGACATCCAAGATCTTTGTGTATGTCTTTATAACATATAAAAATAATAATACATTATATACCTAGATATATCTGGTAGTATATAAGATCTACATGGATTGCGTTTAGCAACAATATATTAAGTCTCAAAAACGAAAATAAAATAAGTGATCATTATTTTGCTTATACAATCATAGTATCTCTCACAAGTAGGGTAGCCAGCTGATTAATTTTTGTGCTTAATAAACGTACGATTCGTCATCTCCGTGATGTAAAACATTGATTCAAGATTTTAAATAACTATAATACTATTACTATTCTATCATTGCATATCCCACAAGTAGTGTATGTATGAATGTTAGATAATTTATTCAGCGCCGTTTAATGGGACATCCATCTCAAGGGTGCGGGAAACTATGTCGGAAGAGCGATGTCTTCAAGTGTAGCCAGCAGACCAGTTGCATGTGATAAACATGCAAGCTGTCCTCTCCGTGCGAACAAAAAATTTGACATTCAAGATGGGCGGCAAATATTATCGGATCAACTGCACATTGTAAACATGCAGATTGTCCACTCCGCATAAATGAAAAAAAAAACAATATTCAATGTGGGTGGCATACTTCATCGCTGAATGTCTTAATCGTCAAGTTTTACGGACAACTGCCTTTTACAGGATACTCAAAAACTAACAGAAAATAGTGGAAGACCTCTATTCTTCACCAGGGGTTTCCACTAGTGATGTAACGATTTTGGATATTCGCGAATGCGAATGTGAATGCGAATATTTGTTGCTGACATTCGCGAATGCGAATGCGAATAGCGAATATTGACTTTTTCATTAATTTTATCGGCATTTACTTTGTAACACTTCATTTTAAATTATCAAATAAAATAAAATAAATATTTATTATTATTTTGTTTTGTGTTACTCTTTTAGCAACCATAGTTTAAAATTATATCATACACACACATACCGACCAACTTTGACAGCACTGGAAGCAATAGAAATTAATAAAAATAATAACTCGACTAAAACAGCTATTAATAATAATAATCTTCCAAATTTGTCTCGCTTACTACAACTATTCTTCTTCTTCTTCTCGTGCCGTATCAGGTCCCCCCGACGTTGGCAATCACTCTGGCGAAGGCTTCCCTATCCTGCGCGACCCGGAACAGTTCTCCCACATGTCTCATCCCGGTCCAGTCTCTTATATTGCGCAGCCAAGACGTTTGCCTTCTACCAGGACCACGCTGCCCCTCAATCTTCCCCATCAGTATCAGCTGGAGCAGACTATACTTATCGCCCCGCAGAACGTGACCCAGATATGAAATCTTACGGACCTTAACGTCCTTCAGCAGCTGTCTACTGCAATTGGCTCTCCTCAAAACCTCCGAGTTGCTGACCAAATCTGTCCATGGTATGCGAAGCATTCTCCTGTGCAACCACATCTCGAATGCCTCCAACCGGTTCATAGTGTGCACTTTCAGGGTCCAAGTTTCTGAGCCATACAGCAGCACAGACCACACATAGCACTTCAACATTCTCTGCCTGAGTTTCAAATTTATTTTGTCATTGCAGAATATTGATCTCATTTTGTTGAATGAGCTACGGGCTGCTTCAATCCTGCACTTCACTTCCACATCTGGGTCCACAGACGACGTAATCATACTACCCAGGTACTTAAATCGATCCACCCTCTCCAGCAGCTCACCATTGAGTTGCAATGTTATAGCGGAGTAATCTGCTCTGCTAAATGCCATCCACTTCGTCTTCTTTTTGTTGATATTAAGGCCTAATTCTTCTCCTGCGTTATTAATGTTTATAAGGAGCTTCTGGAGATCTGCGATGCTATCGGCCAGGATGACAGTGTCATCGGCGTATCTTATATTATTGATGCATTCGCCATTGACCTTTACTCCCATTGTCGAGTTTTCTAGAGCCTTCTTAAAAACATAATTGGAGTACATGTTGAAGAGCAGCGGTGACAATATGCAACCCTGACGTACGCCTCTTTTAATGTCAATTTCTTCTGAGGAGGCATCACCGACTTTAATTTCGGCAGTTTGGAACCAGTAAAGATTTCGGATAAAGTTCCTATCTTTGTCATCTACGTTGCATTCCTCCAACATTTGCATTAACTCGGTGTGTTTGACTCTATCAAAAGCCTTCTCGTAATCAATGAAACAAGCAAACACATCTTTCCGCTGGTCTCGACATTTCTGCAGTAGGATGTTTACTGCCATTAATGCTTCTCTTGTTCCAAAGGCATTCCTGAAACCAAACTGGGATTTGTCGAGATCTTGTTCGCATTTGTTCCTTATTCGAGCGTGAATGATTTTAAGAAACAGTTTCAGCACGTGACTCATAAGGCTTATCAATCGATAGTCGCTGCATTTCTTAGGGTGTTGTTTTTTGGGTAGAGTTATGAAAGTCGATTTCAACCAGTCGTGGGGGATTACCCCCGTGTCGTAAATTTTATTGAAAAGCCTCAGTAGACGATCCACATTATCCTCATCAATGAGCTTTAGTACCTCCACAGGAATTTCGTCTGGGCCGCAGGCCTTTCTATTTTTGGATGTTGCGATTGCATGAAGTAACTCAGACCGTAAAATTGGTGGTCCTTCCTGAGATTCACTATTTCTGGTATCAGTAGGTCTCTGATCTTCAAAAAGGTTTCGAATATAATCTTCCCAAGTCTTAAGGATGTTACTACAACTATTCCCCATCTCATATTCCAAGAACTCCACGCCTGAAACCAACACGACCCCGCCTACCCCTACACCCTCACTGTGAATCCTAACGAACTTTTGTATTTGTTTTGTTTAATTCAGTATAGATCAGCACCTGATGATGCGAACTCGGAGTCCGCGAAACCGGTCGTGCGTTAGTCTTACTCAACAGTAACACAAAACAAAATAATAATAAATATTTATTTTATTTTATTTGATAATATTGAATTGCTTAGATTTCTACAATATTTATTTATTTATTAAATAAACGGCTAATGCCTTTTACAAACATAAAATATAATAAAACAGAACAAAAAATACACATTTCACATTAAATCCAAATAGGCCAATTCGATGGCTTATTTCTATAGGGAGACAAGTCGAAAAACATGATTTTACACAAATCGCATTTTAAGTTTTAGCCAAAACTTAATCTATGATATCTTCGCAAAATAAAAAGCTAACCTACTAATAACTTCGCAATTTATTTGTAAAAAGTGTTCTCATTATTACTAACATAATTTCAATTCATTTCGATAATCAAAAAAAATATAAAAATTAAAAATATGAAGGTATTCAGACTTAACTCCCCATAAAATAGTACGTCTTGGTAATTATATCAATTCTATAAGGAGACATCTCAAATGTCTCCGTATAGAAGTAGATTTTTGTCCTACTTTATACAGAGAAAATCGTATGTTTTTAGTTGTCTCCTGCTGTCAATTTGCACTTGAAATGTGATGGAGGAAAACCTTTAGATCAGAGGTTCCCAAACTTTTTTTCTCATAGACCACTTTCAAAAATTTGCTGGTAGTAATATTTCAAATATTTCATATTAGAAATATTTCAAAAACTTCTCGGTTTTCTTACAGAATATTTTCTAAGAGCCTTTTTCTATAATGTAACGGGTATTTGTACCGACTATTGTTGATGTCATTATCTGGTGCTTTTACCGAATATCCGATACTTTAACTATGGATTCGTGGACCCCCTCTTACGACTTGTGCACCCCCATTTTTTAGTCACGCCATCGTAGACCCCCGTCGAGTCTCCCGTGGACAACTGGGGGTCCACCTGGACCACTTTGGGAATCACTGCTTGAGATGATCAAGAAAACCACGCTGAAGAGGATACAATATTTAATTTAGTATTTTTTTATAAATAATGCTTATCATCCCAAGTAGATTCATTATTTTTGAGCAATGATGGCTTGTTGATTCACCAATTTACTATTCATTCTACTATAGATTAAACAAACTGAGAGAGACCTCTTTTGATTTCTCAGATCATTATAATTTTTTAGTTATTTAGTTAAGAGTTATATTCATACATACAGATTGATATACATACTTACTTTTATTTCATATTTTTTTACGAAACATTAATAATTACCTAAGAAATCGAAAGATGTTTTTTTCGTTTCTGTATAATCCAAAGTATAAAAAACGCTAGTTTCAATTTACCCAGTACAATAATATCAGTTACATACTACTTTCAAATAAATCTTTGAGTAAATCGATGATGAGGAATGATTTTTCAGCGTCGTCTAATGAAACACCCATTTCAAGAGCGTACAACAAACATATCAAAACAATATGTACCTACATTAAAAAGTATACAAGTTTTTCGAAGTAGTTTATTTTGTCTTATCTCTTATAGGTACCTACTTACTTGAATACTTTCATGATATCTATATATATAAAAGAATGTCGCGTTAGTTAGCTCAGGAATGGCTGTACCAATTTGTATGATCTCTGAATTGTTGGATTCTTCTCCACCTTGAATAGCCGATAGGCTATTAAATATCTTACAAATTCACGGGAAGAAAAGTTACGAAGATAATTTTTTACTCCATACATTTTTAATTTCAATTAAAATTCAATTTCAATTAAAAATGTAATATGGAGAATTATACAAAATTAACGATGATGTTTTTTTAAAGATTGGCCTATTTATAGTATATTTTTTGTATAAATTTTCAAATTCAAACATCGATTCTGAAATTTCAATTTTGAAAAATTCATGGATAAGAATTTTTATAAATATGAAATGAATAGGTACAATACCTTATACCTAAAAAATAAATTAGTTCCTACATATATTACATACAGCAGATAATTTGTATACAAATCTGAGTTAAGTATAATTGATCAACAAAAATGAATTTTATTTTTTACACTATACGATGACACACTTGAACAATTACGGGAGTTTGTAAAGAGATTAAAAATATTAATCATTCATTGATTCTTAGACGGTACGAAGTTCGCTGGGTTAGCTAGTTGCATGATAAATTACAGATTTATTAGGATACATCTTAGATGTCTCCCTATAGAACTAACATATATCACAAATCAGTACTAATTTATCAATTCTATAAGGAGACATTAGACTTGTTACCCTATAGAACTGATTTTTTGTAAAATTTCTATTATTTCCATATGGAGACAAAGTATTTCAGCTTTCAGTAAAAGCATATTTGACTTGTTTCTCTATTGATATATGTGCAGACCATCTTTAAGAAATTATTTGCATCATTAACTCAATTTTGATATTTTTTGACTTGTCTCCCTATAGAAATAAGCCATCGAATTGCTCATTCATTAAAATTTCTACCCCCTCGTCGCCGAATTTTCAAAATGGTATAGGTACATATTTACAATATTTAGAAAACTCCTCGGTTTTATTAAAGAATATTTTCTTGTAGTACCTTTTTCAACAATGTACCGGGTAAGTATCCGGTACTTTTACCTAATATCCGATACTTTATTACCGCAATAATATTCGCAAAACATTCGCATATTTTTTTGCTAATACGAATGCGAATGCAAATACTTTGAAATATGCGAATATTTGCGAATACGAATATTCGTTACATAACTAGTTTCCACAAGTAAATTCAACACATTTTATTCAGTATTATGAAATACGGCATCGATTCTGAATCTTTTATTTTCATTGACGCAAAGAGGATGACGTGCATTTTAATTATTGAATGCATTATTTCGTTACCCTGCGTATGTAGGTTGATGTGGCTTAAAGCATTGTTACATAAAGCTATCCATATATTATACATTTTTGGTCCTTATTGCTTGTGGTTGTTCTGCAAGGAACATCGTGAAAATATTGTAGAAGGTATAAGATTGGTAGGTACTAAATGTTAGTATGCATATACATACCTACATACACACAGACATACTTTTTTATAATATGTATATGTAAGACATTTTATGTACTAGTGAAAATAACTCTGAGTCTTAATTTCTAACTATTTTCCCTTGAACTAACATACGAATGTAGTTATATTGAAACATATGACTCTCATATGACATTTTTTTCAAAAATGAAATAGTGAAAACAAATTATTTGTCTCGTCGAGCCGCATCTACCGATAAAATAATAACCTATACGCAGAAATATCCTAAAAAAAGTTATTTATTAATTTATTTATTTGATCAATAAACGGCAATTTGCCTTTTACAATAGGTTTAATACATATGTATGACAAATCAACAATACAAAAGTCTATAAATATAAATAAAAAATGCTCTAATACATTCAAATAGAAAAGAAACAAAACCAATAACAGAAATTTAATCGCATGGGTAACAATAATCATGCTCAGCTGCAAATACCAGCAGCATACAAATATAATCTTTATACTGTACAATGGGAACCAGCAGGGTTACTCTTGACAAAACTAAACACGATCTTAATCTAGTCTTGATCTTGATCATACGACACACGAAGGGACTGTGGTCAAAAACACCGCGCTACCGCTAACGCAAGATCGGTTTGCGTGTATTTTTGACCAATAGTCACTTCGTGCGTCGTATGATCAAGATCAAGACTAGATTAAGATCGTGTTTAGTTTTGTCAAGAGTAGCCCTGCAGTTTACATGGCTGCAAGTTTGGCACAATAACTATCATCAAAAGTGAAATAATATAATACAAACATAACATGGTAATAACATGAATTCGAATCTCTCGCGTGCTGCTTTTTCTTGGATAACTCGTGAAAAACCGTCTCATGTCGTGGGTGATAAAAAAAAATTCTGTCATTTTTTTCGTATCACGCCTAGAAATTAAATAAACTATAGAATTTCTAAGACACCTTCCACGTAATACAAATCAGACACATAGAAAATGTCATCCAGCAAAACATTTTTTTTTTAAATTTTCCGTAAAATGTTAATAAATAAACATGGAGGTTTCATTAATCCTCTGACGATACATACATATCGTCCCTCTTCTGACTTACAGTCATATCTGCCTAAATGTAAATTGTTCAGGAGAGCGTTTTTTGTTGTTTGCCGGGCATATTTTCGTCTCTCCTAGTTATATGATTCAGTGTAAATATATTACATTATTTTATTTGTACCTATTCTTATATATCTCAGTATCATTTTTGTGATGAAACTTTGAGGAATTAGTAGATACAATACATTTTATTTATAGAATAATTCGTAAATACGACAACAAATCAGAAAGCTTTTCCAGGTTAACGGTAACAGTTACAGGTGTGATCTTCAGTGAGAACATGCAGGGCACATATAAATACACATTGGTGATCATAACTCGATTTCGCCAAAAATGTTAGATACGTCAGTTAGTCAGAAGAGGGACGTACATACACACAAACAGACATAATGAATTATTAATGTGGTGTCCATTATTACATTAGCAAAGATTAGGGCGGATGTATCTGGAACATTTCTTGGAGGTGAAAAATGTGAGAGCATTTTTTTATCCAGCAAAAAATACATTTTTACAGCATTTTGACGTTGCTTCCTTTACAACAGACCGTCTTAAGTAAATTTATAAAAGAAATGTAGTTAGTCTTTTGCGAATTCTCTTTATAACATTATTTACTCCTAACTCACTCTATTGCGTAAAAGACATTTTAACAAAGTTTAGTCTTTTGACCGACGGTTTTTGGTGGAAATTCATATTAATAATCTATCAAAATATATAAAAGAAAGAGGTGTTAGTTACACCATTTATAACTTAAGAATGGCTGGACCAATTTGAATGATCTCTGATTTGTTGGATTCTTCTCCGCCCCGAATAGCCGATAGGCTATTAAATTATCTTACAAATTCATTGGAAGAAAAACTACGAAGAAAATTATTTACGTGATACATTTTTATCTTCAATAAATAATGCGATATGGAGAATTATACAAAATCAACGATGATGTTTTTTTATAGATTAGCCAATTTATAGAATAATTTTTGTATGCATTTTCAAATTAGAATCGTTATCCATAGAATTTAACATCTGTGGTTCTGAAATTTAAATTTTGAAAAAAAATCATGGATAAGAATTTTTATAAATTTAAAATGAGTAGGTATCTACCTAAAAAATAAATTAGTGCCTACATAATATATTACGTATAGCAGATAATAAATAAATCTAAGTTAAGTATAATTGTTCAACAAAATGATTTTTTTTTACCCTATACAATGACACACTTGGACAATTACGGGAGTTTGTGAAGAGATTAAAATATTAATCATTCATTGATTGTTTGGCTGTACGGAGTTTGCTGGGTCAGCCAGTTTATTAATAAAACACGATATATATGTAGTTAAATATATAAAATGCTATCGCGGGAAAAACTCTCAGAGATAGAATTAGAAATACTGAGATTAGAAGGATATGCGACACGGAGGACATGTGAGATGGAGTAGGAAGAGGAGACGATTCTGGAGAGACCATATAGACAGGATGGCTGAAAACAGGATCGCCCACATTGCTGCAAAGAAGACACCGGCTGGCTCACGTTTGCGAGGAAGACCACCAAAGAGATGGAAAGATAGCTGGTCCTCAGGGTCACAAGAGGGAATCACTTCCGAAACAACAGATCGATGATCTATCACACGAGGAAGAAGAAGAAGATATATAGTTATTCCACTGTTGAGTTTATTTATTTTGCGAGCCGGCTTTCAAGAGCTTCCGCTCTCATCGTCAGGCAAGAGTAAAGTTTTTACTTTTGTCCTTTTCAAATATTAAGTGGAATAATAATTATGCACCTATCGTGTTTTATTTAAAGACAATTTAACATCTTTAACAATCAAACATTTTTTTCTCGTCTTTGAATTACAAGGTTCCGGGTTCGATTCCCGGCCAGGACAAAATGAAGAATAACAACTAGGTTTACTATAAAATAATTAATAAATATATTGGGTTAGTTGGAACAAATCGCTCCTCTGCGATAAATTCGCCTTCTGTATTTTGATGGTATGATTGAATTTTATGTATTTTGTGTAAATTTGCTTGCTATCAATGTATGGTAAAGAATAAATAAATATGAATAAAATACCATCAAGAGATATGCCACAAATGGAGGAGCTAATTGACTTACTGCGAGCAATAAACATGCAGATTGTACTCTCAGTGCCTGTTAGATGTTAAGGGCCCCGTTTAGCAAAAACGGTAAAATATTCAATTTTCAACAAATTTGGTAGAACAAGTGCTAAAACTAGTAAGCTAAAAGCTTGTGTTGTAGAAGAGTGATTTGACGGCACCTGGAATCGAACCGCGCACCTCTTGTGCATGAAGCCAAGACTCTACCTCCAGGGCACCAACAAACTCAAATATATTGCCAAATATTTTTATTTATTAATACATTTTATGGCATGAGAGCCTATTGCTTGATAATAAAGTTAACAGAAAAACTGCAAAATTACACAAATAATATTCCACACATACCTACATTAGAAACTAAAGAATACAAAATCACATTAAGGGCCCCGGTTAGCAAAAACGGTACAATATTCAATTTTCAACAAATTTAATAAAAAAAACTCCCAAAACTTTTTGACCCTTGCGAACACATTGATTTGATAAAATAAAATACAAAAATTTATTACCAATATTAGTTTTTTGCTAAAAAATAAATAAATCGCAGACTGACGAGATAAATTTAGGTACTCTTTGTTATATCAAAATACAAATTATTTGTAAAATAAATATATTTTTTATTCATCCTATCAAGCATATAAATACCACAGATTTTAGCAAACTTTTTTAGTATACAAAAAATCGGGTTCATGTGGTGATTTTTGGTTCCAAAACATGAGAAATTTTATCAAAAAAAAAAATTTAAATCTTTGAAAAAAACAAAAATAAAATAATTTATTTGTTTTATAATTGTAAAACTATTTAAGTATTCGTAATATTAAAAAAAATATATGTATGAAAATTTGTTGGATTCTCTTGCATTTATGTACCAAACCCACCCCCGAATTCGATTTTTAGAAATTTGCTTTTTTATAAACGAATGCTGTGAAGTTAAAATCAGTTTTTTTTTAAAGTTTAAATTTGATATTGGTAATTTATAACATTTTTTATAACACAACATAACATACATAGACATTTCACACAGATCGAGCTAGTCCCAAACTAAGATGAATCTTGTATTATGGGTACTAACGCGACGATGTTTATTTGTTTTCATATTTCATTAAATCAAAATGTTCGTAGGGTCTACAAGTTTTGAGAGTTTGTGTACCAAACTTGTTGAAAATTGAATGTTTTATCGTCTTTGCTTAAAAGGGGCCCTTTGATATATTTTTTTATGTGTAATTTTGCGAACATCTGTTTTTTACAGGACATTTGAAAACTTACAGAAAAGGGTGGGAGATCTCTTTCCTGGCTTGCATGTTTGAAATATGTTTTTACAAATTATTTCAAACATGCAAGCCAGGACTGTCCAAACAATAAATAAAGACATACAGTATGGGTTGCAACCTCATCACAGCTACTTAACTTAAGATAGAAAATGTCTTAATTTTTTTAACATTTCGACATTATGAAATTTTTATTTTTTTTATTACTGAATTAAAGACTTGTGTTTTCATTACATACAGTAATTATCTCACTGACTACCCCACACATGTTGAAATATTAAACGGCGTCGATTGGTGATACATTGATTTGGTGATACATGTAAAAGTCTCGGATGTATGTATAAATTAGGCACGTAAAGTTCATATTCATGAATTCACACTATCATTTAATTTCACATAAATGGGTAGTCAGCGGGCTGATGGAAATTTTCAAATTCATTCATTCACACAATTACTACATTTCCTACAAGCGGGGTAACCAGCGAAAAGACTGCAAGAACAAAAGCAAACATACCTTTTTTTCTTTTTTTAAAGATATATCTGGGTTTTTGTTATAAACCCAAATACAACCTTATACACCTTTCACAGTAAGCTACTAAAAGCTTGTGTCGTGAAAGCGGAGTTTGCCGGCACCTGGTATCGAACCACGGACCCCATGTTCACGAGGCCGAGACTCTACCTCCAGGCTACCGACGACCTTTTATATATTATTATTTTAATAATCACAAGAATCGACCTACATGTATAGGTTCCACTTCATAATAATATAAAGGCGACTGAAAAAAATCGATATTTTGTTATAAAGGTTCCCTTTGCAAAACATTGTACCTCACAATAATACTACATGTAAATTTTATTGGTATAATACATTATATTATTATTACACTATGAACGCATAGATAAGAGATAGAAAACCTTTGGACTACGAAATGAAGTCCACTGCTTAATAACTACTTTATTTCATAATTGTTTAAAAAAAAATGCTTGATTTTAATGACACTTATAATGTGGTAATCACGAGACATTTTGAATATTTAGAATGTATAAATATTTAAAAATTAGTATAAGTTATTATGAGCTAAACCACTTAAATTTATAAAACACTACCGGTTTCAACGCCAACAAAACACATGTCCACATTTGTCAGTTTTAAGAAGAGAGGCTTACAAAGTTTGAGATTCTCAATTAATTAACTTATTTTAAATTAATTCAGAAGATGTCCTTGATGGACATATTGTGCTTTTTAAGAATTTAGAAATTCTATATTTTTTTTTACTTTTTTTATTTTTTATAGTTTACGCAAACATACAGTTATTACAATACATAGGTAATACAAATAGATAAAAAAAATGGCACATAAACCAGCAAAGTTTGCTAACACATTACAAAATAAATCTTACCAAACATACTACAATGAAAGAAAAAAAGAACATGATAATTTTAAAGAATCACTGCCGAGTCCGAAAACCCGCCAATCATGCGCATAGATTATAAAGAAAACTTACAGTAAGGGAAGGATTAGGGACAGAAAAGGTTAGGAGAAAGGAAGACATCAATAAAGCGGAGGACCCCTGCTTATGCCCGCCGAGACCCAGAATCTGTCAAAGATCTAGCAATCATCCTTTTAAAACTAGAAATGGACTCATGAAAAATATGTAAGTGCATTTTCAAATATCTTATGTGACATGTTACATTTGAACACAAGACAAGGTTCATTAATTATAGGACATGTGACATTTGGTTTTTATCAAATACCTAATTGGGTACTCAGGACAGGACATATATATGACGTTGGAACCGATCTAGTACATAATATTATATTAACTCATTTTATCTAAATAGTGGACACGTGTCAGTTGTACTTTAAACCATCGTTAAACCATCTTAAAACCAACAATATGTTAGGGTTGACTGGAAGACGTTTCTCAGCAACAAGTCCGCCCTTTGGTCCAGATATTTTTTTAATTATCATGTTGTGTATTTCTTGTATATTTATTTTGAATTTGGCCATTAAAGATTTATTTATGATTTTATTTATTTATTAACATCTTCAACAGGGACATAAACAGTCATATTATAATTAATAATGTTGATCAGAATAATACAAAAACCATAAGTGGACCAGCAAAGTCCCCTATTATTACCAGTATGCCTATTACAATAATTTTCCATACACCATAGAGCCAAGCATGTGGAATTCACAACAATCAGGCTTTTCACAACAAAAAAAATCAAACATAAATGTTACCACTTGAATGAAATGTCGAAATTAGACAAAATAATTTTTGCCTTTACATATTCATAAAGTCAAATGAGAATTAACAATATCATCATCATCATGAGACGAAAAATGAAAAAAATGTATGTGTTTGATAAATGTGAAGTGTTGGGATAGTATTTGTTTTTAGTATGTTTTTAAAGTTTTTGATTTTCCTTTTTTTAGAGTTTGTTTTGTATTGTTATTGCATACATTTAGGAAGTGTGAATGTGTTTGTGCGAATGAATGTATTATGTGTGCGAAATTGGGTGAATGGATGTATTGTGAATGAATGTATTGTGTGTAAGATTTTCTATGATAGTTTTGTGTGTTATTGCTGAAGTGTGCACTGTTTGGATGTAAGACTATTGGAATGTTTTTGTCGCTTACATGTTATATTTATGTGTCTTTCATCTGTTGTGTACCATGTAAATGAATAAATAAATAAATAAATAAATCATCATCATCGCCCTCAACGCTCCTCTCGGGAGCACAGGGCAGAAACCAGCCTCCTCCATTCAGGGCGTCTCTGTGCCAATTGCGTCACCTCTTTCCACGACATTCCTTGCGCTCTGATATCGTTGTCATAGGAACGGTGTATTGTGAAAGAGGGACGCCCGGGCCGACGGAACCCCTGCGAACATAACATAACATAACATGTATAGACAATTCACACAGACCGAGCTAGTCCCAAACTAAGATGTGAATCTTGTATTATGGGTACTAACGCGACGATACACATATATACAATGCACTACACACATATACATGTAACACCCAGACCCAGGACAATCTGAAAAAGGTCATTCTTCATTTTGCCCTGGCCGGGAATCGAACCCGGGACCTAGTGACTCAAAGGCAAGTGCGTTAGCCTCCACGCCACACCGGTCGTCAACCGGAACGGAAGAAGTCTGGACTCAGCATCAGGACAAAATGTCGCTTGTTCAATGCGTGCATCATCCCAATCCTTCTATATGGCTGCGAGTCTTGGCACTTAACCAAGGCTCAAGAGCGGAAGATACTAAGCTTTGAAAACAAGTGTCTTAGAAGGATTTTGGATGTCAGATGGCATGAACATGTTACAAATGATGCTGTGCGCCGGCGCACCCAGCAGGTACCTGTAATCTCCGTAATACAGGAGAGACGATGGTCCTGGTTGGGACACGCTTTGAGAATGCCTCATGATAATTGGCCAAAAAGAGCACTGTTCTTCCGTCAACAATATACAATTGATAAAATTAATATTACATTATGTTCGATACCATTAGTTCTCGACATCTGATTGAGTAATCCATTTTAATATAATACAATACATAATATGTATGTTATTACCTGTTTTAATCAGTCTTCATATTACATATATACATGCATGTTATATCTATGAACAATATTTCAACCACCTTTTTATGGTGTCGATATAAAAATTTAACATAAGTAATTGTGTCAAGCGCCACTCACACTAACTAAAACGTAAGGAAAGAAAATGGTTGTAAAAAATAATAATAATTATCACAACATATATATGAGTGCGTTCATATATGTATTGTATATATTTTTAATTTGAAGTTCGATAACCTGATGAAAAATTGTTACAGTTTTAATCGAGAGGTTTTAGATTCGAATCTATCATTTCCACCTTCATGACACCTTAAACTTTTTTTTTTTTATGACCTTCACCAATGATGGTGTTCCCGGTCAGTCTCAAGTGTATGTATTTATATATTTTTTAAACCCACACACATTTTTTTTTTTTTTATCTTAGCAATATACAGTCTCACTATCTCAAAAGTCTACAAACGCACCCCATTCACCTCCAAAAAACCATTCAAAATTCTCACCACTTCAGCAGTTTGATCACACAAAAGACTTGGCAGGCCCATAGGGAGGTTACCCCTTCTCTTCAGAAGTTCCTGTACAAATTCATCCCTAATCTTGAGCAATTCACATTCGAATACAATATGATTGGGTTAGTTGGAAGATATCGCAACTCTGCGATAAACTCGCCCATTGTACAGATTTTTTCATGCATGTTATATAATTCCTGTTATCATATTCTGCACAATAAAGTTTATTATTATTATTATTATAATATGATTAAGATCCGCCACATCCACTCCACAAGAACACTTTGGGGACTAAATTGATCCAACTCAAATGAGCCGGGGCAGCTGTATTTCCAGATCTCAGTCTGCAAATCAATGAAATCTCCCTGCGGGACAAACGGGCACCAACAAACCATGGTTTCCTTGGACACCTTAAATTTAGATTCCATTCTATTCTATCTTTAAAGGTCATCCACTTGTCTACGAGCGATCAGTCAAATTTGGATTCATCTTATAAAATAAATATTTCAAGGTATGTTTGCACTTTCTAGATAGTAAAAATAATACAATTCATACGAGGTTTATTTATTTTTATTTTATTTTATAATATATAAGCAACAATGAGTGACATGACAGTTGTTACCTTTGCGTCACTCAAAGTTCATAATACACAAACAGTTTCACAATGATACATACATGCAAACAAATATCTTTATCAGAGAAAACATTACAAAATTTAAATCTTAAATCTATTACATAAAATTCAAAATCGATACTTCAAAATTATAAAGTTCTAATATTCATCAACAGATGTAAGACTATCGTAAAGTTATTATAAGTTGTGTTAAATATATTGATGTGTACCGAAACTTCATTCAAAAGAGCCAGTGCTTTGGTGACGGTCGAGTTACGGATGATATTGGTTCTACCAATTGGCTCATAAAACGTTTATGTCGCCTGGATCGATTATATCTCATCTTCTAGGCAGGTTTTAAGCTATGTAAAAACATTATGAAATATCTTATTTGTTGACAGCTGTTGCATGTTATCCAACAATAAAAAAATCTAGCCAATTGCGCAATTAAAAGTGTTAACAGCATACACCATAACTAAATAAACAAAGCTTTTTTTATGTAAATAAACGCTAAAAAAATCCAAATAATAATATTTATGTATATAAGTCACACGTAAATAAAGTTCCAATACATGTGATCATGATAGTGATCAACTCCAGAGGATTCAGTCCGTTTTTAATGCGGCTGCACGTTTCATTTATCAACTGAATCGCTCTTCACACATATCTGCTACCCTTCAATCTCTTCACTGGGTCAGATGTCCGGAGAGAGTTGAATTTAAAGTGTGTTTGACAGTATTTAAGGCACTTCATGCTATGGCCTCAGAATATATCATGGAACTCTGTGGTAGACAGGCGTTAAGTCATAGACAGACAACACTTAGGTCTTGTCAAGATATAACAACTAAATTGGAGGTGACCAGTACTGTATCGAAACCAGTGTACGTGGAGCGTGCTTTTGCAATATCTGCACCTGTAGTCTGGAACAGGCTTCCACAAACGATCAGAGAAACGCAGGACATATCTCGTTTCAGGAACCAACTGAAAACTTATCTATTCAAGAAATCTCACGGAATAATTCAAGCACAACCTTAGTTAGCAAAGAGCGCCCTTGAGGTGGATTTTTTCACAAAACGGCGCTTTACAAATCATCCAAATAATAATAATAATAATAACTGTCAAAAATATTGGTTTTGTCAGTTTAACAATAATTTAGCCGCGTTTTTATCATTTCTCAGGGAATCACAGACTTATTTAAATCTGCAAGTTAATTAAAAGATTGTATGTCTTAAAAATTTGTATCATGGTGTTCATCATCATCGCCCTCAACGCTCCTCTCGAGAGCACAGGGCAGAAACCAGCCTCCTCCATTTTGAGCGACTCTCCACCAATTGCGTCATCTCCTTCCACGACATTCCCAGCGCTCTGATTGTAATAGGAACGGTGTATTGTGAAAGAGGGATGGTGTTACCAGATTTTATAAAGTTTCCCTGCTTTTTATGTAATTTTTGGGAGAAATTTTTATGTAATCTGGAAATGTTAATTTGTCAACTTGATGTTTATTTCTAAAAAACGAGTAAAATAACACTAGTACACGACTAATAATAATATATGTAGTATGACCATTGTTATTTCGTCTTTACAATGTTTTGCATTGTGAACGTAGCCTAGTGTTAGTTGAGCAATATAAAAGTGAAAAAAAAAATGGAAGTAAAACACACGATATTCTATAGTTTTTGATAATATAATGTCTGAGTTTATAATACGTCGAGTTTGTCTGTTGGTTTGAAACTAATATAATGTTAAATAATATTGTACTATAATTTGAATTTTGTAATGAGTTAATTGGAACATCGCCGAGGTATTACACTATCATAGTATATCGTATTATACGTTCAACGGTATCATATAACTTGTAAAAATACTCGTACTAACATATGTTTATAAAGACTACGTGCAGCCGCGAGCAAAACCCTCAAAGACAGTCAGGAACACCGAATTAAGAAAAATATGCGAAACTGAAGAAATCGTTCGGTGGAGCAGAAAGAGAAGACGGTTCTGGAGGTACCATGTGGATCGCATGAGTAGTGATAGATTTGCCCACATCGCTGCGGACGAAACTCTGCTAGGACGAAGATTGCCTGGAAGGCCACCTATGGAAGGGTATTTGGTCTTCAGCGTCGCAAGAGAAAACAAATTCCGAACAAACAGATTAATGATCTGCTACAAGCAGAATAAGGAGTTTATAAATAGCAAATTGGAAAAAATCCAAAGAAGTGTATAACTCTTAATTGACTCAATTTTATTTGACATAGGTATATTTATAATCTTAAAAATTTAACTATTTAACATCTTTAACTATTTAATATCGATAGTTATTTTAATTTGCATATGCCATTTTATCTTTTATTATTTATATTCATCAAATTTTATCCAATCTCTATATCTACAATTCAATATTATTGTTTTATTCTATTACTATTGTTGTTTTGTTCAACTAACTACTTATTTTGCTACAACTTAATGTTTATTTTTATAAATTTGTACCAAATCATTTATTATTATTTTTCATTATTTTTGTCTGTCAAATTGTTTTTTTTTTTTACTTTGTTACATGTTTAACGTGTGAAAAGCTCACGCCGTGTACAAGTGATAAATAAATATATAAATATATTCCTTTGTTTTCCATGATGACTATTTTTATCTGTCAACGCTTTATAGCTATTTCATTCAGAGCTCTAAATTTTCTACTGTTTTTTAATCATTACAACGCCGGGTTTATAACTTTATATAAACACAATATAACATTTAAATTACAAATGTAATTACTCACTTACTATAACTGTAAAACACTATATTTACAACTATATGTATGTATAATAACAATATATAAAAAAAACTTCGTTTATAATAATTTTACCTACTGTATTCAAATCATTGTATTTCAACATTGAAATCATTACAAGTTATGTATTATGAAAAGAACCTAAATAAACTAGGTCGCACTCTTATAATATACACTAAAGAAAATAATTATTGCCATCGTAAAAACCCCGGGATAGAATAGGTCCCCCACTTATTTCTGTAAGTTTTCCAATGTTCTGCTAATCTTCTTAATGTTAAATAATTGATTCAGTCTGCCTTGTAAGGTAAGGGCTCAAGTTCAGTTAGGTAGATCTTATGTATGATAAACTATGGTCTCTAAATACTTGTAAAATTTAATGCGGGTATTAATTAATAAGTAAATCTGTATAATATAGACCCAGTCTAGTTAAATAAGAAAACAAGTAAAATGTCTTGTATTGGAGAAATCGTAATTTTTATAATTTTGCTTTATATATATATATATATGATAATCCTTTAAAAACACAACAGAATATACTAGGGCCAATTCTGAATCTTGATGAACTAACTAAACTAACTAATAATAGTTGACTAATATTAGTCATTATAGTACAAATTCTTATTCAGTATTAGTTACGAACTATAAACAACTATAAACTCGATAACCACCAAGGGCAAACGGTAAAATCTATGGGACAAACAAATATAAGTCGGTGACGCCGCAATAAAAAATGTTTTTCACGTTCCGATTTACACTTCTGGCAACAATTTAATAGTTGTCGCGCGTGAAAATTGTGAAATGTCAGATTTGCCGGTATATTTTGTCGTTCGCATTTACGTCGGTGGTGGTATAATTTTACAATTTATAGATGCCAAGAGTTGCGAGGACCCTAAAAATATCCATTTTTTACTTTTAATTAAAAAAACAACTTTAAACTTCCAAAATAGAGCAATATTCTGCGGCAAAATGACAGCAACTAATAATATTCTCACATTAAAAGTCGCGAATAAAATTCTGCCAAATACAACTAATTTTAGTTGTCAGATGTCAACTAAAATTTCGTTCTGAATACGAAATCCATAGATTCTCGAAATTTATAGTTGTACTAACTAAGGTGTCTAAATGAACTAGCTAACTAAATTAGTTTTAGTACGGAAAACTGTGAATACGAATTTGAACTAAATACTATGACTCAACTATCTCCTTACACTTAGTTAGTGCAACTAAACTATTTTATGATTCAGATTTGGCCATACTATAATTATTATAATTACCGTACTCTTATTATAGACATACGTTGTCTTTGTTCCCTTCAATAGTCAAACATTTCGTAATATTTATGTAAAGGGAACTATATATTTTTCACATTTTCCAAATTGTTATATCCTATGAAATTTACATGTTATACAATAATTCACTTAGATATAAACCAATACATTACAGTTACGGTTGTTCTGTATTAACTTAAAATAATAAATATTATTATATTCATATTTATTTATTTATTTACACACAACAGCACATAATACAGAAGTAACTTAAATCATAGTAACAACAAAATAAGGTCAATATACTGAAGTTTGATCCGTAAAATTTAAACACGAAACTGTTATTATCGTCACTTCCTCTCTGATAACCATAAATGGGATGTGGTTGCCAATTTTGTATTGTTCATAATTATAATCCTTAGTTAATTTGATTGATTTTAACATGAAAATGTAATTTACAATAAATACAGGATTCATGTCATAAACCAAAAGGTAGGTAATGTATTAGATCAAGGGTGGCAAACCCGCGACCCGTTGGATATCTACATGCGGCCCGCGTAGCATTTGGGGGTTAGAAATTTTACGGTGAAATAAAATTATCAAATGTTCCATATATGGAGTACCTATATTGTTGTGCGGCCCGGTAGGAAATTCATTCTGAAATTTGGCCCGGCTGCTGAAAAGGTTGGCCACCCATGTATTAGATAATAAAAAATCGCAAAGCGCCTCATTTTAAGGTCCAACATAATAATCCTTAATCCGGCATATGATTCCGCTCTTCCATACTTTTCTATAAAAGATAATATTTAAGTTAAATCAAACACTGTTTCATTCCACTATAAGTTTTGAGTGACTTTTAAAAGGCAGTTAATCATAAAAGATCGTAAAAAACATTACAGGTTTTCCCACAAGTGGAAGTAGCAAGCAGACCAGCTGCAAGTAATTAACATGCAAGTTGTCCTCTCTGTGCCAACAAAAAATTAGGCATTCAGGATGGGTGACAAACCTCATCAATGCTGAATTTCAACCTTTTACTTATAATTATTAATAAATAAAATAAACTGGTGATATTAATCTGAGTTGAAGTGTCATAATTTAAACATTAGTCTATAAAATACAATTTTCACTCTAAAGATAACAGAACTTTTTCTTTTATAAAACCAATAATTGACATAATAGAATTGGTCTCCCACTCTTCTCTGTAAGTTTTCGAGTGTCCTGTAAAAGGCAGGTGTTCGAAAAAATTAAGACATTGTACATCTTAAATTCAGCGATGAGGTTTGCCACCCATCCTGAATGTCTTGATTTTATGTTGGCACGAAGAGGACAGCTTGCATGTTTCTTACATGCAGCTGGTCTGCTGGCTACCCCACTTGTGGGATATGCCGTGATGGTATAGTAGTAGTAATATATCGGTAGGTGGGTGGCGCTGATAGTAGCTGCCTGTAACCTCTGACGTCTCATTTTTCAAAATTAAATATTATTATTGTTCAAATTAACAAAATTTAAATACATTGTTTTAGTTTCAATAGTTGTGTAAAGCTAATATTTTGGGTGTTATTATTTTTAAACTAGTTAAAATTTAAAAATGTGAATAATATTTGTGACAATTAATAATACCTTCAATTGGAGCTCACATAAAATTCTCGCATTTTAATCAAATTTTTGACAATCACAACTGTTTTCAAAATTTTATAATAGTTAAATAAAAATAATAGGCGCCCTTGAGACGGTCTAGGGACTGTTAAACGGCGTCAAAACAAAATCATCATCATAATACAACATGATTGCTGAGCAGAAGAATGAGTTTTGTCCAACGCATGATGTATTTATAAGAATACGTGTCTCAGTCAAACACTGGAAAACATTCTGAAAAATTATCAATTATCACCGCAAAATGTATATTATAATTCCTAATAATGATAGGAACAAAT
The DNA here is from genome assembly GCA_947579605.1 of Athripsodes cinereus. NCBI lineage: Eukaryota > Metazoa > Arthropoda > Insecta > Trichoptera > Leptoceridae > Athripsodes > Athripsodes cinereus. The sequence goes on from OX388328.1 coordinate 4,741,269, forward strand.
GCCTGTTTTTAATTCTAGTTTAGCCCTTTTTTAAAATTCAACAATTTCAAACATTCTTCATTATGAAGCTCTGTGAATTTTATATTTCGCGCTAATTTTCTAATTACTCTAACAAAGTGCCATCTGTGCTTGCACGTACAAAACAAATCAAATTAATTTTGGTTTGAGTCTCGACTATTAATACCCTACTACTACGTGTTCGGTTCAGCGAATGAATTCACCTGGCGAAGGGCGTTTTATGTTTGTACTTAGTGAACATTTTTATTGCAATAAACGTGAAATAAAAAGAATTGATTTTTTACAAGTACTACGAATTTTCCTTCAGGGTTTTCCCATCATTTGTTTGGGTTCCCATCCCATGTTCCCTTTAGTAGCTTTGCGATTATTATATAATGTGTGCCATTTGTATTTTTTTTATTTTTTCCTTTAATACTCCTACTTCGAACATAATCGCTCTACTTTTATGAAAAGTATGGCTAACTCCATAGACCTAGTATATTGTTTATAGATTTGAAATCCAAAGGAAAAATTGGTATAGCGACCAAACACAATAATAAAATGTATCAAAGTTGGAAGACTGAGATGGACTGGGCACGTCGAGGGAATGAGTGAGGAAAGAGAGGCAAAGAAAATCCTTCATACAAGACCACAAAGAAGACGTAGCGTTGGTAGACCCAAACTCCATTGAATGGATGGGGTACAGAGGGATGTAGACATCATTGGCATAAGGGATTGGAAAAGTACCTACATGCCTATAGATAGGGGGAGATTGGAGGATGCCAAGGTTTATAACGGGCTGTAAAGCAACTGATAATGATGATGATTACCAAACACGTTGATGTTGCAAGAATTGAAAGATATTAATTGATTTTTGATTGCAAGAGTCAGGTATATAGGATGTGCAATACTTATGTACCTATTAGTAGGGAAGACAACATTGTCATCTCAATTTTATGGAGTGAGACATCATAATGATCATTTTGATGATAGAGGAGCTGATGAGGAGGAGAATGTACCCTCTCTTACCCGTGTATGTTTCAGGAATGGTTTTTCCAGTGTCATTCACACTCATCGTGTGTGTATATTCTTTTATTTATATGAGAGGCATTGGAGATTGTTTGAAGGGTTCCCCCCGACAAAACCTCCCAACGGTTAATTACAACCGTTCATGCCCCTTTCTTACGTTTCTATGAAAACAATACATTCTTTTTACAGACTTTAGTAAGAATGTCACGAAACTATCAAATTAAATAGGTTATGAATCCTTCTTTCTGCTATATAAAGGCTTGTTTTGGATATTATTGAATATTATCACACTTGTTTAGAATATAACTTAACAAGCACCTCATCCACACAAACCAATGGATTGTGAAAACCCCTCTTAGTAGGAAACAGGGAAAGTGTTTCGATACTTACGAATTTGCTTAGGCTGGTTTAAATGCACTTTAATCGCGGTGCGTTCACCAATCTCACAAATTCCAGTTTCAAACTACTATGTTCGACATCTTTTGAGCATACATGTCAACTAACAGCAACCATCTTAATGATTGTGTTCGAGTCTGTTGACAATCAATTTGTTGATTGTCAATCTGAAACACTAAATGGCGCCAGAGAACGATTTTTTTTTAAAAGATATATCTGGGTTTTGTTATAAACCCAAATACAACCTTATACACCTTTCACAGTAAGCTAAAAGCTTGTGTCGTGAAAGGGAAGTTTGCCGGCACCTGGGATCGAACCGCGGACCCCTCACGAGGCCGAGACTCTACCTCCAGGCTACCGACGAACGGTTGTTTTTAATCAATGTACAGTAAAGAATGAATAAATAAAGTAATAAAAAAACGTTGTTTAAAATCCCACTTGTTCTTCATATGGCCTTGGCTATATATATAGAATGGCACAACGTTATAATATGTATGTGTCACCCGTTGACAGATGGCTTGTGTCATAAAAGTGATGCATGTGAAAGTTAACCAAATAATATTAGTTATAAAAATAAAAATTATAGCATTTTTACTATTATTATTATTTGTAGAAATACTTGACAACATGTCGACAGTACAGTTCCATTACTCAACAAGTAGAAAATGTCGATTTAATTATTAGTAATACACACAATCAACGCCTTTCTTTCAATTCTACAAACAAATAACTATATAAAAATAGACAGTTCCTTGTATAATTACATTAATTGAATTAAAAATTTGTGACCACTTGCTTACAAACTGACTGTTTCATAATATGTACAACAAACTTGTCGAAATTTTCGAAAATTAACTCTTGTCTTTTTCAAATCCTCAAATAAATAACTTTAACACTAAACCTACCGACATTTTATGTATACCTATTCCTACCACGAGCGGTCAAATGACCGCTTCAAAAAAATAAATACATATCATTAGTATAGAACTTTTTTTTTTGCTAATTGGATAGTAAAAACATATTTTTGTTCTATTTAGAAAAGTTTTATGCACATTTATGCATTTTTAGTATATTTTTTACACATTATAGAATTTATTATTTTGCGTCGCATATTTTCCACATACGTAAGTAATTTTAACTTTTTCACAAATTTACCTAATAATATATTATTTGATAAGATTTCCGTCCAGATGAATCTATAAATGTATTTGTTCTTGTTTCTGATAAACATTCTTGGCGTAGCTGTGTCTCTTTCTGACATTTGGTCTTCTTGTGCCAACTGAAATAAAAATTATTCCTTCGAAATTTCTTCACCCGTCATTTCCTTATATTCAAAGTATTTATCCCGGCTAAATCTAAGATATTGAAAAGTACCTATAAAGGTATTTTTAACATTTAGATTTTACACCATACTTTCTGGCCATTTAAGTTCCCCAAGTGAGGCTGATGGTTCTCTTTCTTTGTCTCTTCCCAAATATGGAGAACCGTTTACTGTGTACTTACTCACAACTTATATCGAAAGACAACCAAAATTTTATACCAAATTTGTCCGATTTATTGGGCAAGTATAGAGTTAATCTACGACGTGCTTTTATTAGGAAATAATTGTTCATCTATGGAGAGACAAATGCTCCTGGTTTATAACAGTTTTGACTGTTTTCGATGAAATTGAACCAAACTTGAGAGATGAAAGCAAACTCATCGTTTTGTAGGCATTAGCTACTTTGACTTCTATTGTAAAACCGAACAAATCTCTAAAATGATTTCTATAAAGTCAGTTCGGTTTATAGTTGTCGAGGAAAATAACGAACCCCATTTCTTATTCCATAAATATGATAGATACATATTTTTAGGCACAAGCTAGGCATTTGTTTCAATCGCTTGTTTGTTCATACTAGAGGTCCTCAAAAATTTTTGTTTCACAGACCACTCGCCATATTTTTCGGTTTTGGCTAGACCTAACCATATTTGATATTAATAATTTATACATTTATCAACTTCAAATGCATTTCTGACATCTGGTATAATGTAACTCACATTGAAAGATTGTTCTTCAATGGTGCTTATTCCGATCAGTTCCTCTTTCTAATGACAATTTCTCTTCGTATTGACAACACTCATTTCTGCGATTATGTAAAAAAAATAGGTATTATTTGTATATGTGGATGATTCCATGGAGTGCCAAAAGTAAAATCAAGTCCTGTTTGTATGATATCCATTATCGTTGACCCCCATTTTCTTTTCATAAACCCCCACTTTTTTCCGCCGACATGGACTCTTTGTAGGTATTCTTAGATCTCTTGAAGTCGATATTGATCACTTTGGGAATCATTGGTTAACGCTGTAGATCCACAACTACACCACGGACTTATAAAACTTTTTTCATTTGTACACTTTCCGAAAAATAAAGTAGTTAATAACAGGAATTGTTCAAAAGGTCAAATGACCGCTCGTGGTAGACTAGACATGCAATAAAAAAAAATCAGAAACTAAAAAATAAAAAAAGTTGTGAATATTCAAAAATGGAATATATCCGTATTATAGGAAAAGTCAGAAAGTTACATGTCGATACAGCAACGTTATGTACAAGAAATTCTAAACGAAATTTCAAAAACGGTCATTTGACCGCGCACGGTAGGTTTAGTGTTAATAAAAATCGTTGCCGTGAATGTGAAGTGATCTAACCCACAAGACAGACATTTCGAGAAAAAGGGTGATGAAGTTATGCTGTCACATCCGCCAATACGAATCTGACTATAACTAAGTTATTTTTGCATAGATTTCGCTAAAAATTTTACACAATATTCCTGATCACATATTCCACAAATATAAATAACAAAATATTAAACATTTTTTTTTTATTTTAGAAGTAAACACGAATTTATCACTTGGGTTATTTCACCACTGTAGGTGAAAAAGATCCACCTGTAGGAAAGTTGTTGGAAAGTTACGCGCTATGCGGCTTGGATCTTTTCACTTCTATAATTTAATTGAACTATTTATTCCTATCTGCATTTGTGAAATGCTCTAACACGCACTTGAAATGATGTAAAAACACTTAACATCTCTTCAAAATTGTCCTAAAAAGCCCTTTAGGAATATCAAATCACTTATTTCTCTTCACCACTATGTTCTCCGTGGTTTTCTGAACAAAACTGCATACTTAACTCATTTTTCAAAAAAGTGTGGCTTGGATCACTTCACCTCCACGGCAACGAAATACATAGCTCCCTTTATACATTAAATATTTAGTTATCGGAAAAAATAAAGTAACTATTTTTTATTCTAAAAACAAATATTTTATTTTCTCTTATGTTTGTATGTATTACTTATTATTTATATATAATTTAATTTATTTATTTATAAATTTAAAACTTTTTCTCTTTGGGTTCCTGTATTTTTTTCACTTTATTTGTTTATTTTTTGATTATTATTTCATTATTATTATTACCTATTTTTTATGTTAATGTCTTAGGGTTGACTGGAAGACGGTGCTCAGCAACAAGTCCGCCTTTTGGCCTTATTTTATTACTTGTCACGTTTTGTGACGTTGAACATTAATGTTTATGTTTTTTTTTGTAAAAATTATGGCCAATAAAGATTTATTAATTTATTTATTTTATTAAAATATTTGGAATTGTTTAACTTTTGAACAAAACAAAGGCAAAAAACTATGTCTTCAATAACAGTGCGATTATTATTATAGGTATAGTTTATTTCACTTTCTGTTGTGTTTTTAAAGCATAATATATGAATATAGCAAAATTACATAAATGGTGATTTATCGAATATAAGACATTTCTACTTGTAGAGTTATAGAACTGTACAGTCGATATAATATATTGTATGTATGCATGTAGGTACTCGCCTAGAAAGAATTATTGTTATAATAATTAACATATTGCGTGATGTCATATAGGTAGGTATGGCTACACCTAGAAATAGGCTTTAGAAAAAATGCTGCGTTTTTATTACGTGGGTCTAATGTGGCCACAATTTTTTTAAATAATTTGTGCTGCGGAGTCCCCGTAAAAAAATAGGACTCCCAGTCTTGTCTGTAAGTTTTCAAATGTCCTGTAAAACGCAGTTATGTACAAGATATAGAAATAACAGAAAATTATATTCTACTACTATCACATCAGAGCATATCCCACATGCAATTAAATATCATAACAAGTTTAGACAATTCACACAGACCGAGCTATTACCAAACTCAGATAATATGAATCTTGTATTTTGGGTATTAACACGACGATACACATTATATACAATGCACTATAAACATATACATGTACATAACACCCAGACCCAGGACAATTTGAAAAAGGTCTTTCTTCATTTTGCCCTGGCCAGGAATCAAACCCAGGACCTCGTGACTCAAAGGCAAAAAATAAAAGCTTTTCTCTCCGTGCCAACAAAAAATCAGACATTCAAGATGTGTAGTAAGCACCTTCATTGAAATTTGAAAATCTTTATTTTTCGAACATCTTCATTCTACAGGAGTTATTTAACATCTTCAATTTTGCGACGAAGTGTGCAACCCATCTTGAACGTTTTATTTTTTTAATTGGCACAGAGTGAATATCTTGCTTGTTTATTACATACAGTCCACTGATTTGCCCACTTATGGGAAATTATTATTATTATAACTGACAATAAGACGATTCTTACAGGGGTCATTACAATAGCTGAAGGCCAGTGCGATCCCAGAAGATACATAACTTCAAAAGATATCCAGACAACAACATAAGTGATGTAACGAATATTCGTATTTTTCAAAGTATTCGCAAAAAAATATGCGAATATTATTTCGGTAATAAAGTATCGGATTTTCGGTAAAAGTACCGGATACTTACCCAGTACATTGTAGAAAAAGGTACTGCAAAAAAATATTCTTCAAGAAAACCGAGGAGTTTTGAAATATTTTAAATTCCTACACCATTTTGAAAATTCAGCGACGGGGGGGTGGGGGGACGCGAATTTTTTTCTGAGCAACATTGTAGAAATTTAAGCAAGTCAATATTCGCTATTCACATTCGCGAATGTCGGCAACAAATAGAATATCCAAAACCACACATTCGTTACATCACTAAACTACAATAATATACTTTCAATTTTCTTCATAAATATCGTACACCTACGTCACGTTAGAGATATCAATATCTCTAGCCAGACTATTATTAAACATTTGAACAGCCGTAAAGATATGAATGAGTTAAAAATACGTTTATGACAGAAGTAGAGCCACTACGCCAAACATTACAGCTAGAATAATATCAGTTAATCCTTGATTGTGAATACGAGAGTTAAGAGTTTATCATCAACTCCCAACAACATCTTAGTAATAAATAATGTTTAATTATGTACAATTATCTGCTTTTGTTATTATATAGCGTGTATATTGGAAGGGTTTATAATATTCTAGCTTTGGGACTAGAACAGGAAAGGGTAGGGGGTTTGAGTTTACCTAACTATAACAAGAGATTGTAGTACCTATAGCCGACCAAACTTTCTTTATTCTAACATATTATCCTTGTATTCCCAGCGGAAAATATTGACTAAGTTTTTGGACGATAGTGTCTATTGTACTTACATCCAATATAATGAGAAAAGCTTCAAGAGAAGGCTGCAAAAGAGTTTGATGAAAATAATGATTGTAAAGTGAACCAACCTAAGCCGATTCGTAAACATCGGAGCACTTTTTTGTTTCCTACCAGAAGTAGTTTGCGCAATCTGTTGGTTGTACTTATGAAGTGTTTGCTTGGATAAAAATACGCTTAAATTCTGATTCTAAAAAGTCTAGTTTTTTTTTATAAATACCTACAAGACACAATTAATATTACAGAATATAATGGAGAATCTCTTATATTCAGAAAACTTCTTGGACGTTAAACTTGAATTTGAACGCTTGCTTTTGAGTCACGACATCTCGGGTTCGATTTCCAGCCAGGGCGAAATGAAGAATGACTTTATTCAAATTGTCCTGGGTCTGGGTGTAACATGTACATTGTACCTTTATGTGTTCAGTGCATTGTATGTATAATATATGTGTATAGTCACGTTAGTGCTTTTAATACAAGATTCATATCTTAGTTTGGGACTAGCCCGAGCTGTGTGAATTGCCTATGCATGTTATGTTATGTATCCATGTATTTTGTCATTTTCAGGTTATTATTTAGAATAATTACAAAATATCAAACCGAACCGTTACAAAATGTGAACTTTATTGTCAACTTACGTAACATTGTATGTAAAACAAAACATTTTCTAGAAGTGCAATGAATTATAATTATGGATTAATTAAGATCCTTTGTTATATGAGGTATATTGAAGATAATACTGTACTAAACCCTCATGCCATATCCCAAGTGAGGTAGGCAGAGAGAACAGAACGCCATATTAGTATACATTATTTTTCGTTCCTTCCACATTTATCCATTTTATAATGCACATCGATTTCTCTTACTCAATATTTTTTCTTTTTATTTCTTCTTTCACAAAAAAACAGTTATAACATAAATAACAATACACAGATAAATCAATAACAATTAGTAAACCAGCAAAGTTTTTAAATATTATTTTGTATAGTATAATGCAACATTAACATTTTGTAGTAAACACGACAAAAAAAAAACAGATACATCAAAAAAAAAGAAAGCTTCAAGCACATGCAATCAATCATCTCCAATCAAGAAGGGAATAAAGGAATGGGACAGGAAATTGGAATAGAAAGGAAAGGATCAAATGATTAAACCCCATGACACCCCGAAGTCACCAGGGATCTTTTTATAGTGTCATTAAAACGCCCCAAGGATGTATTATTATTATTGACAATAAGACGATTCTTACAAGGATCATTACAGCTGAAGTCCAATGCGATCCCAGAAGATAACCTTAAACGATATCCAAACGACAACACAACTACAATATTATTATATATTCAATTTTTCTTATAAATTCTGCATACGTCACGTTAAAGATATCAATTTTTTCAGCCACACTATTAAACATTTGAATAGCCCTTCCTACGACAATCCTTAAGAATTTGATCCACGTGCTAAAGACACATAGTTTTCGGATGTACGCGCTTTCTCACACCACCTTTTTCTGATAAATACACACTTTTCATCATCCATTCGCTCCAAATGTCCAAACCATCGCAATAAACTTAATAATCGATTGAACTCCGCCTATGCAACATCAAGATATCTTGCATAAGTGGGGAAGCCGGCTAGTAGACCAACTACTTCATGTTATCAACAACAAGATGTCCCCTTCGTGCAATAAGAAGTATGACATTCAGGATGGGTGGCAACTAGTGTTGAGGAATTCTCAAGAAATAATTTTTCGAGAAATTTACCGAGAAATTTCTCGAAGTAGAGAATTTTCGGAGAATTTTTTTTATTTTTTATTTAACAGTATAATAATATTAAATACTTTATTCAATCAATCAATAACAATGTACAAAAGTTGAGACAATTTATCACCAATATGGCTACAATTAATTATCGAAACAAAAAAATGTTAGGTACCTATATAGAAAAAAGTGCTAATAACTAATGAAAAATCTTGATGTTTGAGACCCCACATGCCCATATTTAAGTTTAAAAAAAAATTGCAGGTACGTGCATGGAAAAAAGTGTTAATAACCTCTGATTTGGGCCTTAATCAGCCCCACAAATTTTTGACTCAATCAGGTTGGCTGCGAAGTGTACTGGGCGAAAGGTCATAATACCACTTAGAAAAATTATGGAGAGAAATTTCACTTCCATCAGAGGAGAAATTCTCGGAGAAATTTCTCTTTCTCGAGAAATTTCTTTGGACAATTTTCTCTTCGCACATTACTAGTCGTGGGAGATATCATTATACGGTAAACAAAACATACTATACTATCTCCTCACGCCGTATCCTAAATGAAGTAGGCAGAGAGGATAGAATGCCATATAGATCCATCCTTATATATTTCTTTCGCTTCTCCATCCATACAACTTCTCAAACACCGACATCAATTTCTTTTACTCAACGTATGGTTGAATTAAATTGAAATGTAAAATGTCTTAATTTTTTGGAACACCTGCCTTTTACAGGACACTCGAAAACTTACGGAGAAGAGTAGGAGACCAATTCTTTACCGGGTGCTCCACGGGATTCAAAATAATTGACGTTCACATGTAGTCTGAACGAGAAATTTCTTTGGAGAATTTTCTCTTCTCACATTACTAGTGCCAACAGGTTAATCTTGTCACTTTGTTTGATTTTGTTGGCACTAACTATGTGGTAATCACGAAACATTTTTAATTAAAGAATTAGTTTATTATGTACTACAACCACTTTAATTTTTTAAAAAAAGAGTTTTAGTATAACACTCGTCAATGACGCATCTGAGCGTTGAAACCGGTAGTGTTTTTTAAAAATTAAAGTGGTTGTAGTACATAATAAACTAATTCTTTAATTAAAAATAATCTTGTCACTACTGTATTGAAAATGTAAAATGTCTTATGATGATGATGATTATGGATGATTTTGTTTTGACGCCGTTTAACAGTCCCTAGACCGTCTCAAGGGCGCCTATAATTTTTATTTAACTATTATAAAATTTTGAAAACACTTGTGATTGTCACAAATTTGACTAAAATGCGAGAATTTTATGTGAGTTCCAATTGAAGGCATTATTAATTGTCACAAATATTATTCATTTCACATTTTTAAATTTGAATTTTTTAACTAGTGTAAAAATAATAATAACTTATCTAATGTTTTATTAAAACCTGCCCTTTACAGTATTTTCAGGACATCGGAAAACTTCCAGAAAAGAGTGGGAGACTCATTCTATTCCGTAGACTCGACAAATAATAGGTCTTCTACATTTTTCCGTAAGTTTTCGAGTGTTCTGCAAAAGGCACGTGTTCGTAAAACACCATGAATAAGACTTTTTCAATATAGTGACATGCCATGCCACCCATTCTGAGTGAGTGGATAGCGGGCTAACTGCACGTTATAAAAATAGATACCTATGTCCGCTGGCTACCCCACTTGTGGTATATGCTGTGATGGTATAGATAGATATTTGTAAAACATATTTTCTTTTATTTTTGCTAATACATAGATAAAAATAAAAGATGAAATAAATTTTTCACTATTTATTAATCTTTTTTATTAATCTTTTCTCTTTTGTTACAGGTAAACCAATCATGTTTTTAACAAGATCATTCAGGATTACCTACTGAAAACACTGCCATCTATCGATATATCACGTAAGTATATACTCATGTTTATTTTGCGGTCATTTAAGTCACTCTATATAAGTACTAAATAAAAGTATTTTATTCTAAATAATTTAACAAAGACTTGCACCAAGTGCCGTCGGTTGACAAAATTGACTGGATAAAATAATAATTCATAAATATCGACATTAAGTTTCTGTTCGCACAAAAAATTCTTTATACTATCGTCTTTTAGTTATGTAATCAGCAGGGTTATTCTTGACACAATTTAAATACGATCTTAATCTTAAATTGATCTTAATCTTAAATTGATCTTAATCACACGTGAATCTCGCTTATGCTGTAACGTGGTGTTTTTTACTATAGTCACTTTGCGCGTCGTATGATTAAGGGCCCCGTTTAGCAAAAACGGTAAAATATTCAATTTTCAACAAATTTGATAGAAAAACTACCAAAACTTGTTGACCCTTGCGAACATATTGATTTGATAAAATAAAAAAAACAAATATTTATTACCAATATTAGTTTTTTACTAAAAAATAAATAAATCGCAGACTGACGAGATTTATTTAGGTAGGTACTCTTTGTTATATTAAATTACAAATTATTTGTGAAATGTAGGTATATATTTTTTATTCATCCTATCAAACATATAAATACTATAGATTTTAGCAAACTGTTTTTAGTATACAAAAAATCGAGTTCATGTGGTGATTTTTGGTTTCAAAATATGAGAAATTTTATCTAAAAAAATATTTTTTAAATCGGTCAATATTCATGAAAAAAATAAAAAATAATAGATTTTTTTGTTCTATAATTGTAATAAGTCTCTAAGTTTTCGTAATATTAAAAAAAATATATATGAAAATTTGTAGGATTCTCGTGCATTTATGTACCAAACACACCGCCGAATTCGATTTTTAGAAATATGCTTTTTTATAAACGAATACTATGAAGCAAAAATCAACTTTTTTTTTTAAAGTTATAGTTTGATATTGGTAATTAATTTTTGGTTTCATATTTTATCAAATCAAAATGTTTGTAGGGTCAACAAGTTTTGAGAGTTTGTGAACCAAACTTGTTGAAAATTTAATGTTTTATCGTTTTTGCTAAACGGGCCTCTTAAGATCAAGAAAATATTAAGATCGTATTTAGATTGTATCAAAAGAAACTCTGCGGGTTCAAGATTTGAACATTGAACCTTTGCAAGTTTGAATTTTGTCATTGAACCATCGACAACATCGGTAATGTCACCCGAAAACAGTAAAATAATATTATAGATCTGACATTTCAATAATAATAATAATGACAATTTATTATATAAAAGGGAGTGTTGATAGTAGTAGCGATAGGTAGCAAAGGTAGACATTAATTCATTAATCCGTTAGTTAACATAGTTAATCGTGAAAACTCATTAAAACATTAGGGGGTGGACGAAGTAATGATTAACTAAGATTATTTTGAAATAAACGAAGTAACGAATAATGAGTTCGTCGGCAGCCTGGCGGTAGAGATTCGGCACATGAGGCGCGCGGTTCTTTCCCAGACGCCGGCAAATTTCCCTTTCACAACACAAGCTTTTAGCTTACTGTAAAGGGCGTACAAGATTGTATTTGGGTTTACAACACAAACCCAGAAAAAATGACAAAATATAATTTTATTTTAACTAGGTTAGTTCTTAGTTAACCAATTAAGGATTAAATATGTTAATTATTGATTAACGGTTCCCAGCTTTGATAGGTACGTATATATTATGTAATGCACGTAGTATACAGAATTGATGGTTAGTTGGAAGATATTGAGAGCGAAAGAGAGAGGGGGGTGGGGTAGGGGGAAGTAACTTTAACTACTCACCTGTATAATGTTCAACTTCTTAATTACAACTCGTTGTAATTAGCGATAAAACAGTGGCTCTAAAAGTGTTCAAAAAATAGTTTTAATAAGAACTAAACAGTTTTTTATGTAAATGAAGTGTTTATGGAAATATTAAATAACTTCATAAATAGAGGGTGATATAACTTACGTGTTGCTATTTCTTGGATAATTCGTGAAAATTCACATGTTAACGGTTAATTTGTAGGACCATCAAAAAGCTAGTGTATGTTTTATAATGATGTTGTAAAAATAATATGAACAAGTTTTCGTTCAAGAGTTTGCCGGTAGCCTAGAAGTAGAGCCTCAGCTTCATGCACAAGAGGTGTGTGGTTCGATCCCAGGTGCCGGTAAACTCCCCTTTCACCACACATGCTTTTAGCTTACTATGAAAGATGTATAAGGTTGTATTTGGGTTTATAACAAAAATCCAAATACATATTTTTAAAACAAAAAAGCCTAGATAAATTAACCAATTAATTTTTCCTGTTTGATTGCCTTAGTTTGAGAATCAGTGACAATGAATTAACCCAAGCGACCCGCCACCTCAAAGACATTTATCTTAACTGGAAAATATCGGACCCGAAAAATAAAACTGACATCTCTTGAAATTTAAATTAAAAAATTAATTCAATGAAACGATTCTGTGTGTAAATTAACACTTATCCAATGGAGAAAATATTCAAATAAATATAATATATGAAAAATGTAACACACGAAACTTATATAAAATGAGGGTTAACAAAAACTAGTCACGTTATTTAGTAGTTTGTTCAAACGGGACTTGAACCCGCAACGCGTCTTTTTCACGAGGTGTGCTTTATCCGATTAAGCTATCGAGCGACACATAAAATGCTTTGAAATCCTCTTTAAAAATAGTATGTAGTGGGTGTGATAGACAAGTAAAACAGTCCTGGTGACAGTGCATAAAGTATTGTTACCAGGGACTGACCTCCGCCCTGGAGGCCCCTGTGCAATCACTCTCTTTCGGGATCTCCACAGGTGCGGAACTTTACTAGCGCGAATCATATCTTAGTTTTCTTTCTTCGAGTCTTGTTATATTGAACCAATTGTTATTTACCACTTAACTGATTAAATAAAATGTATAAAGTCGTTTTTCGAGTGATCATTTTACCTGGTAAGACAATTATCTCTTTTTCCTTCTGATAAAGTAATGTATCTTCGTCAGTGACGAAGGAGGCAGGACATCGTCCTGAACAAGCGCTAAGGATCGTATCCTTAACCGCTTCAAGTATGTTAGGATAGATTATAAGGATGGATATATTATCGGTGGATAGCGCTCACAGAAGCTGCCTGAAATTTTTTTATACTGTCTGAAATCGATTCATAACAAATTTAAAAATCGTAGTGCTAATATAAATCTTAGTATGTACCATTTTTATAAAGAAAAAATACGTTATGGTGCTTTTCTTTTATAAAATTGAATAAAAGATACAAAATTGATAAGATCAGTGAATAAAAATTGTGACAATAAAATTTAATATCGAAACTCATAATAATTTAAGTATCATCTGACATTTTGTTAATTTTTTAAATACTAAATGAAATTAAAGAAACCTTGAAGCAAAGTTCATTTAATTTAATTTATTACTAAAAGTCATTAAGAAAAATAATCATTTGAATGTAAATATGTGTGCGCCCTTCAGTGATATGTTATACCTAGATTTGCAATATGAATCTCAAACATGTACCATCAATAAAATCTCTTTGCAGTCCTTGGTGCCGCAATTATTAGTTTGAAAAAAAGCGACACACATATAAATTGTTTGTAGATAACAAGAGATAGACAATATGAGAATGGGAATTATTACAGACGACAAAGGCCGGTAGATAGAGATGAACATATACAAAAGAAACGAGATGAATATATATTACTCAGGTATTGTACCTCGACGGGTGGGTACACATTTTTTAGAGAATATTTGTATGACATTGCGAATCTAGTTGTAACATATCACTGGCGCCCTTGCGTTGATTTTTCACAAAACGGCCCAAAATAAGTTGTCTAGAATATTATATGGCATTCCGCTATCTCTGCCTACCCTACCTGGGATACGTCTTGAGGATACAGGATAAAAAGCTAATTCAGTTAAGTTTTTCCAATTCGATTCAACACAGGTATCGCACATTTCCATATTAGTACTATAGCCACTTATACGTTACTTATACAAACGTTAAGCCAATGCTGGCTTAGGATGAGCAAGGCATCTTTATAATATATGTATATAAGAACTTACATTCAGTGATTCAGATGCTATACGAGTATGTACATACAACCTAGTATTATCTTAATTCGCTTCATACAGGAAACATGACATGTAAAACGTAGGTATGTTAATCTGTTAAGGTGTTAGTAGGATGTCTTATCAAGATATCTTAATATAAAGGACAGTTCACATAATATGTTTTAAACACTACATTTTTTAAATGATTTTCGATATTTGTATTTTGCTTATTTTGATAGGATTAATTAACTATGTAATAGTTGTGAGACGTATTTATGATATAGAAGTACTTGAAAGCTATCATCGAATAAGGGTAAATGTCATACGAAAGCTTGTATGATGTTCCCCCTTATTCGATGATAACCTTCGTCGGTAGCCTGGAGGTAGAGTCTTGAGTTCGTCGGTAGCCTGGAGGTAGAGTCTTGAGTTCGTCGGTAGCCTGGAGGTAGAGTCTCGGCCTCGTGAACAAGGGGTACGTGGTTCGATACCGGGTGCCGGCAGACTCTCCTTTTCACGACACAAGCTTTAAGTATCTTACTGTGAAAGAAAAAACAACCTTCATTCGAATCGCATTGGCCGAAGGCTGTCCCACTAGAATGTGGTGTCATTTAAAAATAATAATTATAACTTAGAGAATTCCAATTTTGTTAAAGTCAAAGACTTTCACTAGGCTACCGACAATCTTAATTCTTCTCTCATTGTACAACTATCATAGAGCTATGAGAAACATTTCATAATAATATAACAATAATATTTCACGTATGTATTATCAAAATAAACCAATTTAATCCAGTTAATTTCGTTATGTCGTAATTTTTTAAAGATAACGCAAGTAAATATTATTAGTTAACTTCGTAAAATCATTTTTTAAATGTAACGCAAGTTAGTGTTAATTTTTTCAGCTTATTACAGAGAATCGGGACCTTTATAAGTGGTTACCAGCATGTAAAATCGTTAGATAAAATTAAGAATAAGGTTCTCCGGGCACTTTAAGCTATTTCAGGAGATAAAAACTAGCTTGAAATAAAGAAAATTGAATATGAATATTATTTCTTCTAAAACTACTAGGACCATTCCCCAAAAAAAGTAACGAACTTATAAATATTATATTCGCTATCGCAGTTTTTCCACCACTAGCAAAAGATTCTTAAAAAAATGAATTTATAAAAGTTTGAAAATACGACATATTTTGAATACAGAATCTATAGGAATTTTAAAATTAAATAGTTTTTCTTCTAAAAGATATATCTGGGTTTTGTTATAAACCCAAATACAACCTTATACACCTATTAATTGTGTCGATGCACACGTAGTAGAATTCCATAATTATGTAATCGAAACAAGTGTTTCTTTCTACTATAGATTATTGATTCCGAGAGAGATTTATAATGACCTGATAAGTGGAAAGACGTCTCTCTCGGAATCAATAATCTATAGTAGAAAGAAACACTTGTTTCAATTACATAAACACCTTATACACCTTTCACAGTAAGCTAAAAGCTTGTGTCGTGCAAGGGGAGTTTGCCGGCACCTAGGATCGAACCACGGACCCCCTGTTTACGAGGCCAAGACTCCACCTCCAGGCTACCGATGAACTTAAAGTTAATTAATCAGTAAATCATTAATCTGTCAAAACAATTCCAATGAAATAATAATATATAACTAGAATTTTCTCAATTCCCTTGAGTCCTATTCAAGGCTTAAGGATTGTTCAGGATCATCTGTATGTTGTACTGTAGAAGAACAATAACTTCTGGAACAGATATACAATATAGAATAGTTATCTAGGCATAAGTTGTAGAATAAGTTTGACACAAGTTTCAATATGATAATTGAGCAAGTGTCAGGTGATATTAAATAATATAGTTCTCGGTGATTTTATACTAAATTAAATTTATGGTACTTGTGGAATTCAAATGAAACAACATTGAAGACTGCTATCTCACGTTCGGATGTTCCAGAAGTTGGGGGACTTTTATTATTATCCGCATTTTCTAAGAAAAGCTTAATTCTTATGGTTAGGTCTCAACAGGCAACCTGAGGGACTGGTCAGTTTTAATCATCTTGTGAGAATCTTTTAGACTGCAGTGCGTGATTTCTATGTTTTTTTTTTTATTGAGAGAGGTAAAGGAAATGCCTAAAGTTAAAGAATGTCAATTTGTCTTTAAACAGACAAGATGAAATGAAAGTATAAAGACAATATAAGCAGGTCAAGATGAAAGACGCAAGGGCTTGCTTATTAAGATATTTACATATTTACATATTTATTTTATTTACTTGCTTATTTATTTTATAGGGAGTATTACCATCTTATTTGTCGGAGATGTGCGAGATGGAGACCATCAGTGAAAGACGGCTCATGCTTCGCTCAGCACAGGGTGAGGCAAAATGCAGACTTGTTGAGCCATCTCGATCTCGCAAAACAGGCTTTGGAGATAGAGCGTTTAGTGTTGCGGGTCCCAGATGTTGGAACAAGCTGCCTCTGTGTCTGCGAGAGGAGGTGAATGGAGAGAGTTTTAAAAGAGGACTGAAGACACACCTTTTTGCTGGGAGTTTCGGGTGATGGATACGATAAACGGCGCCCTTGAGGTCATGTTATGAGTAAACGGCGCTTTACAAATTGTCCATATATATATATATATATATATATATATATTTGAAATAAATGGCGTACGTTTTTTTTAATCGCCTTACGAGTAAATTTACATCCAGCAGTGTTTAGACAAGGGCTTACGAAGAAGAAGATGGTATAGGTAATAGTTATTATATTTATTTTTTAATAAGGTGTCGTTTAGTTTCGAAATTCACTATTACACATTTTTTATGTGATTCGAAGAAATTCGATAAAAACTATAATACAAGCACTAAACGTACTTCTCTGTAGTCAAACAAGTTTGTTAATTATAAGATTGTTATAACAGTTCAATTTTAAATAAATTTTGTGATTGAATAAAAATAAACCGTTCATTTTGTATATATAAAATTAACTCCTATTGATCAGTTGAGTTATAGAGGATATTAAAAGACACAAAGGAATATAGGTGAATATTATTATTTTCTCGTCATCATTTTATTTTAATTTTAATGTGATTGTTTGAAAGTTCTAAACAAGTTAAAATAATATGGCAGAATTGATTTAATCTATAATAATACTAGCTGACCCGGCTAACGTTGTTTTGCCATATACATTTGCCAAATACTAATATCGCTATTAAAAAATAGGGATTGATGGTAGAAGGGTGAAAATTTAGGGCTGTATGTATTTTTTAATGCCTCACTAAAAATAAAATAAAAAAAATCAGGGTGGACCACCCTTAACTTTTAAGGGTATTTAAAATAGATGTTGACCGATTCTCAGACCTACACGACAAGCATACAAAATTTCATCAAACACGGTCCAGTCGTTTCGGAGGAGTATGATAACAAACACCGTGACCCGAGAATTTTATATATTAGATAATGAAAATAGTTTTATTTTTTTGCAATCGTTTTTATTTTAATGATGAAGATTATTAGTAATAGTATCTAGAAAAAAAAATGATAATAAAATAAAGTCAGTGACTGATGGATAATATAAACATAAACAATAAATTTAATGATAACGTCGATGGTAGAGTTGCGTGACTGGAGGAAATCTTTATGTTATTGTAGAGTAGTGATAGTGATATAAATAGTACTAAACCAACAGATCCACGATTATAACTAGTCAGACGGTAGAACTAGAAACTATTTCTTTCAGTTCAAAACTTTGATTTGTAAACGTTGGGACACATTCGGTGTGATGGATATATTGTGATTATGAAAGGCAAAATCGAAAGCATGCATGTTAATGGGATGGAGAAAATTGGCCTGGCTAGAATTCTGAAAGTGTTGAAGCTGATTTGACTAGCACGGAAGGTAAGATAGAGGTAAGAGAAAGAGACTATTGTTTATCACTATGTCAGAGTGATAAACAACGTTGAAGGAACTTCAAATGCCACTCAAAGAACAAAAAAAATAAATGACTTGAAATGGACAAATATGTTAATAGAGTGAAGAGTTCGTAAAGATAAAATAAGTAAAGGAATATCTAAATGATATTTGATGAACCGCTCATCAGAAGAATTGCTGGTGAGGAATCGTGAAAAGCTCAGGGGCCTGAGTCAATAACACACTTTCGCGTCACGTTCCCGCTCCGTTAGCGTTCGGGTGCAGACGATGTTGCGCCAAAGTGTTAATTTTCGTAACTATTGTGTATCTTAGCAACGAAATTGACACTTGCTTGCAACTTCGTCTATACTCGAACGTTAACGGAGCGGGAACGTGACGTGAAAGTGTGTTATTGACTCAGGCCTCTGGACTATACATAATTTATATATAAGATGTAAAATGGGTGACGCTTAGGTCTAACAGCGGACAAGAATATCTATATAAGTGTCATCATCATCATAATCATCATCATCATCGCCCTCCTTGTCTGCGAACCCCTGCGGACGAAAGAACAGTGCTCTTTTTGTGTATATAAGTGTAGTAAGCGAAAAATTTGAGACGTTAAAGGGAACAATAAAATGGTCTAATGTTAAAACCAGAATTTAATCCACTTTTTTTCAAAAAT
Organism: Athripsodes cinereus; assembly: GCA_947579605.1. Taxonomy (NCBI): domain Eukaryota; kingdom Metazoa; phylum Arthropoda; class Insecta; order Trichoptera; family Leptoceridae; genus Athripsodes; species Athripsodes cinereus. Next base: position 4,760,627 of record OX388328.1, read on the forward strand.
ATAATCCATTTTTTTCTATGCAGGCCCCAAAAAAGAATAAGCTTCCCAAGTTTACCGAACTGTTCATAAAAAAAACATGGAACATCTTTTCTCCCAACCATCCTAAATGTTTTATTTATAAGCACAGAGAGAATCATCTGATTTGTTGAGGTTATATTGTTAGTCTGCTGTCTACCGTATTTTTTGGAAATAAAACTATGATGTTAATGAATAAACAGATGATTTGTGAAGTAGGTAGTTTACTCAAGAAATACACAAAATTACGCTTAGCTAATGATTAATAACACGGATGGGAGAGCTGGTCCGCACAGCGCGAGACAGGAAGGCATTCTCCAGAGTGATCGCCAACGTCGGGGGGACCTGATACGGCACTGATAGAAGAAGAATGATTATAGGTAAACACATAATGTATTGAAAATGTTTCAAAGTACACGTGATATAATAATGTTGGTCATATATCCAAAAGGTGACATATTGTCAAGTCATCTTATTGTAGAATGTCGAGTCAAAAGGTCACGAAAGTAACATAAAGTATTTCACAAGAATCGCTCATAATATATTGACATTATTGTCATACTTTTTTTCCCCACGTATTAAGCCATTTGCACATTACTTTACGGTCCCAATCAGAAACCTCGATTGGAGAACCATGTCTACACAATGCAACATTGTGTAAAATCTAATTGGAAGAAGTGAGAAAGGTGTCCCAACGCTTACGAATTGGCTCTAGGCTGGCTTAAGTGATCACTTTCGGTGTCCATGGACAACGTTCACCAATTCCACCATTCTCAGTGTCACGATTTAAGGTCCACCAATCGAGAGACGCTTTATGCAAACCTTAGAAGCAACCGAAAGTGATCACTTAAGCCAGCTTAGAGCCAATTCGTAAGCGTTGGGACACCTTTCTCACTTCTTCCGATTAGATTTTACACAATGTTGCATTGTGTAGACATGGTTCTCCAATCGAGGTTTCTGATTAGTTTTGTCATCTGCACCCAAATCCGGTTAAACAGTAAAAAAAAATTAGTAAATATTCTAAACATTTACTTTACGGTATTTCTTACATTTGACTGATCAATATGGATAATGAGTTATATTAAGAAACGTAAAATTAGTATAAACTAAAGATTTTCTAAGCTGAAGAACAAATATTTCATTCCTTACTATAATTCCATTGTACCTACTATAAGAAATTCAATATAATTATTTTGCTTATTAAGTTGAAAGTACATATATGTGCAGTCTGACATCCTTTAATAAGTCTACTGTTTTCACACATTTAAAATTCATTTAAAATTATAAGTGTTTTTTTATATAAGAATATAAGTATTCTTGAGAATCATATATTAAAAAATATTGTATTTTAAATACATAAGATGAGATACGATGTCACCCATTCTGAATGTCTTATTTTTTATTAGAATGGAGGACATGATCTATATGTTTGTGTCATACAGTTTGTTTGCTGGTACATAACTCTAATGTTTCGTCCAGAAGTAGACAAAAATGGGCTGAAAAGAAAAATAAAATTGCCGCATGGACAGCTTGCATGTTTATAACATGCAGCTGATCTATTGGCTCTACTACGTGTGATATATGCTTTGATGATATAGAGAAAGAGAGAGCGAGAGAAAGGTAGACAAATGCCGCCCAACATGTGATTTAAATGTCGTATATTGGCGCCCAACGTAGAGCACATCTAGTTTGGTAGTGATTTACTTATACATAATACGTCTTCTACTAATACGTACGACCTTGCCCCTGGTTATCATATTTTGGCCATTATTTCCTGACAATCACAAGTAGCAGACATAATAAAACTGTTATTTTCCAATAAGAATAAATTATTTTTATTTGTTTATATTATTTTTGTGAATCTATGGCAAATTATCAGGAAGTTTGAAAAGTCAGAGGAAATCAGACGCCTTTTAACACATGTTACGCATTCTTAGCAGGGGCATAAATTATCTCAGTTGGCCTTTATATCAATATCAAATTAATCTATGCTTTTTCAATGTAACTGCTCAAAAATATGTACACTTTTATTTTGTAGCAATATAGCTGTCGACTAATACCAAATCATTTTTCCGAATAGACTGACTTAGTTGACTGCAATGGCTTTGAAAAATACTTGCTTTATTCTATGCCGGTCGAGATATCATTAAGCATAAATTTTCGTTATATTTTATTTGCTATTAAAATATTACGAGTTCGTAATGTAATATTTTGAAGATTAAATTATGTTAAGATTAATACATTCGTCACTTAGTATAACTGAAATTATTACTTATTTATCTTAAGACCCGAGATTCAGGATAATTTAGTGCGCGAACTCAGAAGGGGGGAGGTACTTACCATCTCTATAACAATGATTTATTAGGAAGTCTCGATTTACACGGTTTTGATTATAATTATCTGAAAACTTAAATACCAATGTTTTCTGCTACGGAATTCTACTACCAAAAACCAATTCAGTGAATATTTGAAAATTTCATGGATATCTTATTTCACAATACACCGTTTAAGTTATTGAAACTCCGGTCCATTGAGATTAAGTACCTACTTTTGCTGCTTTCGTGACCTGTGATCACATCAAATCAAGACTCTCGAAAAACGTTTTTGACATGCCCTTGTCAGCTTCCTCCGAGGCGGCTCACCCTCTCTATACAATTTTTTCATACATTCTCCTACAATGTTAGCTGAAGTCTGTTTTCTAGCACTCAAAGCATTTGATCTAGTCAGCTCAATTGCGATCTCCCTCTCCCTCCCTCTCTCTCTTTCTCTCTATCTCTGCATATAGATATATTTATGGTATGTATCACAATAGGTATGATTTTATCCGAAGATATGCATCATTTGCAGGATAGAGAGAAGGTATAAGTGCAAAATATCCAGTTTGATACAAAAAAAAATAAATAAAAATCTTCGCAAATATGGACAAATGTAGGACTATCGTACCGGTTTCACTTTGAGAGTGTCACGTATATTCATTAATTAATTCATTCATACCATTAGAACACTTCCCATAAGTGGGGTAACCAGTGGATGAACAGCAAGTAATAAACACTCAAGTCGTCTTCATCATTCCAATAAAAGTAAAGACGTTCACCACTGATGTATTGTGAAATTTTCCAATTAACCTTCAATAAGTTTCGTGAGAACTGAATATTCTTTTATCATATTATGGCTATTGTGAGGATATTTGGAATGAACCTTCTTTGATAATATTGTGGGTTTTAATATAAAACTAGCACTTAGTCCCCGGTATCGGTCAGGAAATGATCATCAAATTGATTTTTTTACGAAAACAGTATTTTTATTAGTGTTATGTAAATGCAGCTTTCGTATTTAATTGCTTTTTACACCTTTAAATGGATTTGTGCGGATGAAGTGTCTGTTGCTAAATATTCATTACTAGCAGCCCTCCCCGGCTTCGCACGGGTATATTGGAGTTTTAGTAAGGATCCCTAACTTTTTTGAAAATAAAATAAAGCCTATGTCACCCGCAGATAGTGTAGCTTCCCAACAGTGAAAGAATTTTTCAAATCGGTTCAGTAGTTTCGTAACCTATTCGGAGCAAACAATCAAATTTTTCCTCTTTACATATTAGTATAGAATATATAATAATAATCTCACTGTTAAAGACATAGGTACATTGTCTTTGTTCCGTTAAATAATTAAATAATGCCAAATATTTATTTGTGGAATTGAAAATAGTTACAAACATTTTTTTCCATAACAAAATATTTAACATACAAAGGGAATTGTGTCTTTTTTACAGTAATTTGTTTGTGGAATAGAAAGGGAGGCATTGATTTGTGTTCTACCAATTAATTAAATCAAAAAGGTCGTAATCTTCGACTTGTTGAATTATGAAACTGGACATTTGATATAAAAACAAGCGGTCAAAAATTTTAACCGAGATTTATTAAGGACACACGAAGTGTTAATATGTATATTATATTATTGTAGTCATTGTGTTGGGTATCCGTAAATATTTTGTACCTTCGTATATTGTATGGACAAATAATAATCACTCATAAAGAATATGGTACCAGATGGGGTATGCTGAGCTAGTACATACGTGTATATACATAATGTGGATATACGTGGATATTTGTTTGGATAATATGTTATTAGGGACGTGTATAATAATGGTTAAAGCAGGATGAAAGTGGCATAAATGCAGTAGAATTGAGATCGTTGAGAAAAAATGTGTGGTAAAAGTCTGAAAGATCGTGTGCGCAACAGTGATATACGAGAGGAATGTGGAATGAAAGTTGATGCAATTGCAAGGGTGAATGTAAATAAGTTACCATGGTTTGGGCATGTGGAAATAATGAATGAGGACAGAATGGTGCTCGGAGACGTGAACGTCCGAGAATCAAATGGCAAGATCATTTAAATCACATCCTACAGGACGGTGACGTGTTGAGCACATTGAACAGGAGAGTAGCCTGCATGAGGAATTGTATGACAGTGACGAAAGCGAAATATGTATGCAAGGATAGAAGGAAGTGGCGCTCGATCCTTTCTGCCTAGGGAGGGAAGGGGCGTGATGGTATGTAGGTACATACATACATACATACATACCATCACGCCGCTTCCCTCGCGGGGTAGGCAGAAAGGATCGAGCGCCACTTCCTTCTATCCTTGCATACATCTTTCGCTTCCGTCACTGTCATGTCACTGTCACTGGTATGTAGGTATGTTTGTATAATACGGTACCTATATGGCAGCGTGTTGAGTAAGAGAAATCAGTGTGCATGTATTTTCATTTTATGTATACCTAGACTAATGTCTGGTACATTCTTAGGGTAATGTCACATCATTATTTAAATTATAATTATTTTAAAAATATCACCCTGCGCTGAGACCATTACAGCTTTTGGCCAAGGCAATCTCAGCAGGAAAAAAAGAAAAGCGAAATCCAAAAAAAGCAATCAACAATAATAGTATTATTCACTAAGCATTTCGTCAATTATTGTTTAGAAGGATTTATCAACTACATAGATACAATTTCAACATTCTCCGGTAGACCAGCACATCACACTTAATTGTATCTAGAAGTTTATTAAATTCTAACACTTACTTAGACATAGAAAGCTACGATCCAATTTAGAAGGGCCTGTGTTCTATTGGTCTAATTTTATGCTTTGACATTAACAGAGGAAGCATCAATGACATTATTTCGATGTTATCATGACTGGATCATCCCTAATCTGATGTTTTGATGTTGTACTCTTTATCCCTACTACTTCTACACTGCCCCAATACGGTATACTACAGTACAGTGAGCACTGTAATACATTCTTGTCACACATTATAATATTATGATACACTATATACACAATATGAGTGCCATTTTTTAAATAAGGCACTAAGTGCCAAAAAATTAAAGTTTGAAATAATAACCTGTAAAGGAGTGAGATTTTGTTCGAGTGTATGTATGAGTGAGATTTTGTACGGTCCTAATGGAGTGAGTTTTTTTCACCATTAGATTTTTTTAAGTATCACATTATATAAATATCATACTGATTATTCCATAAAAAAATTATAAACCTACGCGTCGTAATATTGACAGACGTACCTGTACGTCCATACTCATATTTGCACTTATTCTCCTCGCCGTGGTACCCGTACTGCCATACCACTTTAGAGGATTATATAGGTATAATATTATTATGTTTCAAACTATATTTTTGTGTGTTAGCGATGGCTGCTAGTGTGATATGCTAGTGAGAACAGATGAATGAGCGGAATGTGCAATACTTAAATAATTCACTTTACTGTGGTACATGTTTGTGGATGACAGCTGAGTTATGAACGATTTATTCTCATTTTTGTAAACCATATTATTTATAGTGTTGTCTGTTTTGTACTTTTAACCAATAAATAAAATAAAAAAAAGGAAGTATGAAGTTTGTCGGCCAGTGTGGCGTAGAGTTAATGCTCTTGCCTTTGAGTCAAGAGGTCTCGGGTTCGATTCCCGGCCAGGGCAGTTTGAAGAATGATATTATTAAAATTTTCCTGGCTCTGGGTGTTATATGTATCTATATATTATTGTGTTTAGTGCATTGTATATACATATGTGTATCGCCGCATCAGTACCCATAATACAAGATTCATATATATATTTTTTTTATTTATTCATTTACGTTATTATACGGCAGAGCCTTTTACATGTTAAACAAAAAGAAAAAACAACAATAACAATTTGACAGACAAAAATATAGTTAGCATGCACACAAATTGATTATAAATTACATTAATATACTTGAATAAAACTTAATTATAGGTAAAAAATGTCAATAATAAAAAACACTAAATTTGAATTAGGTATATTAAATTAAAAATAAATTACACAATTTTGAAAGAGAGAAAATTTTTCTTTAAAAAAATTATTAAGATGAGATGAAGACAAAATAAAGTGAAATATATCAGTGAACAATTAGACTAGAATATTTGTATATACATAAACCTTAGAATATTTCAAGATTTATTAATAATGATTAATTTAGATTTTAGTTTGGGACTAGCTTGATCTATGTGAATTGTCTTTGCATGTTATGTTATGTTATGTTATTAAGGTTGGTTCTATATACCCTTACCAATGCAACAAATAACACATTAAGGTATTATCTGTGTTAATTCGTAGTAAGGTGACTATGAATATCGTCAAAGAAATTAAGATTGATGTCTTCTTAACATACCTATCGAAGTTGGCACTCAGGGCCTTCTTCATTTGTTTTTTTTTATATATTTTTTTCATACACGTATCAGTTGTTACTTTAATAAAAACACAAGCTGACCCGGCAAACGTTGTTTTGCCATATACTTTATAGACTGAATTACTAATATCGCTATTAAAAAATAGGGGTTGATGATAAAAGGGTGAAAATTTAGGGCTGTATGTAGATATTTTTTGATACCTCACCTTAAAAAAACAAAAAAAAAAACCTTTTTTTCCAAAAACAAATAAACCAAAAACAAAAACAAGCCCTAAACTTTTAGGGGTATGAAAAATATAAATTAGCCAATTTTCAGACCTACCTTCCTGATAAGCACACAAAATTTCATCAAAATCAGTCCAGACATTTCGGAGGAGTAGGTATGATAACAAACACCGTGACACGAGAATTTATATTTTTTTAGATAATATTTATCATTTGCGAATTTTAACTTCAATTAAGAATTAACCTTTTTTTCCTTAAAATAAAAATATTCAAACTCATAATCACATTTTAACTTGTATCTTTATTTGAATATTCTGGCACTTAGTGCCTTTTTCAAAACTAGTATTCATATATTAGATATACATACGAACATATTAGTATTTCTGAACCCCGCAATGTCTTCTAATCAACCGTTGCTGCTGTGTTAATTTATTGAGAGCAAGTTACATTGACGTAACGTTAAGAAATTATATTAAAAATTACCTAATAATATAATTAATCCGTGGAGCACCCAGGTATTAAGACAGTTGTCTCCAATTCTTTTCCGTAAATTTTTGAGTGCCCTGTAAAAGGCTGGGGTTCGATTAATTCTTAAATTGAGCAGTGATGAGGTTTGCCAATCATTTCACATTCCACAAGGGGGTAGTCATTAACTAAATGCATAACCATGATAAAGATCCAATAAGTCGTCCATTTAATACTATAAAAAATTAAGGTTTCAAGGGTATGTTTAGGTGAATATAAAGTTGATCAGTTTTTTCGGAATATTTACTGTTAGGAATTAAGAGGCCCCTTTAGCAAAAACGATAAAACATTCAATTTTCAACATGTTTGGTACACAAACTCTCAAAACTTGTTGACTCTACGAACATTTGGATTAGATTAAATATGAAAACAAATATTAATTACCAATATCAAACTTAAACTTCAAAAAAAGAACTTGATTTTAGTTTCATAGTATTCGTTCATAAAAAAACATATTTCTTAAAATCGAATTCGGGGGTGTGTTTGGTACATAAATGCACGAGAATCCTACAAATTTTCATATATATTTTTAATATTACGAATACTTAGATAGTCATTACAATTATAGAACAAATAAATTCTATTTTTTTTTTGTTTTTTTCATGGATATTGACCAATTAAAAAAAAAATTGATAAAATTTCTCTTATTATTTTGAAACCAAAAATCACTACATGAACTCGATTTTTTGTATACTAAAAAATTTTTGCTAAAATCTATGATATTTATATGTTTGATAGGATGAATATATATATATTTTACAAATAATTTTTATTTTTTTATAACAAAGAGTACCTACCTAAATAAATCTCGTCAGTCTGCGATTTATTTATTTTTTAGAAAAAAACTATGTAATATTGGGAATAAATGTTAAATTTGTTATTTTATTTTATCAAATCGTCACTCACAAAGAAAACGTCACTTCAGCGACGTTTTCTTTGTAAAAAGAAAACGTCAGCAGTAGAGCCCTGGACGAGACTCGAACCCACAATCCATCCATATCGCAAGGTGTGCTTTGTCCAATTAAGTTCTCAGGAGACATAACGAAGGCTTAGAAATTCTCTCATATAAACCACAATAATAGCTTCATAATGTGTAGGAATTGTTCTAGCATACTTAAATATGAGTATCTCATACTGGATAAAAATGGTTAGTTAAAGTTTAATTTATTCACCGACAGTTCTTGGTGGAAGTCCATATTAATAATTTATTAATAAAACAAGATAGGTAAATAGTTTTTTCACTGTTGACCTGACGATGAGAGCAGAAGCTCTTGAAAGCCGGCTCTCAAATTAATAAAGTCAACAGTGGAATAACTATTATAATATACCCTCCTTTACACGAGACTTGTCTCTATAAGGTGGATGTTTAGATTTAAGTTTTTATAAAATAGTCTGTAATGTATTGTATTGTTATATCTGTATTAATTGTTATGTTAAATAAAATTATCAACATCTGATTTTATTAATAAAATATAAAACTGTTTATTGTAAAAAAAACTCGCTCAAATGAGTAGGAAACCTATTTCAAGTCTAGAACTTCCCAGATAAATAAATGAATTCGCTTTCGTATGGACAGTAACCTTCATTATTAACACAATCTCAGGTGTGTTGCCATGAAAACATAAAAATAATAATGCTATGGTTTCGACATTCATACCATCTTGGTATTTCTCACGGATGGGGTGGATGAATTGCAAGTAATAAATATGCAAGTCATTTTCTCCGTGTCAATAGAAGTTAAACATTCAGAGTGTGTGGCAGTGGCAGTACACCTTATCACTGTTGAATTGGAGTTAATAAATACCATCAAGGCACATCCCACAAATGGGGTAGCCAGCAGACCAGCTGTAAGCTTATTTATTTATTAACTTCCTTAAGAACACACAGTCATCACAGATATAAACAATAACAATGCAATATTACACAGAACATGGATCAAAAAAATTCACTTGTATTACCCAAATAAATATCAGAACATAACGTGGGTTAGTTGGAAGACATCATATTTTAGCGATAAACTCGCCCTCTGTACATTGTATAACTGATGTATAACTGAGGGGTAGGCAGAGAGAACGGAACGCCATATAGATCTATCTTTATATACTTCTTTCGCTTCCTCTACATTCATCCAGTTTCTCATACATTCACGCCGATTTCTCTGACTCAAAACGCGGCCGTCATTAAGAATTTGGTCTATGTGGTCAAGCCACGTGGTTCTTGGACGTCTGCGCTTCCTCACACCCCTTCTTTCAGATAAATACATCCTCTTTGTCATCTTTTCATCGTGCATTCGCTCAACATGTCCAAACCATCTTAACCAATGTACGGTGAAAAATAAATAAATAAATGAATAAACATGGAAGCTGTCCCCTCCGTGCCAATAAACATTCAGGATGGGTGGCAAACCTCATTGCCATGTTAAATATCTTGTATAAGATATTTTATGAATACCTGTCTTCTAACCTTGACATTGGCCTAAGAAATCAATGAATTGCCAAAATAATTCCTTAATATGTACCTATAGGTAAACTTATTTATAATTTATACCTTATGTCTACCCTTTAAGTACGTAGCTACATAATAACGTTAAAAACAACCCCCATTTGCAATCAACCCCCTTGACATTCACTCATAATGAGCAGCCCTTTGGAGGTAGGCAATTTACATAATGAAATTATTGATTTTATTGCAAAAACGAGAAACGAAATAATACGATTAAGTACCAAGTTGGCAGACACAAAAAATATAGACTGCAAACGAAAAAAACAATAAAATAATCTACGATAAAACAAATGAATGACGATTTCTACGAATATCGACGTTCTTTTGTGTCATTTTGTTAATATTTTTTTTAATTTTGGAATGTTGTATAGTTTTTAAAATCAAAATCAAAACAAAATAATAAATACGAACCACGTGTGAATGAACTTTTACAATATTATACGCATACGGTATAGTTCTGTGCGCATGCGCGCCCTGATGCTGCGATACGAAAATTTGTGTTGTTTTATCATTAAAACTTGCCTCGTATCTCGCTGTTCTTCTATTGCCCGGAATTGTGTTCTGTTCTTAATTCGAATATTTTAAAAAATATAATCGAACCAATCGGAAGAATAAGTAATAATACACATTCGAAACAATTCGCAAAGTCGTCGCCGTCGAGGAGAGTAAAACAACAAACAGCTGAAGGTTGATAAAAACAAAAGGAAAACGATTTGTTGTCAAAGTTCCTGCTCGCTTCTACCTGTTTTGACAGTAGCGGAATGCAGTAAGGAGTGCTGTGTTTTGATTATAATTACAATTTACCTGTCAAAGAACCTCTTTAACGTGTGTTTTAAACGTTCGGGCGTGTTTGTTTATCGTTTATCGTCGTGTTTATCGTGGAACAACGGTATTAAACGTCGTGGACAACAATTATTTTGAGGTTAAAATTGAGCGAACAATATTTCGCTATAGAAAATCCGTGTTGAAATTTCGACAATTCTCAATACAGGAAAATCCGCATTGTGTTGAAATTCGTAGAAATAAATGCAGATTGTATTAAAATATTGAGAAATTATCAATCAAAACGCCAAACATAAAGAAAGCAATATTGAAATTATTAAGATATTTTAAATTATAAGTATAAAAAATACATATCATTCTGAGACTTATCTCCAAAAAGTATTAAAACCTTTAAGATAATTAATATAATAAGATAATAATTTTATTAAAAGCACAATTTTACCTAGATAATTATAAGAAATATCACTAATTTAAGTCACTAAATATTCATAGAATTAAAAGTATTTAAATGTTTAAAAAAACTATTGTTAATTAATTCTGAAAAAGTATACAATTTCAAAATAAAATATCTGCAAAAAAAATTGCGTCGTTATTTAAAAAATCTTTTGACTTGAGACTCTGGGAATATTTAAATATGTGCAAGCTGTTGAAATTTGAAACATCGCAGTGACATTTTAACCGCCAAAATTTCGCGTAAAAGTTATTCGCGTGCATTAGTGTTTAGTGTGAAGGGTGTTGGGTTATTTTTCTTATTAATTTGTGTCCTTATTGTAAAACCGGAAGAGGAAATCCAAAAAGGCAAAATGACATCGGATGTTGGTATGTGAATTTTTTCAATATTGCAAATTTTGATTGATAATGTTTACTGATATGTTTGATGATGACAATAATTACATAATAATGAGATACGTTTCGGCGACAGTAGACGTTGATAGGGTGAGGCTTGATGGCACGATCCTCAGAATCGAAGGGACTAATGGATAAAAAAACTTAGAATTAGATTCATTTTGTCTAACTAAAGGTGCTAAAAATATTTTTACCAAATTAATGCTGATTGTTTAACCTTTTTTATGAAATTTATTGCTTTGAAAATGCTTTCATCGGAACTTGTTAAATTTATTTCATTAAAAATGAAAAAAAAAATCATAGACACCTCATCTGCACAACCAACAAATTGTGCAAACTTCCTTTTGTAGAAAATATGATAGGTGTTCCGTTGCTTACAAATAGGTTAAGGTTGGTTTAAGTACACTTTACTCATGGTTAATTCACCAATTTCTAACCTTTCCAGACAGTTAACACCTACGTCTGAACAATGAGGCATGCTACCCCCCTCAACGCTTTATTTTTTAATGGCACAGAGAGAAATATTGCATGCTTATTACTTGCAGTTTGTCCGCTGGCCACATCATTTGTGGGATGTGCCATGATGATATTATAGTATTAGTAGTATAAAATCAGTTGATCTTACTACACCTTTGAAAATGATTGATACAGATTAATTAACACAGCCAAACACCTTCCCAATGACACTCACATTCCATTCGTAATCTTCCCTAATCTAAAATGCATTACTGTTGCAGCGTTAGCAATCAAAATTCAAAATTGTTTTTAACGTTCTATTAGTTATTCAATTTCTTTTATCATAAGACACTGCATGGTTTCTTTACACAATACTTAATGATAGAATCCTACTACTACCAATATTATATTATCTTTTATTCAGTATACAGTTCATTGCGTAGAGTTCTAAGGCAATATACTGAAAATAATTATCCCCATTGATGGCTTTGCGTGTTCAGTGCATCTAAAATTTAATGATAGTGTTTATATATTATTATGTTGAGGGAAGTTTCTTGTTACTATATTTTTTCATTTTTTTAGTATTTTTAGAATATTTTCTCTCTTTTGGAAAATCACTACTTTAAATTCAGCGATGAGGTAGCTAGATAAGTTTGACCTTTTAAGGCCTTTTTCAAGAGCCCATGGTAGAAAATCTAACCTTTGCGTTATCAGTGAGTCACTTCTTATCACGAAATTCTAAACAACACTCTGATTGACATCACCGTTGTCATAAGAATGGTGTACTGTGAAAGATTTCATTGTAAGAATCAAATTTCAATTAAACTTTATAGCATAAGTCTAAGAGTAGCTCATAATTCACTCGATGTCGGGTGCCTTGCCGGAAAAAAATAAAGAAGTCTAAGAGTACAGTTTATTTATCTCTCTATAACTCAATTTTTTTCTTAAATAATAATAACAACTAGACATTTTATTTTGAAGATGCGTCGTTTTATGGAAAAAACTACCGCAAGAACCCATTCAAGAATCATAGTACCTCCTGAACAATAGGGTCTTTAACCCTGCTTTGAACATCTTCACACTCTCCAGAGTTCGCAAATCATAGTGAATTTTGTTCCACAGTAACGGACCAACCACACAGAAGGCACGGTCAACATATGTAGTTAGCCAGATCCCTCTACGCGGTAGTACACGTCTATTGACAGAGTCTGTGTTAGCAGACCTTAGTGATTTTTGCCTTTCCGTTGCCTCCTCAGAAATGCAGAACTTCTAATTTTCTTTTTTACTACTTATTTATTACTAATTATTCTTATAATTATATTTATATAATAAAAAATAAAAAAAAAAAAAATCTAAAAAAAAAAATAGTAATAATAAAAAAAATAAAAATAAAAATTATCTTTCACGGCATTTCCATTAGTAGAGTATCGTGTAAGATGATATCACGCAATTAACATGCAGTCTTTCTCTCCATAGCAATAATAAATAATACATTCAGAATGAGCGAAAACCTTCCTCTTCACTGCCAAATTGAAAATGATCAATTTATTTATCTTGTAGTAATCAACTTTAATATAATGACTTTTCTTTCGAAAATCAATCTTCCAATTGTGAATCAAACCCGAAACTTTCCACGTTCAATTTTTACATCACTTAACTCGAAATATTATAAATAATTGTTAATTATGGAAACGATAATATGCCTAACATGTATTTAATTAAAAGATTAATTAATGGAAATATAATGAAGTTTGTAGGTACATATAATAAGATTTAAGATATTATATGTTGTGATTATTAAATATCACAAATTATAGGGTTATTTCCGCTTATTAAAGATCCAATTATAAGCAAATTTCGCGATTCAAAGTAAATTTTAGGTTCACTCTATATTAAGTCTCAGTAATTATCTGAGTACAAATATTTACATGAGTACCTACTACGTAATTTTCTTTAAGGGTAGAGAAAGAAACAAATCCACGTGCATTCCTTTTCTTGCACATAAGCAATCTTATTATTTTTTTATATCTTTTCTTCAAAGAATAATCCATTTCAGATGTCTTTAACTTTGTGGATTGAAAGTTTTCATGATGATGATGATTCTGGATCATTTTGTTTTGACGCTGTTTAACAGTCCCTTCACCGTCTCAAGGGCGCTGGTGATGAGTGCAGTTATCCAGTGCAAGTTCCACGTAACCGGCTCAACAACACCAAAAGCTCTCTCATAGAAAACTTATCATGGCAATCTTCTATAATTACTGATTGTTATTTTTCGGGTAGGCCTTGTCTGGTTTTGTTAGACCAACGTTTTTGCGCACATGCTGGCGCAATTTTTAATGCCGCCAGCATGTGCGCAGAAACGTTGATCAACAAAAAGATGGCGCCAGGTTGTGAGTCTTAAACTTTGTTGGCACGGGAAAACGATTATTACAAGCTGTTAGTTCGCTGGCTATTTCATTTCTAGAAAATTCCGTGATGGTACGATTGAATGAATGAGGAATAAATTGGAATTTATTCGTCTAGACATGTAAAATAAAATACAATAACTCTTCATTGGTTATTGGTACAATAAATATTTATTAATTAATTGGGTTCATGACGATTCTCTAAAAATATTTAAACCAATGAAATAACTTGAATAAATTATGTAACTGGATACAATTTTTGTTAAAAAATCAGAATTTGCATAACCTGCTTCATTTTCAAAACACAAGCATTTTGCTTATGATGAAGAATTTTTGGGGAAACATTAACATTGTCGAAAAGTTTCTGACAAAAAATGATTCGATTTGTTCAGAATTGCTTTTAGAAGGGAAGGTTTGTTAACATCTTAATATATTTCTAAGAAGAATAGGAAATGAAGGATATTCTGATATTTGCGGATTAAATATCATGAAACACAACATAGAACTTAATAAATACACAGAAGGAGAATTTAACTCAATATTTTTTTTCTTTGGCACGGAAAAGACAACTTACATGTTTATTAAATGCTTTTGTTCCACTAACTCTTGTACGAAATACCGTGATGGTATGAATAAAATAATGTTTTTATAAAATAATATTTTATTTTCAAAAAATACGAAGTTTTGTTTTTTGCGAGTCGTTTTTTTATATTTTTCACATTAAATACTCCGCCTAGAGAATTCTCTTTTTCCAGTACTTAGGGGTAAATAAGTACCTACACATAAAATGTTTTTCACATTTTAATTGGGTGCGACACCGTACACTGTTTTGTTTTTAGGCAGGCTTTTCAATTAACTTTTTTTTTCATAGTTTTAATATCTCTAATGGGAGAACGCTCGCCGTGGCGTACTCCTTATGCCAGCCCTGAATACATTATTATTTATTTCGATACAACTAGAAATTTAACCCGACGTTGTCCTGTTAAAACAGAGGGATTTCATAAAATATGAGATATAAGACATTTCACATCTTCAAACACGTGTCGATCATATGGATCAAATCTTAAAGGACGGACGTGTGTTGAATACGAGAAATCGTCGTGAATGTAAGAGGAACTGTATGAAAGCAAAAAAAAATAAAAAAAATAGTGTACAAGGACAGATTTATATGGTGTTCCGTCCTCTCTGCCTATCTCACTTGGGATACAGCGTGAGGTTCAAGTATAGCGTAATATCTTTACTTCAATAGTGAGGAGGTACAATGCCACATTCTGAATATCTTATTTTGTTATGGCATGGTGAGGACTATCTGCATAATTATTACATACAGTTTTTTTGCTAGCTAGCCTACCCTAGGTCTCAATCTTTTACTCTTTAGTTATCGAAGATATTCCTGGAATAAGATAATTTGTGAAATATTGTATTCCAGACATTCATTTTAACTTTAAGAATTTGGGTTGGTTGGAAGTTGGAAGAGATGGCGCCTTTTTCGATATACTCGCCCTCTGCATATTGATTGTATTTAATTTGAATGTTTACCTTCTATGAAATAGTTGTTTGTAATCAATTTACAGTAAGAATGAATAAATAAATAAAATACCATTCATTACAAACATCTTAGTATTTATTGGCACGGAGAGGATTGTGCGTTGAATCAATACATTTTGTTTACCGACTACCCCACTTGTGGTATTTGCCATAACTAATGTGATAGATCGATTCGAGTCTCAGACTTAAATTTGAAAGATCGGAAGTTCGTATCCCGCTATTAACCTTTGTTATACTGTGAAATAGCTAAGTAAGGCATTTTGTCGTCTTTAATTCAACAATTTAAGTATATATTGTCACCCATATTCCGTCTCTTATTTTAAATATCAAGAAGAGGACGACTTGTATGTTTGTTATGTACAGCAGTAAATCCATTGGGTAACTCACCAGAGTGAAAATACCTTGACGGTATGGTTGAAAAAATATCAACAAAATCATTATTTCTTTCATAGCCACAATGAGGACCTAGCCATTTTGAAATTAAGAATTTTGTTGACTCTCTACGTTTCTAAAAGGTATTAAAAAGGGTAAAACAATAACGTTTTGTGAGCTGGAATGTATTCTGGAGCCCTCATTAAGCGTAAACTTCAGAAATTTCCTTAATTAGTGGAAATTACAAACACATAATTAATTCATTAATGCCAAAGTTGTATGCAGAGCATTAGCATACAGTATAACGTAATATAAATCCATCTTTATATTCACAGTCATTAAAGTCGTAATTCCCTTGCAGCGGCAACTCACACGAGGTTATGTCCCGCAAAGGAAAATGATCTTTACGTGTGTTGTTCTTAATGAGTTTTTAAATTATTCATAAATTTTAAAATACGTTCTGTTCCAAAGAGGATGTTCAGAGTGTAAAACAACACTAAAATTGTTTTATATTCTTTTTTATTACGACTTTATGTTGAATTACCCTCGTAAATTATTTGCTCCATCTCTATCAAATGATAATATGAAAAACTCTCTTCCAAATTTAACTATTTTGAAGATATTCTAGACTGTTTAAAATGTATCTCTCTATCACTATCTGTTATATGGACGCCCAGTATAACCCTCCTTCACGATAAACTTGTCTTAGAATACTCTACAAATTGCCCCTATACATATCTTCTTCTTCTCATGTTTCAAAAGGTTTTTCCACGTTGAAAATCACCTCTGCAAAGCAAAGACTTCTCTATCCTGTGTCAGTCGAAAGCGTTCCTCCATACGCCCCACTCCAGTCCAGTGTCCTATTGATTTGACAGCTATGAGGATAACATATTCGATTACTGCATTAAAAAAAACATGCGAATCGTCCCCTTCGTGCACACATAATCTTCAGGCATTCAGGATGGGTGGCAAACCTCATCACTGAATTGAATATGGTTAGATGGAAGAAATCACTTGATAGTGATAATCTCACCGCTGCATATAATCCAAGTATATTAAATTTTATATTGTTTTGTCAACACCGTTATATAATGATGATTTTCAAAAAGAATAAATAAATAAATATGTCAAGAGTCTTTCTAAAAACATTTTGCGAATATCGGATGCCTTTTACAGGACACTGATAAATTAACATAAAAGTGAGGGAGGCATATTTTTTACCGGGTTCTTCACATGGTACGCTACAAAATATAGACACATTCATTAAATTCATACTCCTAAAAGAATCGATTTTCAAATACAACAACGACAAGTTTTCCGTCTTGCAATTCACAAAGTTCAAGGCATTTTTGTATTACCTTGATATGCCCGGTATAGTAGGTATTGTGCCGAAAAGTTAACATTAAAAAAATAATTGGTTTTTAGAAAGTTGTACGGGATTTCAATATAAAACAATGCAGTTCGTGAGAACTCTGAAAATCCAAACATTAAAAATATCGCTGCACTTAAAAAGGTACCTACATTAATAATGTATTGTTTACTAATCTTTGTACCTACCTGTATTCACAATATTATCATTGTTTATATATATTTGTACCTGCATAGCAACAGGGGTAATAAAGAGAAAAATATCGACAAAAGATTAAGGCGCATTCATTATGTATCAACTTAAGGCGCATTCATTGTGTATCAAATTATTTAATGAATATTCTAGAATGCGTTTGTATTGTTATTATTTCATAGTATCGGCTTGGTTGGATTTTTTATACCTACACTTCGAGATATTGAATGTCGATACCGATGATATATTTTGAATTATGTAAACGACTCTTTAGGTATGAATTATAATTTAATTGTAACATACATAGTTTGAGTATTTAATTATCTACCTAAAGGGTTGTATTGTGACATATGTAATAGATATAAGATGTGTTATTTGTGTTGCGGAATGGACGCTTGTTATATAATTATTGAACAGTGATAACGGACACTAGAAATATTGTTTCGAAATTAATATCAGTGAAAGAGACACTTTAATTATTTACATGTGAATCAATTATTTATTATAAATCAGTGTATTGGACGCTATACAATTTAAAATATTATTTGTAAATATTTATGTACATAATTCCTGGAATGCAGACAAGGGTGCAGGTGTACTCGCAATACAATGGAACTTGCGGTGAGCGTGTATTGGTATTCAATTAGCCAATCACGGCGCTGCACAGAGATGCATCACAGCGTAGGAGGGGTATATGACCAACCCCTCTCTACACCACTCAAGGAACAGTAGAGAGATGTCCTTGAAAGATCAGTGAGTCTCCATCAGCCATCAGTCGTCAACAGTCGTTATCAGTGAGTCGTAGCGAGCAGTGAGTCGTAAACAGGCGTCCTTGGTATAAGGATCGCTCCTGCCATCACTCATCAGCTGACCTTCAGAGAGACAAGTGTCTCTAGTCATTGGGCTTCAGTTGAGTTGAGATATTCTCCTCCTGAAGCCATGACGTGCCAACTTCGTACCTGTGTAGGCTGTTAATTGCCTCCAGGAGCCTCGGACGTGGGACTTCGCCCTCCCAGCACTGCGCCAAGGGGCGCCTTCTTCAACTTGTTTGCCTCTAGGCATTTTCATGCCAGAGGCGTCCTCAACGCGGGATCCATTACAATCATCGCAAAGTGAAATTTAATTATTTTAAAAGTGCTTCGTTTCCGTTTTTGTTGAAATAATAATCAAGTGTTTTTTTTATTGTGATAATTACATGTGCACGGGGTAGTGAGTAAGTCGTAGTATTGTATTGCTGTTTAAACGTGTGTTTGTAATAGTGGTAAGAATTTTTTTATTTTTAATTAAATGTTTATTCGAATCTAAATTTGTCTTTTACACATTTGTCTACATATAACTTGTCGTCTCTTAATTTATATAGCCTCACTGTATAATTTAATCGAGACCATTTTATTGTTTTAACTCCTGGAGTGCTGTGGGTAGCCCAGTAGAGTCTCAGCCGCTGGCATTATTGGTTAAAATTTTTATAAATCCTCAACCAAAACCATTCTTTCACCATCTCTCTCACCCCCCCATATCATATTGGCTTCCGAACGTGGGTCCGTAACGAAAAAATGCACTCCTGTGCATAATCGTTACAACGAATCCGTCCCTGAGATTTTGTAATTAGTTTTTTTTTGTGATATCGGAGGAGGGTGTATATTGTTTTTTTTTTATAATGAACTGACAAGTTGTCTGTAATGGCGAATGTATATTGTTTTGACTTTTGGCCTTGTTTACCTGAAATGTATTTATTGTGTATTACGGTATGATTCGATCGATGGATAAGATGTCGGATATCAGATGCTATGAGCGCGAATTTTCGCTTTCGTTCGGAGGCTGGACTGATGAAGGCCCCGAACGGTTCCTCAAAGAATGCGAGGAATGCTGGAAGCTTGAGTGGGAAGATGAATTGCCAAGGGAGGCTGTGTATTGCTTGCGCGGCGACGCAAAGCGGTACTGGAAGTCTCTGGGGTTTCGGTATTGTCGATGGGGTGTATTCAAAGAAGTAATTTTGCGAAGGTTTGGTGTGGAAGGGCAGATAAATGCGATCTATAATGACCTGTTGACAGTGTGTCAAGGTCGGGATGAACTGGGGAGTGATTTTGTTGACTGGAAGGTCAGGATAAACAATCGTTTAAAAGGGTATGGCCATGTATTATTTAAAGATGAAGGACCAGCAATGAGCGTATGGAAGCAAATGACATCCTGGTATAGGACGAGGATTAATGGTCGGGAGTTAGTTAATCTGGAACATTTGCAAGAGTTGGTATGGCGCCTGGACTTTCCAGAATACACTCCGGAGGAACAAGTTGTGTTAGATAATCTTCCAGACATAGCATCTGTTCGCGATGAAATTCGGTGTGATGTACCTAGCCAGGACGCTAGGGAGGTTGAGGTACCCGCAGAGGATGAGGTTTCCCTCTCGGAGGAACAGGTTGAGGATGATATGGAAGAAGACACCGAACGGGAGGCACATACACCTCCCTCTATTCACGAATGGGTAAAGTCTTTCGCGTGGGTTTTAAAATCAGTTTTGGCAATGCTGATTATCGCCGGTTGCATCGTCGAGAGCTGCATACGTTTGCTAGTATGTACAGCTATGATTTTGTTTAGATTCGTGAATAGAAAAATATCGCGTCGCCGTAGAACAGCGTTGATATTGTTCGAAAAGATAAAATATGCGTCCATCAATCGAATCAACTATGAATGTTATGCTATCGATGATTATTTTTGTAATTTGTTCATCGATATGGATTGTCGATGCTTGAAGTCGAGGAAGAAATTCAATCAAGCCAGATAGTCACATATGTGTGTCATATTGGATTAGGATTGACTTAGGCTTGTTATAGGAAAAATGTTTTCTGTTAAAATATTTCTAAATGGTTTGAATATTTTCCGTAAAAATATCTCTGGCGCCCAGATTAAAATTAGGATGAATAGATAGGTAGTTTTCATGTTTAAAATGTTTTAATTACGTAGGTAGGTAGGTGCAACTTTTGTTAAATGCCTACGTGTGCATTTATTTCTTTTAATCGTTGTGAAATGTTAATTTAAATTTGGAATATGGAAAATAGAATTTGTTTGAAGTAACCAGCGAGTGTAACGTGTGAAGATTATTTATGTGGATGTTGGATGTGTGGAATATGTGAATATAATGTTGTTGTTCTGAATATCAGAGTTGTAGTAGAGGAGAGAGATGCTTTGTGTGACAGAGATGTGTGAGGGATTCTCAGTTGGCACTGGGAGTTATTTGTAAGATGATGAGTTATTCTGCGTGTCTTGAAGAGAAATTCTGCGTGTATGAGAAAGATAGTAATTCTGCGTGTATGAGGAATATGTTTTGTTTAGTATGGGATAAGCACAGAGGCGATGAGTGTTCCGCCCTGCTTAGTTCCCTAATGTATTTCGTCGTGTGGACAGCGAGGTCCGTGTTAGTAAGTTTGGTGAGGGACAGTGAGGTCCGATGTTTATGTAGAGAGACGTATGTGCGACTGAGAGAACCAATCCCCCAGTCCGCTGTCACAAAGCATGCTTGATGAAAAGTATGAAGAATGTAATATTCGTTTTACATGATAGTCACATCTACCTATGTATATTTTAGTCACATACGAGATGTCTGTTTGACGATGTATATTTGTAATTTGAATTGAGCTGGTTTTGAAAAAGAGATGCAAAAGAAGAAGAATCGCGTTAAAATGTTGTTAATTATTTTATTGAAATGTGTGTGCACCTACCTACTTGCTAATTGTTTTGAATTTTATGGCTAGTCTAGCTCAAGTGTATTGTATCTGAAACTTTATTGTGGGATGTGTATTGTAAATAATGGATAACTTTTCGTCAAGGAATGGGTGGCGAATTTGATATGCCCGGTATAGTAGGTATTGTGCCGAAAAGTTAACATTAAAAAAATAATTGGTTTTTAGAAAGTTGTACGGGATTTCAATATAAAACAATGCAGTTCGTGAGAACTCTGAAAATCCAAACATTAAAAATATCGCTGCACTTAAAAAGGTACCTACATTAATAATGTATTGTTTACTAATCTTTGTACCTACCTGTATTCACAATATTATCATTGTTTATATATATTTGTACCTGCATAGCAACAGGGGTAATAAAGAGAAAAATATCGACAAAAGATTAAGGCGCATTCATTATGTATCAACTTAAGGCGCATTCATTGTGTATCAAATTATTTAATGAATATTCTAGAATGCGTTTGTATTGTTATTATTTCATAGTATCGGCTTGGTTGGATTTTTTATACCTACACTTCGAGATATTGAATGTCGATACCGATGATATATTTTGAATTATGTAAACGACTCTTTAGGTATGAATTATAATTTAATTGTAACATACATAGTTTGAGTATTTAATTATCTACCTAAAGGGTTGTATTGTGACATATGTAATAGATATAAGATGTGTTATTTGTGTTGCGGAATGGACGCTTGTTATATAATTATTGAACAGTGATAACGGACACTAGAAATATTGTTTCGAAATTAATATCAGTGAAAGAGACACTTTAATTATTTACATGTGAATCAATTATTTATTATAAATCAGTGTATTGGACGCTATACAATTTAAAATATTATTTGTAAATATTTATGTACATAATTCCTGGAATGCAGACAAGGGTGCAGGTGTACTCGCAATACAATGGAACTTGCGGTGAGCGTGTATTGGTATTCAATTAGCCAATCACGGCGCTGCACAGAGATGCATCACAGCGTAGGAGGGGTATATGACCAACCCCTCTCTACACCACTCAAGGAACAGTAGAGAGATGTCCTTGAAAGATCAGTGAGTCTCCATCAGCCATCAGTCGTCAACAGTCGTTATCAGTGAGTCGTAGCGAGCAGTGAGTCGTAAACAGGCGTCCTTGGTATAAGGATCGCTCCTGCCATCACTCATCAGCTGACCTTCAGAGAGACAAGTGTCTCTAGTCATTGGGCTTCAGTTGAGTTGAGATATTCTCCTCCTGAAGCCATGACGTGCCAACTTCGTACCTGTGTAGGCTGTTAATTGCCTCCAGGAGCCTCGGACGTGGGACTTCGCCCTCCCAGCACTGCGCCAAGGGGCGCCTTCTTCAACTTGTTTGCCTCTAGGCATTTTCATGCCAGAGGCGTCCTCAACGCGGGATCCATTACAATCATCGCAAAGTGAAATTTAATTATTTTAAAAGTGCTTCGTTTCCGTTTTTGTTGAAATAATAATCAAGTGTTTTTTTTATTGTGATAATTACATGTGCACGGGGTAGTGAGTAAGTCGTAGTATTGTATTGCTGTTTAAACGTGTGTTTGTAATAGTGGTAAGAATTTTTTTATTTTTAATTAAATGTTTATTCGAATCTAAATTTGTCTTTTACACATTTGTCTACATATAACTTGTCGTCTCTTAATTTATATAGCCTCACTGTATAATTTAATCGAGACCATTTTATTGTTTTAACTCCTGGAGTGCTGTGGGTAGCCCAGTAGAGTCTCAGCCGTTGGCATTTTTGGCATAATATTTTATTTATTATATCCTCACCATATTTTCACCATTCTTTCACTCTCTCTCACCCCCCCATATCAACCTTATTCCTACATCTATGAATTATACATTAAACCATAGATAAAAATATAACAAACGAACAATAATCTATGTATTGAGGTACCAGCTATCTGTATATAATCTATGGCTTGTACTTACGTAATACTTTCAATCGGATAGATTATTATCTTTGCAGACTAGCTAATTTTACTCGGTAAACTCAAAATCGATAAGTGATAAAATGCGAAGTTGCTTATATAGCTTTATAAATAAAAACAATACAATAATACCTTTACACATGAAGTTATCGTTGGGGTTTATAAGAAAAAAAAATTAAGCCAATGGTATGTCACCAAATGTCAACGAATAGATTATTAAAAATGACGAAGAAATTGCATTTATCTATAGGAAAGGGTGTAAGAAAGCAGGAAAAGTCGAGACTTTACCATTAGACTACCTACCATTTCCTGCTTTAGGAATGACAGAAAGTTGACAGTTCAGTCCATCCTGGGTGAAATATTTATTTTTAAAACTTCTTCTCAACCCACTCCCGTTCGACCTCCTCCATTCATTTCCATGCTATTTGTTCCGGTGCCGTTCGGATCAAGTTGACAATGGTGTATCGATATCGAGTATCACTCTACCGCATTGGAGGTTTCCGTATGCTCCTGTTTGCCTGTCGTGGTTTCCAAGATGTAAGAGGCTTTGGCAATGTGTCATCTGGGCTTCTAGTTATATGTCCCGTCCATTTCCATTTGAGATTTGTGACACTTTGTGCGATATCAGTTATTTTAGGTTTACGTCTTATTATTTCGTTCCGCACTCTGTCTCTTAGGGTGATGCCCAGCATAGCTGGGTATGTCTTTTTGGTTGATTCTCATTTTTTGAATGCTCAGCTTACTAAAAGTTACCGTTTCTGCCACTGGCAACACACACACACACCCTCACACACACCCTCACACACACCCTCTCACACACACACACACACACCCTCACACACACACACACCCACACATCCCCACGCTATTAAATCTACTTACTACTATTAAAGTTATTTTTTTGTATTGCGACCAGCGAATAAACCATGCATCAAATCCTATAAATTTTTTTTTTTATCTTTACTTCTTCTTAAAATTCTGTTTGATAAATTGTTGTAGGCATTCTTACAACATGGCGAAACTAAGACCTTTAAACATAGAAATTTTATATCGATGTTATTTTTACAATTAACCATTGTATGAGGTCACATATGCAAATTTAACACACAAAACTACCATATACCTAAGGTTTAGAGAAGATAACGTCACCTCATTTGGTAGTGCCCCGGACGGGAAAAAATGGGAGTGCGGGTTCAAGTCCCGTCCGGGGTACTACCAAATGAGATGATATTGTCTTTTCTAAGCTTTATGTAGTAGTTTAGTGTGTTAAATATACATAGAAATATTGTTTATATAAACTAAATTTTCAATTTTATCTATACTAAATGTTCACAGGCGTTATTGAGGGTATTTTATTTAGTTTATTTTCAGAATATACAAAGATACAAATGTATCAGTATATAAAATAACAATTTGAAATACAATCCAACATCAAATTTTTATTATTATTATTATGACTCTACTAAAGCGAATGGAATAGTAATAATAATAATAATATTCAAATTCAAATATAGAATCGGGTTCATTTTGAAATTCAATATTTTCCCGCGCTGTTGAAAGGTTTTCGTTCCACAACCACAAGTATAGAGACTAGCGCTAACGTTACCACCGCCGCCATGACACTTTAGCAAAAGAACGAAACGTTCAAAATTTAAAACTGTTCGGTTTTATATTCTGTAGTATAATTATTATTATTGAAACTTTGTGTTTTACGTTCATTGCCGCACTTCGAAACTTTATGATATGTTTGGAGTTATGAATTCGTAATTATTCGAGATGAGATGGATGGCTCTGGTAGTAGCTGCCTGAAACCTCTGACGTCTCATTTTTCAAAATTTAATATTATTATCTTATAATTGTTCAAATTAACGAAATATTCATAAATTTTTTTTAGTGTCAATAGTTTTATAAACTTTAATTTTTGGGTGTATATATTTTTAAACTAGTTAAAAATTTCAAATTTAAAAATGTGAATTAGTGAATTTGTGACAATTAATAATACCTACCTTCAATAAAATTGGAACTCGCATAAAATTCTCGTAGTCAAATTCGTGACAATCACATGTGTTTTCAAATTTTTATAATAGTTAATAAAAAATAATAGGCGCCCTTGAGACGGTCTAGAACTGTTAAATGGCGTCAAAACAAAATCATCCAGAATCATCATCATCATCAATACATATGCAACTTTGAATGACTGAAATATGCATGTAAAATGCTTAAAGTATATAGTACTTACAGGTTTTCGTTATTCCAATTCGTTGGTTTAATGATATTAAAGCATTATTTTTTTAATTGCAGGTCTACGTGTAACGAATCTTATTTAATAACAGATTTCTGTCAAAAATATTTTTTTGCCTGTCATTTTCATAAAAAAGGTCATTTCTATTAATACGTAATGTATTGATAGCCAATACGGCAGCACCGTACCTTTTAAAAAAAATGACGGACAAGAAATGATTTTGACATTGAAGGAGACCCACAGTCCACCCGGATACCGCAGAAGTCTGGGGACTTCGATTTATCCGAAATTCGACATTTAACGAATCTTGTCCCCACCAAAGGCGCCATAGAAGAAAGCTTGAACAGCCTTCGTTGTCTCTCTAGCTGAGAAAAGCAAACACAGATATAATATATAAATAAAGAAATAAAAAAAAAACATAGATATACAAAAAAAAATAACCTATGTAACATTTTATTTTTAAAATGATTTATGAAAAAAAAATGTGTTTATGCATATTCCATAATTGGGGTAGCCAGCAGATCAGCTATGTATAATAAATCAAATCAATAAAGTGCAGGCACAGATTCAATTCCCTCATAAATACAAAACACATACACAGGCATTCACAAAACAAATCTCCATATAACCCTTTAAATGTATTAGTAATAATACCGCAGTATAGCCTTGCTAGTTGTTGTTACTCCGTCCTTGTCTAACATCATATTATAATATTATCCCTGTTCATATTAACAACATCCTGCCCCTCTGTCTCACTTACCGACAAAACAATTTACCATCTCACTCAGATGCAATACGTTCTGTTTTATTTATGCTTGTTTGTGTTTTTTATTTCACTTTGTATAACGAAAATTGTATTCCGAATCATTGAGTAATGAATTTATAGAATACAAACGTGAAATAAATTATTGATTATATTTTGTATCAATGAAAAATGTTTCCCACAATAACCTTTCGTTAATTTATCTGAATAAATGAAAAATGGCGTATTTAATTTGTACCGATTATTAGTTAGACAAAAAATGGTTAATGACGCCATCACTTACGTTTGAAAATGGAACACAGCTGTTGAAGAATATACTTCATAATTTACTTTGATATAAACTTCTATCTATTTATTTATACTCTCATGACATCTCGTACAAATGGGATAGCAAGGTGACTTACTGGATAACTAATAAATACGCGAATCGTCCTCACTAAGCTCATAAAAAATTAGGATGTTTGGCAAATCTCATCGCTGAATCGAAGACAGCAAATCAATTAATGATGATATTAATCGTTGACGCCATTTACTTAATTGAGTATCTTTCTCAATATTTAAAAATATTAATTTAAACAATGAAGTGGGTAAGCACAATGTTTAGGTGTCTTTCTCCAATTTATTCAAACTTTTCTTCCAAAACTTTGGAATGGCTTTGAAAATTTGATTATGCTTTTCAAATATCTTAATTTACAAAATAATGCATCGTTACTTCTGCATACAAAATACATTATTCCAAAACATCGTAAAGACAACAAAATTTACGTCACTTCCATAGATTTGTTATTCTCTGGCGGCTATACATTTCCTCGCAACCAGACGTTCGTATTTCGAATTTCATTTTCTTTTCTATCTCATTTTCTCTTTGGATATCGTGTATCTTGCATTTCTATCTTTACCTATCACGTAGTATGTACCATAGTACAATGATATGTCACCTTACCCTCTTGACCTCATGGTAGCCTGGTATTTGCAATATGCATATTGGTGCATTATTTATTCCATTTTCCAGAAATAAACGGGGTAACCAGCAAAATCATTAATTATTATTTTATATCTGCTATAATAATCTCCGTGATACAGAAGAGACGATAGTCCTGGCTGGATCATGTTCTGAGAATGCTAAATGACAGTTGGCCGAAAGAGTACTGTCTGTTAGGGTTCCGTCGGTTCGGGCGTCCCTCTTTCACAATACAACGTTCCTATGACAACGACATCAGAGCGCAGGAACCGAGTCGCTCTGAATGGAGGCTTGTTACTGCCCTGTGCTTCCGAGAGGAGCGTTGAGGGCGATGATGATTTATTTATTTATTTATTTGAAATATACACGGCAAGAAGCCTTTTACATGTTGACATAAATTTTTTTAAAATATAAAGATAACAGTGACATAACCATAGGTATAAAATTACTTAGTGTCTAAAGATCAAACAGTAACCAGAGAATTATGTGTGTAGAATAAATAATAAACACAAATATATATATGATCAATCAAAAATAAAATAGACGACACAATAAATAAGATTGATTGAAACAATAATTATAAATTATTCAATTAAAAATTAATATGAGGTTAAATTACTTAAATAATTGATATAAATAAAAATAAATGAACAAAAACAATATGATAATAATACATACATATATATACATACATACATAGACACATATATACATACACATACATACATATACACACACACACGCACATATATATAAAAATATTCATGAAACAAAATCAAACATTAATAAATTAAGGAATTCAGAAGTGATTAATAATTAGGGATAAAACAAAAAAAATAATTAATAAAAATAATAATAATGTAAAAATATAAAATTTAAATAATAAAATTCAATAAATAATAATAAATTAAGATAATCAATAAAATAAACTAAAATAAATAATTTAATAAAAAGTAAAATTAATGTAATAAACACGATAAAATCAGATGCGATAATAAATGTCAATAATATTATAAAATGATATGTCGATAGTAATAAAAACAGAATAAATAATTTAATAAAAGTAAAATTAATATAATAAACACGATAAAATCAGATGCAATAATAAATGTCAATAATTATTGTAAAATGATATGTCGATAATAATAAAAATTATCAAAATTTCAAACAAGATATAAAAAAAAAAAAAAGTGTCACGACTTCCCATTGTCATTCAAACATTTTTAAAAAAATGTGTAACGTCAGATTTAAACTTGTGAAAACTGTCGGCAAATATATCAGTGAAATTACCCACCTCATTTCCCAGTCTGTGCAATCTCGGCATTGGGGAATGATAGACATAGTTAGTTCGAGCATAACACTCATGAAACATAACACTCTGTCTAGTTGTACTGGTGGGAATGTTAAATTGTACGAGTTCTAGCAATTTTGGGGAATCAATTGCACCATTTAACAGTTTGTGAAGAAAAGAAAGATCAAAAATCCTTCTACGATTCTCCAAACTAGTCAGTTTAAGTTGTATCATTAGATTGAAGTAATCAATGTTGTCGACTGGAATCCCCATTTTATAATTAATTAGTCTTAAAAACTTTCTTTGTACCCTCTCAATACAGTCAATATGAATATTATAATTGGGAGACCAAATTACCGAATTATATTCAAGTATCGGTCTAACAAGGGAAACAAATAATAATCTATAAGAGTCAATTTTATGTAGGTCAACTGCCAGTCTAAAAATAAAACCCAAGACTTTCATAGCTCTGCCAACAATTTCCTCTACATACAAATTAAAAGTCAGATCTTCGGAGAAGGTGATTCCCAGATCTCTCAAACTAGAAACACAAACAAGAACGACATTGTCAATCGAATAATTGTAGACGATCCGGGATTTGGTTTTATGAAATCTGACGACCTGACACTTTGCTATATTTAAAAAAAGTTGGTTTTGGATACACCAGTCATTTAAGAGTGTTAAATTATTCTGAAGTGTTATACAGTCGTCAATATCTCTGACCGATTTATACAATTTTAGGTCATCAGCAAACAAGAGAACCTCAACATTCTCGAAGATCTGTACTATGTCATTCACAAATAAATTAAATAAAATTGGTCCCAAGTGCGATCCCTGCGGCACTCCGCTGATGGCATAAATTGGCTCAGACGTACAATTCCCCATTTTAACTCTAAGAGTTCTGTCTTTCAGATAGCTCTCTAACCAGTGAAGAAAAACGCCTTGGACTCCATAACCACGTAACTTCCGAAGCAATATATCATGTGATACTTTGTCAAAGGCTTTCGAGAAGTCAGTGTATATTGAATCAACCTGGTATTTCCGAGAAATTGAGTTTAATATATATTCTTGATAAATAGCTAAGTTTGTAAGTGTTGATTTTTTGGAAATAAAACCATGCTGCGAATTTGTAATGATATCGGTTATAGGTTGGCTTATTTTTTTCACAATTATTGATTCAAAGAGTTTTGGAATAGCAGATAATATACACACTGGTCTATAATTGGTAACTTGATTGTTGTCACCCTTCTTATGTATAGGTGTTAAAAAGCTTTCTTTCCATGTATCGGGAAAAATACCCAAATTCAAGGAAGTGTTAAATAAAACATATAGCTGTTGTGACAGTATGTTAACGCAATTTTTGATAAAGACGTTAGGAATGCCGTCTGGACCAGCCGCCTTTGAAGAGTCCAGTGCAAGAATCGCACTTTTGACCTCGTCTAGAGTAATTGTAATGCTGGGTAAGTCGATCTGCTTTTCAGAGGAGAAAACAGAGTCAATACTAGAACTCGGGGCAACATACACGCTTTGAAAAAAGGAAGCAAATAGATTTACAGCTCCTTGAAGAGATTCAGATTGTTGATCATTGTAATAAAACCTTGACGGTATATTAACTCTATTTTCCCGCATCGTATCAACAAATCTCCATAAATTCTGAGTACATCTGGTTAAATTATCTTCAATATTATCTATGTGTTCATTATAACATTTTTTAGATAGTAAAGAACATTTTCTACGCAAATCAGCAAAAACATTGTAATCATTTCTATCTGATAGATAGATATATTTTAATATATTTTAAATAATAATATATAATATATTTTACAGGAAAATAAAATAAAAACTTTGGTACATACATGATGGTATTTCTTATCTGCGAGTACGTCAGTCTAATATTATTTTACTCCTGTATATATGCAACATCTGTATCGCATAAAAAATCTTCAATTATTATTAATCGTCGCACATTTAAAATTGTTTTATAACCACGTGCGCATTGTTTTTCTTTTTGAGGATAATAACAACAGGATTTTTATGAGGATGGGAGGGGAGGGGTAACAGCTTAGCTTTTTTTTTTATTAAAACAACTATCAAATACTTGAACATTTTCTTTTTAGTTTTAATAATCACATTTTAAATTTGATTTTGTAATGTTTTACAATCTTTTCGTTTTGTTTGAATATTTAGAAGCACCTCAGGGCCCATACTCAAAACACATTTAAGCGTTACGTTTTTATTTGAACGTAGACGATGTTGCAAGAACGTATTAATTTTCGTAGCTAAAATACACAATTCTTCTAAGTCGGTTCCTCAATGCTGAGGATCGTGACCATCATGACCCCAACCAAGCGACAAGCTCCTCCACCGTGCCCTGTCCTCCGCCTGCCTAAACGCCTCACACATTGTACCCCCTGCAGCATCTCTCACATGATCTGACCATCTTGTCGATTAGCTTGGAAAATTTACACGTTCTCGCAACGTCGTCTACATTCGAACGAAAACGTAACGCTAAAATGTGTTTTGACTAGGCCCACAGGTTTATTTAATCTGATAAACTATCTTATGTGAGTACCTTTCTTAAGTATTAGTTTTCATGATAAAGTAATTTGATCAACACGCAAAATTTCTATCACCACATCTCCAAATTCACATATTGGTATAAGAATTTGGTGTCTCACCTTCTCTTTGGTTTTATTTAGCAATAAATTAATAATTTAATATTTCTTATTTAATTAAATATTTCTAAATAAAAATAATATTTAATTAAATATTCCTAAATAAAACTTATTATTAATCTTATTATATTTAATCTGATTTCTTAAATAACAGTTTCCCATTTCGTTGCCAGTTTTCTATACTTTTCCCATACTTTGTTTATCAAAAATTTGTCTACTTTTATTTTATTATTTTCGAGATCCTAGGGAGGGGGGAGGCAGCTGCCCTCTTTTTCCCTCCCTCTGGGTACGTGGATATCTTCAATAGTTGTAAATGTGGAAAGTAGGTCTTAGAAATTAATTCGCTCGAATCGGATTGGTTTCGAAAATAAGACACAAAATCACAAAAGTGTTTTATAATATTATCAATAGATGGCATTAAATTAGAAAGCACTGAAAATAAATTTCGAATTTAATTAAGAAAAAAACAATATTAGTTGTCGTTGTTCTATCTCATGTTGTACATTCTGATTGTATTTGTTTTTTTTATTTAAGATTTTTTACTTTTTTATTTTTCTATAAAATGTATATTTTTTTGCAACTAGTTTAAATGTAGGTGTCCTGTAGAAATCAAAAGTTCGTACACAATAATAAGAAATCTATCATTTCAATATTATCATCATACAATGCGACTGTGATGTAGTGATGTGAGAAGAGAAAATTCTCCAAAGAAATTTCTCGAGAACGAGAAATTTCTCCTCTGATGGAAGAAAAATTTCTCTCCATAATTTTTCTTAGCCGTATTATGACCTTTCGCCCAGTACACTTCGCAGCCAACCTGTTTGATCCAAAAATTTGTGGGGCTGATTAAGGCCTGCAATTTTTTTTAACTTAAATATGGGCGTGTGGGGTGCCAAACATCAAGATTTTTCATCAGTTATTAGCACTTTTTCTATGTAGGTACCTAACATTTTATTTGTTTTCTTATCAATTGTAGCCATATTGGTGATAAATTGTCTCAACATTTGTATATTGTTATTTATTGATTGAATAAAGTTTTTATTATTATTATACTGTTAAATAAAAAATAAAAAAAATCTCGGAAAATTCTCTAGTTCTAAAAATTATTTCTTGAGAATTCCACAACACTAGATGCAGCACAGACCATACCACACTTGTTGGAGAGTCCATTGTGCCCTGTCGCATGCACTATCTATGGAGGATATTTTTGATGCATCTCCACCTGCTGTGCATTTCGCACAGTACTGGAGATCAGTTTGATTGGTTTCTTCTGGGTTTCGTCTCGATAAATAATAATAATTATACAGTTAAAAGACTAATTGTAGGTATGCAAAAATCTTCCAAGTCTTCTTCTAAGTGTTTATAAAAGCTAAGATATTCGAAATTGGTGGCATACCTCATCTACATTGAATTGAATTTGATTAATATCTTAGTCCGATTTTTTTAAGAATATCTATGTTCAACAGGACACTCATAAAATTACAATGATGAACGATAAACCGATTCATTACCGGGACAAATTCTCCATGAGACAAATTTGAAAAATACTAAATAAAAATACTCCTTTTCGTTGATATTTTTTTTCACCTGGGTTTTATTATAAACCTAAATACAACCTTATACACCTTTCACAGTAAGCTACTAAAAGCTTGTGTCGTGAAAGGGGAGTTTGCCGGCACCTGGGATCGAACCACGGACCTACATACTGTAAGTTTACGAGGCCGAGACTCTACCTCCAGGCTACCGACGAACTCGTCGAACGAATTGTTTTGTTTATTTGGATTAGTTGAACGAGATTTGAACCTTTGCGATAAACTAGCCCTCTGTAGGTATATTGAATACATTTAATTTGAATGCATTTCTCTAAAAAATTGTGTGTAAAGAATAAATAAATTAATTTATAAATAACAACCGAATGTCCTGAAAAAGACATGTTATGTTTATATAATATCACGTTTTCTTTATAATTACTTACTTCTAGCCTTCTTCTCTCCAGTGCTGGATATAGGCCTCATCAAAACATTTTTCACGCTTTTCTATCTCGAGCAATAGCACGATACCACTGTTTTCTCATCATCTGGGCAATATCAATCCATTTTTTTTATAAGACATGTATAATTCATTACAAAAGAAGCACTGTTTTTCCGTCCGCAAGGATTCCGTCGGGCCGGGCGTCCCTCTTTCACAATACACTGTTCCTATGAAAGCGACATCAGAGCGCAGAGAATGTCGTGGGAAGAGGTGACGCGATTGGCACATAGACGCTCTGAATGGAGGAGGCTGGTTTCTGCCCTGTGGTCCCAAAAGGAGAGTTGAGGGGGATGTTGATAATTAAAAACAATGAATTTTGGTAATTTATATCATGCCTCTTGTCTTGAATGCTTTCTATTTATGACGCAGAGAGGATGACGCACCGCAGTGATTATCTGCTGACGACAATGAAAATATTCATTCCACAAATCTCCCACACACAATACAATTTCTCTGAATACCGTAATAGGTCAAACCGCACTAATTCTCATTAGAAACATGATAATATGTATATAAATGTATTTATCCACTTGATATTCAATATGTATGTATGTGCGTAATTGTCTTATGTTATATTGTATTGTATAAATATTATATAGGACATAGTGCTTCTCCCAGGTGAACAATAACGATAAGTTGTAGGCTAAATGATATAACTTGTTGTTTTTTGCAAAATAATAAATATTTATATAACAACACAACAATTAATACATAATCAATGATATACTATACTATACTATACCCTCACGCCGTGTCACAAGTGGGGTAGGCAGAGAAAACGGAACGCCAGATAATGATATAAACATACTATTTAATTAAAACTATTAACGAAACTACTACTACTACTATACCATCACGGCATATCCCACAAGTGGGGTAGCCAGCAGACTAGCTGCATATAAAAAATGCAAGCTGTCTTCTCCGTGCCAATATAAAATCAAGACATTCAGGATGGGTGGCAAACCTCATTGCTGAATTCAAGATGTAAAATGTCTTATTTTTTGAACACCTGCCTTTTACAGGACACTCGAAAACTTATGGAGAAGAGCGGGAGACCAATTCTTTACCGGGTGCTTCACGGAATATAACGAAACTATTATATCTCTGAATGATTTCTTAATGATTTGATTCGACTGATTTTTTATAATGTTGTGATTTGATTCCCAATTGTGTTGTGTTCTTCGCCAATTGTTGTTCTCTTATTGTTAGTTCCATTACATATCAAATAGAAATGTCTTATATTCGAGAAATCGTAATTTTTATAATTTTGCTTTATTTATATTAAGCTTTGAAAACACAACAGAAAGAGAAATATACTATATAATAATCGCACTGTTATTAAAGACATACGTTGTCTTTGTTCCGTTCAATAATAAAACAAATATAAATATTATTATTTGTGGAAATCGAAAATAGGTACATTGTTTTTCATCATTACTAAATATTTAATGTAAAAAGGGAATCCTGTATTTTTATAGTTATTTGTTTGTGGAAATGGAAGAGTTGCGTTGATTGTGAGTATTACCAATAATTAAATCACAATGTTGAGGAACTGGACAGCCGATGTATAGGTTTATAAAATAAATAAATAAATAATGTTACATTATACATGAAAAGGAAGGGAAAAGAGAAGAGAAGGAGAGAATCTGCTAAGCGTAATAATTTACACGTAAGAAAAAAAACATGTGATGTCAGAAATAGAAGAATGAGTGGATGCAAGAGGAGTGTTGTGGATAGAATACGTGTAAATAAATTGAGATGGTTTGGTCATGTGGAACGAATGGAAGAGGAAATACTTGTCTGAAAAGAAGGGTTTGAAGAATCGCGGTCGTCCGACAACTACATGGCTTGACCATGTAGATCAAAATCTCAAGGACGATCGTGTATTGAGTAAGAGAAATCAAAGTGCGTGCATGAGAAATAGTATGAATGTATGTAGAAGAAGCGAAAGGAGTAGGTATATAAGGACAGATCTATATGGCGTTCCGTTCTCTCTGCCTTCCCCACTTGGGATACGGCGTGAGGGAATAGTATAGTAGTATAGTAAAAAAGTTGGTTTTTTAGGTTTAATTCGATAAAGTCTGAGTATTTCAATTAGCTTACAACATATTTTACTATCGCATTATACAGTAGGTACTTTGTCCTAGATAAGTGTTGTAAATGTATTTTGTACTACGAGTATAATGTAAACTTAAACTAATATTTACCCACAAACCAACATCTATACACAGTATTATAATGTTAATATGTTCCTAATGAACATCTCTTGTGGGAAAGACAATGTAACATCGTACTGTGAATGCTGTACAGGCGAACTAGGAACGAACGGTCATTCAATTTGAAATTTTATGTCTTATAAATTTTCAGAATAATAATATTGTATTCTGTGACTTTCTGTTTGTATAAGAAATTGTAAGTGTGAGAAATCGATCTTATGTATGAAAAATTGTATGAATGTAAAAGAAGGGAAAAACATGGGATAAAAGCATTCCGTTCTCTCTGCCTACCTCACTTGGGATACGACGTGAGGGAATAGATAGATGAACTGTTTGTAAAAGACAAAATAGCCGTTTATTGAAATAAATAAATATATAAAGAGAATTAAATCCACTGTGTCGGTGCTTAGATAGAAGAATTCCACAATGAAAGTAAAAAAAAAACAAATGTTTTCCACTTTATAGATTTAATTGTAAAAGATTTTTGTATTTCAAGTTGACAATTTCCTTGAAAGAAGAAAGACGTCTTTCTCAATTAAAATATATAAAGTAGGAAAATAAACTTTTTTTTTTTAATTTATAGATATTTTCATTTATTTTTTTCCATGCAAATTAAACTGAGACATATAACATCACTGATTTTTTTTGTGTGCATAATCCAACAAATATATGAAATTTTCACGAAATCTTTAAAAATATTTATTCATTAGATATTTCTCGTATCTCGAATCCCCGGCATCTACCGGGTTTAGTGTGCCGTAGATAATCATCCCTCGATTTACCAAATATGAAGAGTGGTTTCTAGCTTCAGGCATAGTAGGTACATTCATTCATAGTAAATAATAATCCGGCGTTGTTTTAAATTGTTGAATTAATTCTTAATTTTTCTTAAATCCAATACTTTTTTCTGCATTTTTCTAAAATGAAAACATTTTGGACACAAAACCAACTTCGGCCTTTTGTAATACACCGATTTGTATGAATGGGGAACATGCACGTGTGAGGAATATGAAAAAATGTTATCAATTTATATTAATAAATATACTATACTATACTATACCCTCACGCCATGTCCCAGTAGGGGTAGGCAGAGAGAACGGAACGCCATATATGTAGATCTATCCTTACATACTTCTTTCGCTTCCTCTACATTCATCCAGTTTCTCATACATGCACGCCGATTTCTCTTACTCAGCACACGTCCGTCCTTAAGAATTTGGTCTACGTGGTCAAGCCACGTGGTTCTTGGACGTCCGCGCTTCCTCACACCCCTTCTTTCAGATAAATACATCCTCTTCGTCATCCTTTCATCTTGCATTCGCTCAACATGTCCAAACCATCTCAACTTGTTTACACGCATTCTGTCCACAGCACTCCTCTCACATCCGCTCATTCTCCTGATATCCTCATTCTTCACTCTATCTCGCAACGTTTTACCAACCATTCTTCTCAGTGAACGCATCTCCACAGCATTTATTCCACTCTTATCCTTTTTCAACCACGTTTTTCAACCACGTTTTCGAACACATAAATATACGCTTATCACGAATATCCAAATAAGAAACATTTTTTTTTTAATTCATTATTTTCATTTTGAAAATCCATATTTTCTGTCGAAATTTTAAACGCTATGTCATTGAATTAGCCCGTTGTAACATCGTTAGGCAGTAAGTTGAATTGGGAAGCATTTGCCCCGTAATACTGTCTGCAGCGGCTAATGACATCACACACTGTTCCGCCATGGGTGGATCTTTTTACGTCGAAGTGCAAAAATTGCTATTTCAAATGGCGATAAATGCCTTTAAAATGCACATTTAAAAATTTAGAAAGCAACATTATTTTTTTAATTTTCTGTGTTGAAGTATGTTTACGAGGGATGGAAGATGCGATAGGGACATTGAAAGAAGGAAAGTGGCCGGTGCTAGAGTAAACGGTGCACTTCGACCCATTGTCAGCAATGACAATGTGTCGAACATGGCTAAAATGCTGGTGCACAATACCATTCTGGTACCGTCACTTACGTATGCAAGCGAGACATGGACGTGGTTGAAGAAGGACGAGAGTGGAATAAATGCAGTAGAGATGCGATCGTTGAGAAGAATGGTTGGTAAAACGCTGCGTGATAGAGTGAAGAATGAGGATATTAGAAGAATGAGCGGATGCAAGAAGAGTGTTGTAGACAGAATGCGCGTGAATAAACTACGGTGGTTTGGGCATGTTGAACGAATGAACGAGGTAAGAATGACAAAGAGGATATACTTATCTGAAAGAAAGGGTGTGAGGAAACGCGGGCGTCCGAGAACCACGTGGCTTGATCACGTGGATCAAATTCTCAAGGACGGCCGCGTGTTGAGTAAGAGGAACCGACGTGCGTGTATGAGGAACTGTACGAATGTGGAGGAAGCGAAGGAAGTGAGCAAAGATAGATCTGTTTGGCGTTCCGTTCTCTCTGCCTACCCCACTTGGGACACGGCGTGAGGGTATAGTAGTCGTAGTACTATTTTTTGTGAATATATTTGGAAGAAAACACAGTCGGTTTAAGTTTTGCTTTATATTAAATTATATGGTAACCTGGTTTCGACTTACAAAGTAGAAACTAATGCTAGAAACCAGGTCACTATATAATTTAACAACATAAAACGTCTACTCCATCAAAATATCATGTTTTTTTTATTATTAGGTATTGTTAATTTGGTTGTTTCATTTATATTTTATCTTTCAGACAACATTATTTTTTTTAATCACTATGTAATTTTAAAAATGGACATGGATGTTGATCCTAGATGTCGTGAAGCGCCCTTGAAGTGATATTATCACAGTTCGGCGCTAGATAAATTGTCATATTATTTTATATTATATCTTTTAATTTTGTCATTTATGTTTAATTACCATTAATTTATGTGTTTTTTTATCTTACTTTTGTTTCCTTTACTTATTCATATTATTTTTAAGACAATTTAAGTTTGAATGTGCTGATAAATATAGAGCTACAACTCCTGAGATATTTATGAGTAAGGTGTTTTTTTCAAAACCAACCTTTTGTATAAGTTTTTAGTCTATGATAAAATAGTCTATGCTCACGATCGATCTCTTCAATCTATTATTCTAAATAATCAAACAAACATACATACGAACTGTATCAAATATAACCGTGATTTTATTTTACTATTCACCCTATGCTAGTTCCATACAAAATGATTTTAATAATAATATTAGATTATAACAGGTTTATTTGCATGTACAATAATATTTTATACTTACTAGCTCACTTCACTAACAATTAATACAACTTAATTGTCACTAATCACTTAATAACAATGTAATGTTCTACATCTTATTATATAAACCATATTTATCTTTGTAAATTTTACACAAGAAACCACCATATTATATGGGTTGTGAAAGATAACGTCACCTTATTTGGTAGTGTCCAGTTCCATATACTCAACAAGTAATTTGTTTTTCGAAAATTTAGATTTATTTATTTTTATTTTTATTTTATTTATTAGTAAAAGTACATAACAGATAACAACTATAAATATGGTTAACAAAATAGAAAAAAGTCGTTCATAACTCAGCTGTCATCCACAAACATGTACCACAGATAAGTAAATTATTTAAGTATCACATATTCCGCTCATTCATCTGTTCTCACTAGCATATCACACAAGCAGCCATCGCTAACATACCAAAATACAGTTTGAAATATAAAAAGCAGAAAAGAAGAAGAAAAAACGTACAAAAATTTGTATTGTTAGAAAAAGAAAACTATTACTAAAAGATAGAAAAATAAACATATTAGATCACTTGGGGGTGGAGGGTGTGGGGAAAAGGGTAAGGGATATGGGGAAAGGGGAACAAGACATGCCTACTGGTTTGAAATTATGTTTGTAGTAAGAGTTTTGAGTACCTGTCTCTTGTATGCGAGTGGAGATAAATTAAAAATATCCAGCTCTATTTTGTGGTTATCGTGAAGATCGGCCAATCTATGCAAGGGTTGCCTCACCCCCGCACCAGTGGCCGACCCCGGCATGTAAAAGAGACGATGTGAGCGGCCTGAGGTTGGTACGCGGAAGCATTTAATTGGTAATAAATTTATTTATTTATTTATTTGATCAATAAACGGCAATCAATAATTGGTAATAAATTTATTTATTTATTTATTTGATCAATAAACGGCAATTTGCCTTTTACAATAGGTTTAATACATATGTATGACAAATCAATAATTCAACAGTCTATAAATTTATATAAAAAATGCACTAATACATTCAAATAGAAAAGAAACGAAACCAATAACAGAAATTTAGTCGCATGGGTAACAATAATCATAAGTTGCTCAGCTGCAAATACCGGCAGCATACAAATATATAATAATATACAAAATGTAATCAACTCCACTCTATCAATTCCGCAGACAACTAATCATAAAAAATACACGGTTCCCTTTATATATCAAATATTTAGTTATAGAAAAAATAATGTAGATACCTGTTTTCAATTCCACAAATAAATATTTGGAATTGTTTAACTATTGAAAGGAACAAAGACAACGTACCTGTCTTTAACAGTGTGATAGGATCTTTCACTTTCTCTTGTACTTTTTATTTATTTATTTATTTATTTATTCATTCTACGGCAAAAAGCCCTTATTACATGATACATATATATATAAACAATTTCCACAACAATAAAATTGAAAACACAACACAAACACATTCAAATCTCAATGATATAAAAACATAAAAGACAATGTAATAGAAATTATATAAAAGATATTAAAATTTAAAAATAAAATTACAGAATATAATTTTTTTAATTTAAAACCACAACACAAACAAATCCAATGTCAGACATGAAATTCAAAATTCAAAACACGTGTAAACTATCATCAATTATAGTTACATAATAATATGCTATATGCTATACCATCACGGCATATCCCACAAGTGGGGCAGCCAGCAGACTAGATACATATAAAACATGCAAGCTGTCTTCTCCGTGCCAATATAAAATCAAGACATTCAGGATGGGTGGCAAACCTCATCGCTGAATTTAAGATGTATGTAAGATGTAAGACATAATAATATACAAAATGTAATATAAAGCATAATATAAAGTACTAAATTATTTATTGCTATTTTTTTTTTAAGATTTATCATTGTATGCTATCGTTGTCGCTACAATTATCGTTTTTTTTTATATCAATTTGTTTTTGTTGTTTGTATTTTTGGGTTAGTTGGAAAAGATCGCGCCTTTGCAATAAACTCGCTCTCTGTATATTGATTATACTCTATCTAATTCGAATGAATTCCTCTTTAAAATTGTATGTATTGTGATCAATGTACAGTAAAGAATGAATAAATAAATAAATGAAAAATATATATGCGGTGGTTCCTTGGCTACCCCTTTTGTGGCAAATGCTTTTTATAGTATGTATGTAGTGAAAACGTAGCTAAACAATTTTTTCATATTGTATATTGATGTATCAAAGGCACTTATTGATTTTATATTAGACTTAATATCAAACAAAATATATACGAGTATAACTAAGATACAATATTTCCCATAGAGGATGCTATACCTACTCTAATTCTTTTCTTTTGCCGTGATCTTTACATTATAAACCATATCATCTATCCACTTCCATAACTCGACAAGTAGAAATATCTTTTATTCGAGAAATAGCCAATTTTTTAATTTCGTTATATTATGATTTAAAAACACAACAGAAAGTAAAATATACTATATAACAATAGCACTTTTAAAGACATACATTTTCTTTGTGCCGTTCAATAGTTTAACAATTCTAAATATTTATTTGTGGGATAGAAAATAGGGTCATTATTTTTTTGCATTTACTAAATATTTAACATTTAAAGGAAACCGTGTATTTTTTTTTAAAAAATTGTTTGTGGAATTGATAGAGTGGAGTTGATTAGATCTATTACCAACTAAATCAAAATTTTCTATAATTTCTGCTTGTCGAGTTGTGGAACTATGATATACCTATGTCGAATTATGATATAAACACAAGAATATCGTAACTGTAAAATATTTCTATTTATCTTTCTATCTATACCATTGAGACATCTTCACCATTGAACATACAATTCATCCTCTTCGTGCCATAAATAATAGTTAATTCAGAATGGATGGCAGGATACTTAATTTTTTTTCGAATATCTGCTTTTTACAGAATATTCAAACAAAGAATCTTTGATCAAAATACTCTTGTCATCAGAGACAATCTCTCGTAAAAAATATTTTATGTTGATATGTTATTTTCTCAGACTACACTAGACACTTTATGAAATGAAAAGTTATTTTTAAATGCGTTTTATCTGCTTCTAACCCCCCACCTTATCTCTTTTTGATCTCTCGCCCCTCTATCCCATCCCTCCTTAATTCTCTACATTATCATCATTTTTGGAACGAATGAACTGGAAAGTTTTGATCTGTATAAAAATTAGTTCGGAAATAACAATGTGTTGTATACCCTTGTGATGTTATGTTCTCCTGATACATTGTTTATGTAGATTTTATTCAATTATAACAGAGTAGAAAGAATGTTTTGATCTTATTTGCCCTTCAATGCTCCTCGTGGTATTCAAATTATATCGGAAATAACTAACAATTTTTTATACGAGCACACCCTTGCGATGTTATGTGCTCCTGATACATCTACCACTATTCCTATACTTATTATACCATCACGGCATATCCCACAAATGGGGTAGCCATCAAACTTACTGCACGAAAAAAAACATGCAAGCTGTCCTCTTCGTGCCAACAAAAAATTAAGGTACTCAGAATGCGTGGCAAACCTCATCAGTTTAAGATGTAAAATGTCTGTATTTTTCGGACACCCGCCTTTTCCAAAACACTCGAAACCTTACAAAAAAATGAGAGACCAATTCGTTGCGGGGTATTTAACAGAAATTTTTATTTATATTTATTTTCCTAAGCACAAAACAGACAATCTAAACATAATAAATAAAGTACAAAAAAAGGTCAATCTTTCAGAGATCAGCTATCATCCAACACCATGGGCCACAATTTATTTTATTAAATCAATGCAGAAATAATATTTAATTTTATATTATTTGCCATTCAAATGCACCTCTTGAGAACTCAAGGTGGAGCTTCAATCGATTTAAATATTCACTGTGTCGGTGTTTAGGTAGTAGAATTCCATATCGAAATAAATAAAACAAGCGTTTTATTCTACTAATGATTTAATTTGTGAGAGAGACGTCTTTCGTCTTATGAGGACATTGTCAATCTATTTGACAATGTCCTTATAAGACGAAAGACGTCTCTCTCACAAATTAAATCATTAGTAGAATAAAATGCTTGTTTTGTTTTTTCGATTTAAATATAATGCTGTC
The DNA here is from genome assembly GCA_947579605.1 of Athripsodes cinereus. Classification (NCBI taxonomy): domain Eukaryota; kingdom Metazoa; phylum Arthropoda; class Insecta; order Trichoptera; family Leptoceridae; genus Athripsodes; species Athripsodes cinereus. Next base: position 4,803,835 of record OX388328.1, read on the forward strand.
CAATAAGCAGACGTAATTATTCATTTTTTATCCACAAGAACCAGGAGTTTTATGGACTTGTTCTTGTGCCAGAATCTTGATATCTTGGAAATACATATTTACTTACTTATGCAGCTATTCCTGTCCACTGCAGAACATAAGCCTCCCCATTTGTCTCCAGGCACCTCTGTCCTAAGCTTTATCTGCAACCAGTCACCTGAGATTATTCTAATGTCGTCAGACCATCTTGTGGGAGGTCTTTCTCTACTCCTTTTAACCTTACGAGCTATCAAAATAGCTACCTATCTTAGAAAAACCATTCATTTTCTTTTCGTGTCTGTCAGCAAACGATAAAATAACAAAACATTTAAATCCATATCTATATTCCAATACCCTCCCAGAAAGCCACGACCTCTATTGCAGCTCCCCCCAGGTGAGTTCGCTCCTGTTCTGATCCTGTTGAGGGTTTTCCACATTTGCCATGGTAGGTCATGGCCCGGAGGCACGGCTTCCCCTGGGCTGTTAAATATTGTCCCGTATTCCTATTATTATTCCAGTAATTTTTTTTATTTTTTTATTTTTAATAAACAAAATACATTATCATTGATTGTTTCTTATATACTATACATATTTTTTGCATTCTCTGGAAAACAATAATAATAATAATAAAAACAATAATACTAGATAATAAACATAATCTTTTAAACTCTCAAAATGTAATACCTTATTATAAATAAAACCCGGAACCGGTTTTAGAAAATCAAAATTACAGGCTATATTATGATAAAACAATAATAACAGATAGACAAATACATCATAATAGACCCGATTTAGTATTACATGATAAACGTAATAAAATAACGTACCTAATAGACATCGCTGTCCCAAATACACATAATATACAAACAACCGTCGCAGAATAAATAGGTACGTAAATATACAGAACTAGCAGACGAAATAAAAAATATTTGGCATTCTAGGTCCGTTTATATAATACCTTTAGTCATGTCAGCTACAGGGGTAGCTCCGAAATCTTTAATAAATAATTTACAAAAATTAGATTTACCGGTTAATTTTACATTAAAATTCAAAAATCTATTATAATAAACACTTGTAATGTTGTAAAAAAGTTTTTGAACACAGATATTTCAGGCACAATGCTGGTATTTTGAACCCGTGTTCTGAGCCTAATCCTTTGATATCCTGTATATCTGGATAGGTGAATTTTTCCCGGCATTAGACTGTTAAGTTTTTGTGTGACCATGACTGATCATATGGAGACTTATCTGGTTGTATAATGCTGAGAAGTGTGGATGGCAATTCTGCCGCCGCGAAAAAAAAAATATGAAAATAAAGGTGTCAGTTATATGGGCGTATATAGAATCGCTCAATCGATATCACCCTTCCAGGTACAATGTAGTAAGCATATAAACTTTTTCCACTTTATTATTTTCAAAAAAATCACAAGTAGTGTGTGTTGCTATTATTATTTTGTCGTTTGAGAAGTGTTCTCCGATTTCATACATTATGTAAACACACTTTTTTTTGTCGTATATTACAATATAATCTGAGTAGATATTATTATAAGTACATGTAGTGTTATTGCTTCGAGTGGGTGGTGGTTTTGTTATTTGAAAATGTCGATAAACATTATTTTGTTAGTGGGTGTATTAACTCGTGTGTACCGTGTTTTTGAAGTGTTGTGTTACATTATGAAAATAAAATATAATTCATAAAATCGATCTTGTAATATTATTTCACAAGTCTACTTAAAAAATGAATATTTTCATATATATACATACGAAGTTATTTTTTACCTTTGATTTATTTTACTTGCTTTTTTGTAAACATTTCATATTTGTTAAATGTATCATTAACGGCGATTTGCCTTTGCCAGATCAGAAGGTTGCGTGTTCATATCACGTCGGGGTCACCAATTATAGGATGATGTTCTATGGGTACAGGTGTATATGTGTCCTATGGCACAGGTAGTGATTTGGTAAATAGTAAGCAAAGTTAATTCGGTGAGATAAGATGTTTTATTGAGAATTTAAGATTTACATGAAATATAATTATAACAATGGAAAAATACAATATAATCGTGCGGAGACAGTTACGGAGTGTAGGTACAGTTGCAACCGAAGCGAGAGAGGTAATGAATTCACATGTAGGTACCACGATGGAAGCCGTGGTAAGTACATGGTTGGTAGGTACATTAAGTGTACCTACATGTTAGGTGACGTGACTTGTCACATGGGGTTGCCACAGTACATTATAATAGGTACCTAATAATAATAACTCGTAAATTTTTTTAAAATGCGCCGTTTTGTGGATAAACCACCATTCAAGAATCTTAACGCTTCCTGAAAAATAGGGTCTTCAACTTTGTTTATCGATGTATTTTTACAATTCACCATTATATGAGGTTATTTATGTAAATTAAACACACGAAACTATCAAATTATAAGGCTTAGAAAAGCCAACATCACCTTATTCGATAGTGTCTGAACCCCTTGCCTTGAATTCATATTCTCCAGAGTTCACAAATCATAAGGGATTTTGTTCCACAGTAACGGACCAGCCACACAGAAGGCACGGTCAACATAATTAGCCAGACACGCTCTACGCGGCACTACAAGTCAATTGAAAGAATCTTTGTTACAGACCTGAGTAAATTTTGTCTTTCTGTTGCCTTCTCAGAAATGCAGAACTCCGAAATGCCACGTAGTGCATAGAATACATATATTATTATTTTTTTTCGAATATTTCGTGATTAACACTGTGGAATTCCATATTCATTATTAATTTATGTTTAGTTTTGTTTAATTTTGTTTTTTTTTTAATTTAATTAAAATTAAATTAGATTTATTAAATATAATTTGAATTAAATAATTAAATAAAAAAAAAATATATTTAAAAAAAACATTAAAAAAATATGTTTAGTATTGTTACTTCGAGTTCGTCGGTAGCCTGGAGGTAGAGTCTCGGCCTCGTGAACGAGGGGTCCGTGGTTCGATACCAGGTGCCGGCAAACTCCCCTTTCACGACACAAGCTTTTAGTAGCTTACTGTGAAAGGTGTATAAGGTTGTATTTGGGTTTATAACAAAACCCAGATATATCTTTAAAAAAAAAAAAACTTATGATGGAACAAGTAGTTCCGAAAACGTTTTAACTCTAATTAAAGTTATTCTAGTGGAAAATCCCTACAAAGTTTCTTTTAACATATATTATCCCCTATAGCCTCGAATACAATTTATTATTAAGACGGTTGCTGTTAGTTGACACGTATGCTCAACAGATGTCGAAAATTATGAATTGAATAGAAATTGGGGAACGTTCCATAGATTAAGTGCACTAAAACCAACCTAAGCTGATTCGTAAGCATCGGCACACCCTTTCTGTTTCTTACTAAAGAGAGTTTGCATAATTCATTTGTAATGCAAATCAGATATTTTTTTGTTTGTTCGAAATTGTTGTTTTCCTCCATGACATATTCATGCTTGTTTGTATTGACATAAATAATTTATTTACCGTAGACCTATTGTTTCCCATTGACTTCTGTTTTGTATTATTTTATTTTTTGACTTGATATTAATTAATTACTCTTATATTTACTTCTGTTTTGCATTATTTTATTTTTGACTGCTTTTTTGGCTTTATATAACTTAATTATTTTATATTTGACCTGTGATTTCTGATTATCGTGTATGTTTGTATTTGAGTTGTCGATTATACTGTTGTTTAACATGTAAAAGGCTCATGCCGTAAATTGATGTAAAATAAAAAAAAATAAAAAAAATAAACTATTGTTTGACATTTGACAACTTGCAGAAAAGATTGGAATATCAATTAAGTATTTGTTTAAATAAACTTTATCATAATAAAATTTAATTCACCAAATATATTTTTTTTTCTTCATTTTAATGGACAATGCGTATATATTATGTACATAATTATGAAGAGTATGGCGTGAGGGTTGTTCAGTAAATGGGATGGGTAGTTTTAATAGATGAATTATTCATGGTGTCAATGTTGAAGGGTACCTTTCGTCTCGGTATCCACGTCGCGCCTTCGAATTCAAAGGATTATGTTTTACTATGTCTTTATGAGGGTTCAGATAATATGGGATATTGAAATATTCTCCTAAAGCGACTTTGCTCGCACACACAGAAACGTGTCCGTTTTAACATAAAATTACTTTGAAATAATGTTACATCCATCAATCCCATCATAACATCTAACTAAAGTGATGTGGTTTTCGGAACAAATGCTTATAATAAACATGCAACTCTCCTTCTATAATATATAATAATATAATATTGGATCATTTTTATGTGGCGCCGTTTAATGGTCCGTGACCATCTCAAGGGCGCCGTGACTTCTCCCGAACAGCAGCATCTTTAACTTGGTTCTAAGTGTGGTGCTGGACTGATTTTCTCTCAATTCAGTCTGTGGTCAATCTGTTCCGGCAGTTGGCGCGGCGGCTCTGAAACTCCTTTCTTTGATATATATTCCCAGTGCTCCCTGAACTCTACTCTTCCAGTGAGATTCTACTCTTCCAATTTTCTGTTGCTTTGGCAGTTGCTGTTGTTTAAATACTTTTTTGTGTTTCCTTTGATATAATTATGAATTTATAATCATAGTAGAATGTAGTAGCCTTATCATGGTGGCTCTTGTTATTTCGTATAGAGAGATGAAGTGGTGTTGTTGTTTCTGTCTTCTCTGTGTCTGCAGCTGGGTGGTGTTGTGTTGCCGTCTTTGTTACACAGTAAAGGAACACGTGTTGTTATCACTGCTGGTCGCTAGGCTAGCGTTCGGACCGAATACAAAATTCTCAGAAATAGATCAGTACTCGACACATGTTAATGTTATTTAGAACTATTGATGCACTCATTATGAAAGATCTTCCATGATACGGAACACAGAATATTAAATGCGAGAATTTGATTAAAATTGACGTTAACATACACTGATATTATATGAAAACTGTGCGAATGTATTATGTGATTGCACACGCGAAAGCTGAACACTGTAGGATCAAGTTATACCGTGAAAACGGCTACATGCCAATACAAGTATATAACAAAAAAAAATCTATTCAGACAATTTCAGCAAATTACAAATATAATTAATATATGTACCTTTAAGTTTTATCTAATTGATCTTGTCATCTGCGCGTTGTATCCAAATCTGGTTAAACAATAAAATAATAATGTAAATAATTATCATCATCATCATCGCCCTCAACGCTCCTCTCGGGAGCACAGGGCAGAAACCAGCCTTCTCCATTCAGAGCGTCTCTGCACTGCCAACTGCGTCACCTCTTTCCACGACATTCCCTGCGCTCTGATATCGTTGTCATAGGAACGGTGTACTGTGAAAGAGGGACGCCCGGGCCGACGGAACCCTTGCGGACGGAAGAAAAGTGCTCTTTTTGGCCAACTATCATTGGGCATTCTCAAAACATGTCCCAGCCAAGACCATCGTTTCTCCTGTATTACGGAGATTATAGGTCTCTGCTGGGTGCGCCGGCGCACAGCATCATTTGTAACATGTTCATACCGTTTGACATCCAAAATCCTTCTAAGGCACTTGTTTTTAAAGCTTAGTATCTTCCACTTGGTTAAGTGCCAAGACTCACAGCCCTATAGAAGGATTGGGATGATGCACGCGTTGAACAAGCGACATTTTGTCCTGATGCTGAGTCCAGACGCCTTCCAAACGGTAAATAATATACTTAACATAATATTATTGTTGGTTTTTATTCTTTATTTATCAAATTTTTGTTTTTTGTTTTCACATAAACCAGGAAAACTAAAAATTAAAACAATACATAATGATATTAATGTCAACTTGATAAAATTGAGTCGTTATAGATATTTAGATAATTTGCTCTCATAAACATCTTTTGAATACATGAGAGAGAGAGAGGGGGGGGTGAATACCAATAATGACAATTGTTCTATGTATCTACCTACCTTGATTTGATATTGGATGTCATTGGACTAAAAAAAGACCATTCCAATAAAGTTATGATATTAAGAATGGGTTGCATACCTCATCACTGCTAACTTTAAGATGTTTAAATGTCTTCAGTTATGTTTTAAAGATACCATTTAAGTTTTGAAAAAATCGTGGAAAGAATTTTCATAAATTAAAAATGAATAGGTATTATATAAGTTAGTTAAAAATAAGTTAGTACCTACATAATTATATTACATACGTACAGCAGATAATTTATAAACAAATCTGAGTTAAATATAATTGTTCAACATAAATGAATTTTATTTTTTTACACTATACGATGACACACTTGGGCAATTACGGGGGTTTGTTAAGAGATTAAAAATATTATTCATTCATTATGAAATGATTCTCTTTTGTGTTTTGTTAATTCTTGTTTTCCAACTGTGTTGTGAATGAGATATTTGATTTGTGTATTATTTATTCTTGAACATGTAAAAGGCTCACGCCGTGGATTGTGAAATAAATAAATAAATAAATAAATTAATTGAAAGCCGTTACGAAGTTTGCTGGGTCAGCTAGTACAATATATTATGTAACTTCTGACGTAGATACCTGCTTGATTATATGTAAGTATAGGTATGTTTATCTTTCTCATGATATTCTCAAGAAGTGTTCTAATTATATCTTAATAATATGTAACCAATAAATTAGCATTAATTTAAAACTACATACGTAAGCTAAAAACCAACTGAAATTGAAAGATAAACTCAAGTACTGAAAACTTAAATATATTCACAACATTTTGTATGTTAGGGTAGAACTACGCTATGTCGAATTTCAACCATAGTCTTTTCTTTCTGAATTCTGTGTTCTCAAAACACCTACAAGTAGGCCCTTACGCTCAGCAAAGATATCCACCAAAATGCTGGATGATATCAATAGAGCAAACAAGTAAAATGTCTTGGGTCTCTAACTTTTTTATGTCTCTTTGATATTTAAAACATTTATGTGTTATTTTATGAAAAACATTTCATTTTAAGAAAATGTCGTCTAAAGTAATCCAATGATAATAATAAATACTAGACAATTTATTTAAGACGCGCTATTTTGTGGAAAAACCACCGCAAGGGCCGATTTAAGAATCATAACACCCCCTGAACAATAGGGGTTTTAACCTTGCCCTGAACACCTCCACTCTCTAGAGAATTCGCAAATCAAATCAATCCATAGCAACCGACCAGCCACACAGAAGTTTAGATTGTAGAATTGACGTTTATGTTAAAAAAAAATTAACAGCAGAAAATACTGAAAAATGACGTCTCGTGACATGGTGTACTTTTGCTCCGAGATACAGATATTATAAGAGGGTAGATTGTTGAGTTTATTGAAACAAAACTGGAATCTTTGAAGCAAATATACAAACAAACATTACGTTATATTAAGAATATTATACTAGCTATCTTAAGCTGTATTTGCCTCCCACTCATTTCTGTAAGTTTTCAAATGTATTTATTTATTCAAAATAATTTTTTTACACAAAAATACTTCTTCTTCTGCTATAGTTAGTTGGCTGGAAGATGTTACTCTGCAACAAGTCGGCCATTTGACAGAACACTGTTATTGTTCATTATAGTATAGTTTGTTTAAATATGGCATTGTGTTCTGTCAATAAAGATTTATTATTATTATTAAAGTTAGGAATGTGTCTTGTTGTTCTCGGGCTCTGCTCCAGGTAGGAAGATGCCCAGCTATCCCTCCATCGTTTGGGTGATCTTCCTGGGGTCAGCTTCCTGTTATGCACTCGTCTGTTGCTATCCTCACCACTCGATCTGAACTTGCTCTTATTACATGATCTCTCCAAAAGCGTCTTCTTGCTCTTCCCCATCGCATAACACTTGATATGGGGGGGTGAGAGTAATGGTGAAAGAATGGTTTTGGTTGAGGATAAAATAAATAAAATATTATGCCAAAAATGCCAACGGCTGAGACTCTACTGGGCTACCCACAGCACTCCAGGAGTTAAAACAATAAAATGGTCTCGATTAAATTATACAGTGAGGCTATATAAATTAAGAGACGACAAGTTATCTGTAATTAAATGGACTAATGTGTAAAAGACAAATTTAGATTCAAATAAACATTTAATTAAAAATAAAAAAAATTCTTACCACTATTACAAACACGTTTTTTTAAACAGCAACACAATACTACGACTTACTCACTACCCCGTATTGTCTGTGCACATGTAATTATCCCAATATAAAAAAAACACACTTTATTATTTCAATAAAAACGGAAACGAAGCACTTTTAAAATGATTAAATTTTACTTTGCGATGATTGTAATGGATCCCACGATGAGGGCGCCTCTGGCATGAAAATGCCTAGAGGCAAACAAGTTGAAGAAGGCGCCCCTTGGCGCAGTGCTGGGAGGGCGAAGTCCCACGTCCGAGGCTCCTGGAGGCAATTACCAGCCTACACAGGTGCAGAGTTGGCTCGTCATGACTTCAGGAGGAGAATATCTCGACTCAACTGAAGCCCAATGACTAGAGACACTTGTCTCTCTGAAGGTCAGCTGATGAGTGATGGCAGGAGCGATCCTTATACCAAGGACGCCTGATTACGACTCACTGCTCGCTACGACTCACTGATAACGACTGTTCACCACTGATGACTGGAGGAGACTAACTCATCTTTCAAGGACATTTCTCCGCTGTTCCTTGAGTGGTGTAGAGAGGGGTTGGTCATATACCCCTCCTACGCTGTGATGCATCTCTGTGCAGCGCCGTGATTGGCTAATTGAATACCAATACACGCTCACCGCAAGTTCCATTGTATTGCGAGTACACCTGCACCCTTGTCTGCATTCCAGGAATTATGTACATGATGAAATAAATATTTACAAATAAGTTTGATATTGTTAAGCGTCCAATGCGCTGATTTATAATTATTAATTAATTCACATATGAATATTTAAAGCGTCTCTTGCACTGATATTAAATATAAAACATTTCTTGTGTCCATTATCACCATTATTATTATAGCGTCTTTTCGCACAGCACAAATAACACACATCTTATTCTATTACATAGCACAATACAACCCTTTAGGTAGATAATTAAATACTCAAACTACGTATGTTACAATAAAATTAAAATTCATACCTAAAGAGTCGTTTACATAATTCAAAATATATCATCGATATCAAAACTCAATAGATCGAAGCGTAGGTATAAAAAAATCCAACCAAGCAGATACTAAATAATTACAATACGCAGACATTCTAGAATCTTCATAAAATAATTTGATACATAATGAATGCGCCTTAAGTTGATACATAATGAATGCGCCTTAATCTTTCGTCGATATTATTCTCTTTATTACCCCTGTTGCTATGCAGGTACAAATTTAAATAAACAATTATAATATTTTGAATACAGGTACGAAGATTAGCAAACAATATCTAATAATAATATTAATAAATGCAGGTACCTTTTAAGTGCTGGGATATTTTTAATGTTGGGTTATTCTAAATTCTTATAAACTGCATTGTTTATTTCGGTATTTCAGTACCACTTTCTAAATACCAATTATCATTTTAATAATAACTTTTCGGCACAATACCTAACTATACCGGGCATATCAAATCGCCACCCATTCCTTGTCGAAAAGTTATCTATTATTTTTAATACACATCCCGCAATAAATTTTCAAATGCAATACAATTTGGCAAGATTGGCCATAAACTTCTAAACACTTAGCAAGTAGGTAGGTGCACACACATTTCAATTTAAAACAATACAAATTTTAAACACATTCCTTCTTGCTTTACGTATCTTTTAAATCCAGCTCTATTTCAATTAAAAACATACAATGTCAACCATACATTTCGTATGTGACCAAAATAAACATAGGTAGATGTGGCTCATCATCTGAAACGAATATTACATTCTTCATACTTTTCATCAAGCATGCTTTGTGACAGCAGACTGGGGACTGGTTCTCTCAGTTGCACATACATCTCTAACAATCATTGGACCTCACTGTCCCTCACAAAACTCATTAACATGGACCTCACTGTCCCCACGACGAAATATACTTGGGAGATTAGCTGGACGGAACACTCATCGCCTCTGTGCTTATCCCATAATAAACAAAACATTCACTTCATACACGTAGAAATACTCCTCAATACACGCAGAATTACTTTCTCCTCTTACAAATAACTCCCAGTGCCAACTGAAAATCCCTCACACATCTCTGTCACACAAAGCAACTCTCAACACTGTTACAACTCTCATATTCAGAAAAACAACATTATATTCACACATTCCACACATCTAACATCCACATATTTCGTCCTCACACATTACACTCGCTGGTTACACCAAAACCAATTCTCTTTCCCTTTTCAAAATTATTAAAACATTTCACACATATTACGAAGAAAATTAATGCACACGTAGGCATTTAACAAAAGTTGCACCTACCTACCTACGTACCGAAAAACATTTTAAACAAGAAAACTACACCTATACATCATCATAAATTAATTCTGGGCGCCAGAGATATTTTTACGGAAAATATTCAAACCATTTAAAAATATTTAAACAAAATGCATTATTCCTATAACAATCCTAAGTCAATCCTAATCCAATATAACACACATATGTGACTATCTGGCTTGATTGAATTTTCTCCTCGACTTCAAACATCGAGAATCCATATCGATGAAAACATTACAAAAATAATCATCGATTTTATAACATACATAGTTGATTCGATTGACGGACGCATATATCTTTTTGAACAATATCAACGCTGTTCTACGGCGACGAGCAATTTTTCTATTCACGAATCTCAATATAATTATAGCTGTACATACAAGCGACCGTATGCAGCTTTCCGCGATCAATCCCGCGACGATCAGCATTGCCAACACTGATTTCAACACCCACGCGAAAGACTTAACCCATTCGTGAATAGAGGGAGGTGTGAGTACCTCCCGTTCGGTGTCCTCATCTATCTCTTCCTCCGAGAGTGTAACCCCATCCTCTACGGGTACAATTTCCTCCCTAGCGTCCTGGCTAGGTACATACCGAACCTCATCGCGAACAGATGCTATGTCTGGAAGATTATCTAACACAACCTGATAACTCTCTGTGATCATCTCAGGTTCAGATTGTCCCTCCGGAGTGTATTCTGGAAAGTCCAGGCGCCATACCAACTCTTGCAAATGTTCCAGACTAAATAACTCCCGACCATTAATCCTCGTCCTATACCAGGATGTCATTTGCTTCCATACGCTCATTGCTGGACCCTTTCCTGCAAGTCCTTCATCTTTAAATAATACATGACCATACCCTTTTACACGATTGTTTATCCTGACTTTCCAGTCAACAAAATCACTCCCCAGTTCATCCCGACCTTGACACACTGTCAACAGGTCATTATAGATCGCATTTATCTGCCCTTCCACACTAAACCTTCGCAAAATTACTTCTTTGAATACACCCCATCGACAATACCGAAACCCCAGAGACTTCCAGTACCGCTTTGCGTCGCCGCGCAAGCAATACACAGCCTCCCTTGGCAATTCATCTTCCCACTCAAGCTTCCAGCATTCCTCGCATTCTTTGAGGAACCGTTCGGGGCCTTCATCAGTCCAGCCTCCGAACGAAAGCGAAAATTCGCGCTCATAGCATCTGATATCCGACACCTTATCCATCGATCGAATCATACCGTAATACACAATAAACACATGTCAATAAAACAAAGCCAAAAGTCAAAACAATACACATTCCCCATTACAAATAACTTGTCAGTTCATTATATAAAAAAAAACAATTAACACCCTCCTCCGATATCACAAGTTAAAAAAATTAATTACAAAATCTCAGGGATGGATTCGTTGTAGCGATTATACACAGATGTGTATTTTTTCGCTACGAGCCACACGTTCAGGGGGCCAATATGATATGGGGGGGTGAGAGTAATGGTGAAAGAATGGTTTTGGTTGAGGATAAAATAAATAAAATATTATGCCAAAAATGCCAACGGCTGAGACTCTACTGGGCTACCCACAGCACTCCAGGAGTTAAAACAATAAAATGGTCTCGATTAAATTATACAGTGAGGCTATATAAATTAAGAGACGACAAGTTATCTGTAATTAAATGGACTAATGTGTAAAAGACAAATTTAGATTCAAATAAACATTTAATTAAAAATAAAAAAATTCTTACCACTATTACAAACACGTTTTTTTAAACAGCAACACAATACTACGACTTACTCACTACCCCGTATTGTCTGTGCACATGTAATTATCCCAATATAAAAAAAACACACTTTATTATTTCAATAAAAACGGAAACGAAGCACTTTTAAAATGATTAAATTTTACTTTGCGATGATTGTAATGGATCCCACGATGAGGGCGCCTCTGGCATGAAAATGCCTAGAGGCAAACAAGTTGAAGAAGGCGCCCCTTGGCGCAGTGCTGGGAGGGCGAAGTCCCACGTCCGAGGCTCCTGGAGGCAATTACCAGCCTACACAGGTGCAGAGTTGGCTCGTCATGACTTCAGGAGGAGAATATCTCGACTCAACTGAAGCCCAATGACTAGAGACACTTGTCTCTCTGAAGGTCAGCTGATGAGTGATGGCAGGAGCGATCCTTATACCAAGGACGCCTGATTACGACTCACTGCTCGCTACGACTCACTGATAACGACTGTTCACCACTGATGACTGGAGGAGACTAACTCATCTTTCAAGGACATTTCTCCGCTGTTCCTTGAGTGGTGTAGAGAGGGGTTGGTCATATACCCCTCCTACGCTGTGATGCATCTCTGTGCAGCGCCGTGATTGGCTAATTGAATACCAATACACGCTCACCGCAAGTTCCATTGTATTGCGAGTACACCTGCACCCTTGTCTGCATTCCAGGAATTATGTACATGATGAAATAAATATTTACAAATAAGTTTGATATTGTTAAGCGTCCAATGCGCTGATTTATAATTATTAATTAATTCACATATGAATATTTAAAGCGTCTCTTGCACTGATATTAAATATAAAACATTTCTTGTGTCCATTATCACCATTATTATTATAGCGTCTTTTCGCACAGCACAAATAACACACATCTTATTCTATTACATAGCACAATACAACCCTTTAGGTAGATAATTAAATACTCAAACTACGTATGTTACAATAAAATTAAAATTCATACCTAAAGAGTCGTTTACATAATTCAAAATATATCATCGATATCAAAACTCAATAGATCGAAGCGTAGGTATAAAAAAATCCAACCAAGCAGATACTAAATAATTACAATACGCAGACATTCTAGAATCTTCATAAAATAATTTGATACATAATGAATGCGCCTTAAGTTGATACATAATGAATGCGCCTTAATCTTTCGTCGATATTATTCTCTTTATTACCCCTGTTGCTATGCAGGTACAAATTTAAATAAACAATTATAATATTTTGAATACAGGTACGAAGATTAGCAAACAATATCTAATAATAATATTAATAAATGCAGGTACCTTTTAAGTGCTGGGATATTTTTAATGTTGGGTTATTCTAAATTCTTATAAACTGCATTGTTTATTTCGGTATTTCAGTACCACTTTCTAAATACCAATTATCATTTTAATAATAACTTTTCGGCACAATACCTAACTATACCGGGCATATCACACTTTTTAAAATTAAATACAATCAATTTGCAGAGGGCGATTATATTATATTCTAACAAATCTTAAGTTACCTAACCTACTGTAAAAAGTAAGATTTATGGTCATTAGAACGTCGTTTTTTGTAAGAACGAAATTTAAAAAAAAAGTGTTTTAAGATCTATCTATCTGTATATTCCCTTAACCCGCATCCCAAATGGGGTAGGCAATTAGATCTATCTTTACATACTTCTTTCGCTTCTTCTAGATTCATACAATTTTTCATGCACAAAGATTCAACATAATTATTGTACTTAATCAGCCCTTCTTTAATTTCATCGATCTTTTTTAACTGCCATTAGAGTACAAAATACAGAAACAAAAAAAAACATACATAAATATATCATTCCTGTCTAATGTGGGTCCTGGACATATAGAATAGGTACGTCCACAGACCTCACTTAACTTTTTCCAAATTATTATATGTGGTTAAGCTTCGGTGTAATGGCGAGTTCTGAGCAGCGATACAGGACACTCGAAACCCTTCGAAAAACAGTGGAATACCAATTCTATCCCGGGTGCTCAACGACTTAAAAGAATAAAACGATTCATTTATATGACACGTGTCCGTCCTTTTAATCGTTTCATCAAATATTAATTGTATATAATACTCATAGAAGAGTGAGAGGTTAAAATACTAACGCTGCGTGCCTACAAAGTAAGCATAGAAACAATCATAATATTATATTCTGGTTAGTACCATCAATTTTATTACACTTCACAAACTACATAGTACTTCATGTTACAACAGAATTGAGAATAATACAAATGGAAGTACAAACAATAACAAAGTTATTATGACTACTACTACTACTACTTCATTTGTTGAATCCTCTTAGAGATGTACTGTCTATAAACTGTTAAAAGGTGCAGTCACAATCGCTTATGACTTTCGAATGTTATTAGTAACAGGAGCTGTGAAAGAAGTATATATTATATTCAGTAGCTGGATCAAAAGCAATTAGTATTGATCGATTGAAAATTATGAAATTCTACTGTCTGTTTACCAAAAGTGTTGTGCGACAATATTTCAAGATATTCGCATTTCTGTTTGTTATTTATATTACTTTCATAAATTTATTGTATAAACCTAACGTTTTTTAGATGAAATTCGGAATCTTTAGTTAACCTATAACCGATATGTTTCTTTATCCCTAATCTTATTCAGTATCATAGAAATGATTAGTTGAATTCAAGATGTAAAATGTTCACGGATGAGGTCTGCCTTCCATCTTAATTGCCTTATTTTTGTTGGCACAGAGAGGACCGCTTGTATGTTTAGTACGTGCAACTGATTTGCTGGTTACCCCATTTGTAGGATGTGCCGTCATGGTGTAGAATAGAATAGAAATGGTTGGCTGGTGCCCTTAATAGATTATTTAACCTCAAAAGTTAAGAGGTGCTCGAGTAACAACAAATTTAAGGAGCTTACCAGTGATGCGTTGTTTATATACACTTGAATTTGTGTTTTGTTTTCTTTTGTTTTACTACATGGTATGTTGCACCCAAAAAAACATAGATATAAGTAGGTACTTTTTTTTAAAAGGGCAGCACCCGCCACATACCTCGTGCCGTACCTGGAGATATGTATCTCCATAACGACACACACATGCACAAATAGGATTTAATGTCGCATTAAAGCGAGTAATGCTACCCCGAGGGAGAACTCTAGATTTAGCGGCCACACACCAAAAAAATTGGTGCAAAAAGGGAAGAGAAGAAATGGGAATATGCCTTCTTCTCTATGCAGTATCGCTAGTTACTTGAAGGAGATATTAGGCTGCTAATATAAGTATTTTAGGTACGTATGTATTAGTGAATACGCCGATAAGTCATCTTAAAAGACGTGGCCTACAACTATTTCAGTCATTATGTAAAATTGATGTATGTTATATAAATAAATAAAAAAATAGAAAATATCATACAAAAGTGTGTAGTCTATCGATGAAAAAACCTCAGTTATACCGTCAACAAAAATAAACTGCCCCCGTAGACAAGCTCGCACTTTCTGATCGACTACAAACGAATTTGCGACAATCTATCTACATGTCCCGTGTAATTATGCGTTATTGTTGCGGTTATAGTCGTAAATTCGTTTGTAGTCGATCGACAAGTGACGGTTTGTCTAGGGGGGCAGCAGTTTAATTTCAAGATTCAAGATTGACACAACATCGAAAGTCACTGTCTTTGTATGTTGTGAACAAATAATATTTGTGCTTAAATCACTGCTATTTTTATTATGCTCTATCACAATCACAGTTTAATGTTATTTTAGTGTTACTGTTCTTTTCAATAACTACCGTAGTCATCTCTATGTTCCATTTAATATTGTACAGAGTGATTCAGAACTCTCACATCAATTCATTTTCCCCAATTCTGGAGTACTTTGAAAGTAGAAAAAAAACCTTTATTTTGCAATATCATATCGCATAGCATAAGTCATAGATGTAAAATTGCATAATCTGAGTATGTAGGTCCCGGATACAATTGGCTTCCTACTTTATTCTGTAAGTTTTTGAGCATCCATCTATCTATTCCCTCATGTCGTAAAGTGGGGTAGGCAGAGAGAACGGAACGCCATATAGATCTGTCCTTACATACTTCTTTCCCTTCTTCTACAGTCATACAATTTCTCATGTACGCACGTCGTTTTCTCTTACTCAACACACAGCTGTCCTTGAAAAAATGAGAATATTTACATCTTAAATTCACAATATTCAAAATTTATGGAAACGTCAAAAGAAAAAAAGTAAAAAAAAATGAGCAGAAATTCATATTAATGTCATGCATATTAATTATGATATGTATATATTTAAATCCTTTTACATTTCAAATAATTCATCGATGTGGTTGGCCACCCATCCTGAATGATATTATTTTTTGGTGGCATGGAGAGTACAGCTTGCACGTTTATTATATGTATTTATCTGGTAGTAAATAACAAAATTCATAATGAGGTTTACGAATGATACAAATAATGCGTAATGATACAAATAGAAGAAAGAATGGAGAGATTTTTTGTTCTTATTTCGCTTTTTGATGCTCATCTCAGAGTACAATCAGGATGCACAAATGCCGTCTTCATTCTGAATAGCGATTTTGAATTGCCAACTGAGTCACTTATTCCTAAACATTAAGAATGCTCCTAAAAATCCTAAACATCTTGCATCTTGAAAGCCTTGCGGATGTAAAAATCAGTAGGGCTACTCTTGACACAAATTTTGGGACTGTTATCAAAAACACTACCGCGAGATTCGTATGCACGCGATTTTTCCTATAGTCACTACGCGTGTCGTACGATTTAGACCAAGACAAAATAAATATCGTATTTAGATTATACTGTCAAGAGTAAACCTGCAGTTCTCTTTTGGCTAACTATCATTATTGGATATTCTCACAGTTGCTTGAACGACCCCTTTTCACAGAACACCTTTCCTATGATAACGACAGCAGATTATTAAAGATTTTGTTAGATAAGATAACCAGACTGCTTTGCAAAGACATTCTGAATGAAATGACCGATTTCCACCTTGTGCTTCTGAAAGGAACACTTAAAGATAAGAAAATTACAACAGATGCTGTTGGAGGCTGGTTCAGTGGTTAATTTTCATCAATCTATCATCAACTATTCGCTGTACATGTCCAAACAATCACAACTTATTTGTTGAGTAAAGGGGAGGGTTGGGCAAGACGGGGCCTTTAAGCTAAAATGTCAAAAAAACACATTTCTTTCCATAAATTCTTAAAAAAAAAGTTTATTGACATAAATTTTGATCTTAAATCTAGCAAATGAATCACATAAATGTAAAAATAAACATTAAAAAATTATAAATATGTTCAATTTAAAAAAAACTTAAATATCCCGTCTTGCCCCACGGGTTGGGGCAAGACGGGGTAGTTAAGAATATTAATCAATTAATTAATTAACTAAGTAATTGACCATATTTTTATCCAGTTAATAATCGTATATCTTCCCTTAAAATTCAATATTTGAATATTGTTTATCAAATGTCATACAATCTCAATCACGGTATTCTTCCTTCAATGACACTATCAACAAAATTAAGTAAAATAACGTGACATATGCAAAAAACACGTTTAGTATCACAGCATCATGGAGCAAGCAGCCACTGCTGATGTAACTTTGTTACTAGTGGGGGGTCCGAAGAGAGTATCTAATGTCATCCAGCATTCAGGGCTACTCGGCACGGTTCCACTTTTATCGCAGTACCCCATCTTACCTCACTACCCCGTCTTGCCCCACCTTTCCCAACGGTTATTTTGTAAAATTCTGTATTTATATATGAAAAAAAACGCAATGTGTTTTAAATAAAATTAAAACCAATCATGTTTTCTTCCATTTTAAATCACATCTTATTTACAGGCATTACATGTGTATATCCACAACACTCCTCTCAAATCCATTCTATCTCTTGATATCTTTATTCCTTACATCAATATTCGCGGTAGCCTGGAGGCAGAGTCTTGGCCTTATGCACAAGAGGAGCTTGGTTTGATCTCAAGTGCCGGCAAACTCGCATTTCACGACACAAGCTTTTGCTTACAGTGTAGGGTGTCTAAAGTTGTATTTGGGTGTACAACAAAACCCAGATGAAGGGAACACGGCAAAAACAGGCTCATTGACAAATTATCATTTTACAGTAGAGCAAACATAACGTGTAAGACACCATTTCTTTCATCATTTCAATGTGATTTACAAAAAATGGGCCAGTTTTTTTTTTTACATTTTACTTATACCATTCTAAAGAACTCATTGAGGGGGACAAAACTGCATTTAAATAACGAAAACGAAAAAAAAATAAATTAAAAATGCTACACAAATTACAAACTCTTCTTTCATTTTATATGTTAACAGTTGATGCATGTATTCAGCAAGATGTTTTCTTAGACAGAGTTGCTTTTGAAGCATGCTTTAAGTAGTATACATATTATTTTGACAAAGTGCGACAATAATATTGTATGCAATGTATGTATGAAGATAGTTTGTCGTTGAAATCTCGACGAAGTTTAAGTTTCTAGTCGAAAGGCTTCTATACATCCAGCGTCTATGTTTTGTAGTTTGTTGCAAGGAAAATGGTGAAATGAGTCTTTTTCTAAAACTCCTATGATCCTTAAATTTTTTGGATGATTTTATTTTTGACGCCGTTTAAAAGTCCCTAGACCGTCTCAAGGGCGCCAGTGAAGAGTTCAGTTTTTAATTTGCTTCTGAAATTGGTGACAGTGTGACATCTATCAATGGCACCGGTAGGCGATTCCACATAACGGATCCAATATCAATTAAGTGTTAATTTTTCCTACTAAAATAAAGTGTATTTTATTTGATTGAATTGTTTTTAGTGTATCCTGTGGATTATCCGGTAACGAATTGGTCTCCCACTCTTATCCGTAAGTTTTCGAGTGTCCTGTAAAAAGCAGGTGTTCGAAAAAATGAAGACATTTTACCTATTTAATTCAGCAGTGATGAGGTTTGCCACCCATCCTGAATGTCTTGTTTTTTATTGGCACGGGGAGTACAACTTACATGTTTCTTACATACAGCTGGTCTGATGGCTACCCCACTTGTGGGACATGCCGTGATGGTAAAGTTACTGTAGTAGTAGCAACCAATCCTTTTCGCGAGGTGTGCTTTGTGCAATTATTTGCGAAATGGATAGGTTGTGGGTTCATGTCCCATCTGGAGCACTACCGAATAATGTGAAGTTGTCTTTTCTAAGCCCTATATGGTAGTTTCGCTCGGTAAATTGCGTTTAAGGGATGGTTTAAAGGACAGAAGACACATGTCCACATTTGACAGTTTCAAGAAAACAGGTTTCCAAAGTTTGAGATCCTTAAATAATCAACTAATATTAATGATATTTTATTTTTATTTCACAACACATTTAATTTTTCACTTAAATTTATTTAAAATCTCGAGTACTTTCGTCAATGTAGATAGATAATATATTGTCATTTTCAAGAGATCTGAACCAGGGATGTTGCGGATGTCGATTTTTACACATCCGCGGATGTGAATGCGGATGCGGATTTTTGAAGGCTCACATCCGCGGATGCGGATGCGGATGTTTAAGATGTTATAGAAAAAAAGTAGGAAATCTTAATTGGTAGGCCCCACTGTCAAATATGTGACGAAATTGTTGCTACAATAATATTATGGATTTTTTGGCGATATATTTTTTTTCTTTTTTGTTATTTGCAAAAATAAAATAAATCCGGCAAAAATAAAAACGTGTCGGATCTTGTCACCAATTTTTTCGTTCCCATTGGTTAATGTCAAGTGCGAACGGCACGCGCCATCCGCAAATTGTCTTACATCCGCATGAACATCCGCATCGATTATTGCGGATGCGGATGCAGATGTCCAAATACATGCGGAAGCTCCGCATTTGCGGATGCGGATGCGGATATTTGCAACATCCCTGATCTGAACAAGAAAAAACAAATGTTATTGTCAAACTATGACAAATAATTTAAAAAAAATATTAACAGTATGAATTTTCAAACTGTGAATGTACAAAGTTAAGAATAAATAACTAAAATTAAATTAACTCAGATGTCCTTGATGGACATGTGGTTTTTAAGAATTAAGAAAGCCGATATAAAGGCATTCTCAAATATCTTGTGTGACATGTTACATCTGTACACAAAAAAAGTTAATTATGAACGTTTGGTATTTGGTTACTTAAAAATATTTCGATATAGATATAAGTATTACTTATTGGTAATTATAATTATGTAATCAGGACATAAAAGAAGTTGCAACCGATATTGTGCATAAATTAACTCATTTTACCAAAACAGTGGACATGTGGCTTTTGTGCTTTAAATCATCGATATACCTTAGATCGTGGGTGGCCAGCCTTTTCAGCAGCCGGGCCAAATTTAACAATGAGATTTTCTACCGGGCCGAACAACAATATACTCCATATATGGAACATTTAATGATTTTACTTCACCTTCAAATTTCTACCCCTACCCCGTCACCAAATTTTCAAAATGGTATAGAAATTTGAAGTGTGTCAAAACTCCTCGATTTTCTTTAAGAATATTTTTTCGAAATACCTCTTTCAAAAAAGTAACGGGTACTTGTACTGATTATTATTAAAAAAAGTGTGCATATGCTTCGCGGGCCGCACGGAGACGCCCAACGGGCTGCGGGTTGGTCACCCTTGCCTTAGATGTTTTGGCCGAAGATGGACTTTCTTAATAAATCTGCAACATATTATTATAAAATAGTTGTATAGCTTTGTGTTTTCTCATAACACAACAATAATATTCCTTTACAAACGAAGGTTTGACCCAATACTTTGTTTATGCTAGTTTTGCTTCTATTTGTTTTCAAGTGGAACAATGAAAATACATAACAATAAATAATTGTACATAGACCATTGTTGCAGCAATTGTTGTTTATGTTGGAAATAGGACATACTGGGACTTTATTATATTATACTTTAGTCTTGTATATTGTATAATAGTTGTTTATTGTAAACAAATTTGTAAGACTATTCAAATGCTTTGACAAGTGTTTTCCAAATATTATTCTCAGATAAAAAATTTACTAGCTTTATCAGTTATTTAAAAGGATTAAATGTGTAACAGTTGCGAGACATTTTTAATGTTTTTTTTTATAGTATTCTACAGTGCACATCCGTTACTTGATTATTTAAATCGCGATCGATTTCGGTTTTAACCTATACCATTGACGAGTGATACAATACTTTTGCTAGCGTTTTCAACTTTTTCACATTTTAATTTTTGTGTCCTATTTTTTTCATCATAGTATGGCCAATTCTGAATCATAAAATAGTTTAGTTGCACTAACTAAGTCAATTAAGTGTGAGGAGATAGTTGAGTCATGATAATTAGTTCTAATTCGTATTCACAGTTTTCCGTACTAATTTAGTTCATTAGTTCATTTTGACACCTTAGTACAACTATAAATTTCGAGAATCTATGGATTTCCTATTCAGAATGAAATTTTAGTTGACAGCCGAAGACTAAAATAAGTTGGATTTGGCAGAATTTTATTCGCGACTTTTAATGTGCGAATATTATTAGTTGCTGTCATTTTACCGCAGAATATTGCTATATTTTGGAAGTTTAAAGTTGTTTTTTTCAATTAAAAGTAAAAATTTATATTTTTAGTGCCCTCGCAACTATTAGCATGTATAAATTGTAAAATTACACCACCACCGACGCAAATACGAACGCCAAAATATATCGGCAAATCTGACATTTCACAATTTTCACGCGCGACAACTATTATATTAAATTGTTGCCAGAAGTGTAAATCGGAACGTGAAAAACATTTTGTATTGCGGCATCACTGACTAATATTAGTTTGTCCCATAGATTTTACCGTTTGCACTTGGTGGTTCTCGAGTTTATAGTTGTTTATAGTTCAAAACTAATGCTGAATACTATATAATAACTAATATTAATCAACTTTTTAGTTAATTAGTTCATTAAGATTCAGAATTGGCCCTATTATCTCTTTCTTGACATGGAAAGAACGACTAGTTTGTTTTTTTCGTGGAGTTTTTTTTTCATTGATAATTCTGCTAATAGAATAAGATGTCCTGATGACATTTGTACATTAAATGGATATATTAAAAAAAAAACGAAAATGTTAGTAATATCAACCCCACAAATGGGTTAGCCAGCAAACTTACTGCAAGTAATAAACATGCAAACTGTCCTCTCTGTACTTCTTCTACTATTACTACTACTAAACCATCAAGGCATATCCCACAAGTGGGTTTTTTTTTTATTATTTAATGAAAATAATACATTGAATAAGAAATATATACATCTTATGATAATGAGTCACGCCAAATCTAAAAGATTTGTCGGCGTGTTCTCTTATAACATTCTTTATACATATTATTAACCTAATACGACATTAACCTAAACACAAAAATAATTATTAGTTATATATAAATCCACACTTTATTAACCATTCCTTGACTATTTTTTTTGCAAAAAACTAGCAAACCAGACACATGTTATAAATATGCAAGCCGTCTTCTCTGTGCCAACAAAAAATTGAGACATTCAGGATGGGTGGCAAACCTCATCACTGAATTTGTCCTTTCTGTGCGACTAAAAAATAAGTCTTTCAGGATGAAACCATTACTGCTGAATTGTATAAAATGTTAAATTGTCTTATATGTGAGGTTTTACTTACACCTGTCATTTACCTACAGGACACTCGAAAACTTACAGAAAATTAGAATTTTAATCAAGAGTAGGTAGTCTAAAAATCAAAAATATGATTAAGTTCTTCATCCAGACTTTGACAACCAATTTAATCAAAAATTAAATAAAAAGAAAACTTGTAAATAGAATGCTAATAAATAAGTTGAGATAACTTAGACATGTGGAGTGAATGGATGATGAGGCAATAATGAAGAACATATACATAACGTATCTACGAAAAAGTGTGGATGTTTAAGAAATACGTGACATGTCTATATACAACGAATTGTCAAGAACGTATACACGTTCTAAGTTAGAAATACGAAAAAATACACAATACACTTGAAGGCAGATATTGAAAGTAATCCTGTTTTCCAGAACTTTCAAGCGAAAATTTAAATAGAAGTAAAAAAATTCAAAGAATTGAAATGAACTCGCAAGTTTAAGAAGTTCTCTTTGACCCGACATTAACAACTTCAGAATTCTAGATTTCAACTCAAATAGTAATTCAATATACATAATATAAAGCTAATGTATGAAAATATTTTCTGTTGTAGGTATTAAACTTACTATACTATACCCTCACGCCGTGTCCCAAGTGGGGTAGGCAGAGAGAACGGAACGCCAAACAGATCTATCTTTACACACTTCCTTCGCTTCCTCCACATTCATACAGTTCCTCATACACGCACGTCGGTTCCTCTTACTCAACACGCGGCCGTCCTTGAGAATTTGATCCACGTGATCAAGCCACGTGGTTCTCGGACGCCCGCGTTTCCTCACACCCTTTCTTTCAGATAAGTATATCCTCTTTGTCATTCTTTCCTCTTTCATTCGTTCCACATGACCAAACCATCTCAATTTATTTACACGCATTCTGTCCACAACAGTCTTCTTGCATCCGCTCATTCTTCTAATATCCTCATTCTTCACTCTATCACGCAGCGTTTTACCAACCATTCTTCTCAACGATCGCATCTCTACTGCATTTATTCCACTTTCGTCCTTCTTCAACCACGTCCATGTCTCGCTTGCATACGTAAGTGACGGTACCAGAATGGTATTGTGCACCAGCATTTTAGCCATGTTCGACACATTGTCATTGCTGACAATGGGTCGAAGTGCACCGTTTAGGTATTATTAAATAGGTATTAAACTTATGACAATAATTTCTGTTGTAGGTATCAAACTTATGACAATAATGTAGGGAACGGGTGCATTTATTACTATGTTATTTACTACGAAATTACCTATATATTTTAATGGGATGAGTATTGTTGAAATTGCAGGTATATATTTTCTGCGAATATGTTGAAAAATGCGTATTCTTCAATGGTTCAGATCTTTAGAAATATTCTGCTATAATTGATGTACGTTCATGATTCCATCTTTCCGGTTGTATATAATTTTTGCAGTGTAAATCTTTTTATAATAATTCTGGGTATAAAACATATATATGAACTAAAGAAACAAAGATAACATAAATAGTAAAACAAAGCACATAATAACAAAATATATAGACAAATAGGATTATACGGAAGGCCAAAAACTCTCTACTACGTCCCTTTTAGACATTCATCAGTAAAAATAATTCCAAGTTGGGCGCCAGGTTAAAACAAAAGAAAACAATTGGCGCCAATACCGTCAATAACAAAAACTATGAATAGCATACGAACAAACCTGTCGCTTAATATTGGTAAATTAGTCTAGTGCACTGATTGTTTAGTTGCATTTATTCACACTTATTATTTTATTGAAATTACCTCACGCTGGGCGCCACTTTAAAACGAAATAAGAAAACAACTAGCGCCAATACCGTGAGAAACAAAAGCTTACAAATACGAGAACAAACTTGTTCAAGAATATCGGTAAATATATTATAACATCGCCTATTGTGGTAGCGCAGCGGTGGTGGCTTGGTGAACTACTCTCTAGTTTTGCTATTATGTGTTATTAAAGTTATACCACTTTGTCTAAAGTTTCAAGTTTGAACCAAAAGGTGAACACATAGACTTTATAAGTAGTTCTCCCCGTTTTACTAAGTAGCATACTACTTGAAAATTTACTTTTTGTTAATATGTACTTTGTAGTAACAAAACTGTTGTCATGAATTATTTGTTTAGAAAATTTTGTTTGCCTTCCCCATAGATATGCATATACTGTGTACTGGATGTGATCGATTGCTTGCGATGGCTCAGATTCATCGTACCTAAAGAACCCTTAGAAAATTAGCAAGAGAGCTTTAGATATAAAGGAACAAACTAGAGGATCATGTGACATACCATAAAAAGAGATTTGAGGGCATCAGATCTTGATCCAGCACAGGCGCAGTATAGGATTACTTGTAGGATGAATACCATGAAGGTCGATGCCAGACAGTGAGAATGTAAGGGTTACAAATTTAATATGAAATATAAATATTAAACAATTTAGTTCTACGCGTTTCATCTACTTATTTAGTTCAATGGTCCTCTCTCTGAAAGTTTAGGACAATTGTTCGTTCCTTACTTTGTGTGAACTTCCTTATGTTTGATGGAAGCATTTAAATTTTAAAATACAACACTTTTGTAGGTACAATGTTTACATACGTCAAAAAACAATAGATACTTATACTATACATTCAGAACATTCACAACGGGTGGCGTACTTTATCGCTGAACTGAAGATGTTCAATTATCTTAAAACATGATATTTTGCGAATACTTGACTTCTACAGGACAATCGAAAACTTGAAGAAAATATTGGGATACCTGTTTTTAACCGGGACTCCTCTGGATAAATTATTTTGTTGTTCATTATTCGTTTATTTTTGCGTTGTTTTTGGGCATTTGGGATATTTTTGTGTTGTTAATGAGGACAGAATGACTTAGAAAATATTCTTGGATGAGAGGGATGGTGGTCGAAGACGTGGCCGACCAAGAATCAAATAGAAAGATCATATTATAAATCAGATCCTACAGGAAAGCCACATGTTGAGCACATTGATCAGGAGAGCATGCATGAGGAATTGTATGACAGTGATGGAAGCGACAGGTGTTTGCAACGATAGGAGAAAGTGGTGCTCGATCTTTTCTGCCAAACTCATGGAAGAAGCACGTATGTATGTATGTATGTTTACATTATATTTTTATTGTATTTCACTATATTATCTTTTATTACATGATAAAAATAAAACAACAGATAGAAAACTCAAACATGCCTCACTTTATATTATTTCATATATTCTCGGTACCGCTACATATGCCAATATGAAAAATGTAATTTCTTCATATTAAAAAAGCAATTTGCTTTTTACAAACAATACGTTATACAGGGAGTAACATGACTTTCCGAAGAGCAATATTAATTATTTTTGCAAAGAGCGATGGAAGCGAATATAACAAGGCCTTAAAAACTTATTCCATTTTTTTTAGTTTTATCTCGTATTAGTTTATTGATTTGAATTTTTTTTTTCAAATAAAAGTGGAAAAACAGTGTTTTAATTATTTTATTTGTATAAATATTTCAATTAAAATAGAATTCCACAATGTTCATCACAAAGTATTCCAAAAGTTATTAAATATTAATTTTATAAGATAGTTTGAAGAAATATACTCTGTATCATTTTGTATTTATTATTATTTTCATGTTCTTTGATTTCACGAGAGATGAAAAACATTTTAGGATATTATGAATGTTTTTTATTTGTAACTGAAGGTTTTTCTTTACAAAATACCACTCATCTTTTTAACATATATTTTAACTCGCTTACATCTTAGTTTTTTTTTTTTATTTTTTTTTCAATATTTCGAAACCTTATCTTTATGTAGGTACTCACGGAGTTTCCTGAAAGTGAAGTAGTCAGCCAACCAGCTAAATGTAATAAATATGCAAGTCGGTCTCTCCACGCCAAGAAAATTTGATATATTTAGAATGAGTGGCATTCCTCGTCTAACTAATAATTTTGTGATAATTTGTAAAGATTGAAGTTATAACCAATGTTCACTTGAGAATTTAATGAATAAATAAATCAAAATTCCCCGGCAAAAAATTGTTCTTCCACTTTTTTCTGAAAGTTTTCGAGTGTCTTAAAAAGGGCAGGTGTTCTAATAATAAGAACATTTTACATCTTAAGTTCTGCGATGCAGTTTGCCGCGCATCCTAAATGTCTTAATTTTTTGTCAGCATGGAGAGTACAGCTTGTATGTTTATTACATGCGACTGGTGTGCTTGCTATCCCACTTGTGGCATATGCCGTGGTGGGATTTAAGTGGCAGTAAATAAATAAAATTCAGCGATGAGATTTGCCACCCATCCTGAAAATCTTGAATTTTGTTGGAACTCACAGCTTGCATGTTTATTGCATGCGACTGATCTGCTGGCTACACCATTTGTGAGATTTGTCGTGATGGTATAGTAGTAGTTTTTTAGACATTTTACTTCTTAAATTCAGCGATGAGGCTTGCCACCCATCCTGAATGTCTTGATTTTATATTGGCACGAAGAGGACAGTTTGCATGTTTCTTACATGCAGCTGATCTGCTGGCTGCCCCACTTGTGGGATATGCCGTGATGGTATAGTATAGTAGTAGTAATAGTAAATAAAAAAAAAATACAACCTCGGATAATTTTATAAACAGGCTAGCTCCATACACATCTTGACTGTGACACGATTGAAAAGGTTATAAACGCTCGATTGAGTTCCTTTGTATTCGTGTCCAGTGGTAGAGAAGCATTGGGAGGTGGGAGAGAAACAGAACTATAGGTTCTACACACTATACTACTCACTTTATCCTTCCTTTTTTTGGGAGGCAATCTAATAGAAATAATAAAAAAGGATATCTCCCAGGACTTGGGTCTTTCGTCCTTACCAAAATCTAATTTCCGAGCGGATTTATACACGAGTAATGGGTAAAGATAGGTTTTTGTGAGTGATTCACGTCTGAATGTATCGAAGAATTGTAAAAATACTTAACTACAAATTTCTTGAAGGACAGTTAGTACCTACCCATACATAATGTAAGTTTATCTAGTCACTAAGTATTTAATCAAGCATCAAAGTAATGAGAATATTATAAGATCAACTGGTCACACTATGTTATATATATTTACGAATATTTGGAGTCAAAAAACTTCACTAATACCACTAAAAAATTATTATACGCCCGACCAAGGTTTCAACAGGTAACCTGTCATTCTCAAATGTTGTTAAGTTAAGTCAAATATTGCGCCTGAGAATGACACGTTACCTGTTGAAACCTTGGTCGCGCGTATTTTAATTTTTTAGCACTATTAGTAAAGTTTTTTGACTCCAAACATTTGTAATTATGTTTAGAAACTACCACAACGTTACCGCCAAATCAATAAATAATATTATTGTTTATATTTACTAATTTTAATGATCTAAGGATTCGAGGGTTTGTGTGTCAAAATTGTGAAAAGACATTTTTAACATAATTATTTGATATTGACACAAAACACTGTTTAATTTTCGCTATTGATTTTTAAACTCGATCACTTTCGAGTTTTTTGAAAATTTCAAGCTAAATTGACGAAAGCGCTCGTGTAATAAAATCAATAGCGAAAAGCAAACAGTGTTTTATTTATTTATTCATGCTAAATAAATAAATAAATAAAAAGAGAAATACAATCAAATTAAATATAATCAAGTGCAGAAGGTGACTTTATCATAAAGATGTGATCTCCTCAGACTTACCCAAAAATACAAACTTAAAAAAAATCAAGTTATAAAAAATAAAATTCTCACAGGTAAAGAAAAAAAGTACCTACATAAATACCGAATTTCTTGAAAATTGATATAGTCCATTTTACTCAGTGACCGTTAGTGTTTGAGTAAATAGTTTTATAGCTGAAATAGTGCTTTTTCTCAATTACATTTAAGTTGTTTTTCAGGTATGGATCATGTCAAACGAATAAAACGTACCAATAATACAAAATACACTCACATAGTTACAGTGCGCTGTGTTGTAAAAAAGTGCTATTTCTATACCATCACGGCATATCCCACAAGTGAGGGAGTCAGTGGACTTACTGCATGTGATAAGCATGCAGATTTTCATCTTCGTTCCATTATATCGGATAAAACATTCGATAAATTCGATCTTAATCTTGTGGAGGCAGCGGTAATGTGGTATTTTTTACTATAGTCACTTCGCACGTCGTATGATTAGGATCAAAAAAACGGTAAAAAATTCTATTTTCAACAAATTTGATACAAAAAGTGCCAAAACTTGTTGACCCTTGCGAACATATTGATTTGATAAAATAAAAAATCAAATATTTATAACCAATATTAGTTTTTTACTAAAAAATAAATAAATCGCAGACTAACGTGATTTATTTAGGTACTCTTTGTTATATCAAAATACAAATTATTTGTACAATATATATATTATTCATCCTATCAAGCATATAAATACTATAGATTTTAGAAAACTTTTTTTAGTATACAAAAAATTGAGTTCATGTGGTGATTTTTGGTTTCAAAATATGAGAAATTTTATCAAAAAATTTTATTTTATATTCGTTCAATATCCATGAAAAAAAACAAAAAAAAATTGAATTTTTTCGTTCTATAATAATTATAGATAGTTAATAATTATTTAGATAGTTATTACAATTATTGTAATAACTATCTAAATATTCTCAATATTAAAATAAATATATGAAAATTTGTAGGATTCTCGTGTATTTATGTACCAAACACACCCCCGAATTCGATTTTTAGATATATGCTTTTTTATAAACGAATACTATGAAGCTAAAATCGAGTTTTTTTTTAAAGTTAAAGTTTGATATTGGTAATTATTGTATTGTATTACAAGAGAGACGATGGTCCTGGCTGGGACATGTTTTGAGAATGCCCAATGATAGTTGGCCAAAAAGAGCACTGTTCTTCCGTCCGCAGGGGTTCCGTAGGCCCGGGCGTCCCTCTTTCACAATACACCGTTCCTATGACAACGATATCAGAGCGCAAGGAATGTCGTGGGAAGAGGTGACGCAATTGGCACAGAGACGCTCTGAATGGAGGAGGCTGGTTTCTGCCCTGTGCTCCCGAGAGGAGCGTTGAGGGCGATGATGATGATGATGATGATTGGTAATTAATATTTTTTTCATATTTTTTTTTTTTAAAAAAGATATATCTGGGTTTTTGATATAAACCCAAATACAACCTTGTACACCTTTCACAGTAAGCTACTAAAAGCTTGTGTCGTGAAAGGGGAGTTTGCCGGCACCTGGTATCGAACCACGGACCCCATGTTCACGAGGCCGAAAATTTAATGTTTTATCGTTTTTGCTAAAGGGGCCCCTTAAGATCGTATTTAGATTAAGTCTTGAATAACTTTGCAGCATGGATATTATGTCTCTTCACTGAATTGCAAATGTTAATTTTTATTTAATTAGTAAAGGACATCCTTTATACTTTACAAGCCACAAATAGATAATAGGGCCAATTCTGAATCTTAATGAACTAACTAACTAAAAAGTTGATTAATATTAGTTATTATGTAGTATTCAGCATTAGTTATGAACTATAAACATCTATAAACTCAAGAACCACCAAGTGCAAACGGTAAAATCTATGGGACAAACTAATATTACTCAGTGATGCCGCAATACAAAATTTTTTCACGTTCCGATTTACACTTCTGGCAACAATTTAATAGTTGTCGCGCGTGAAAATTGTGAAATGTCAGATTTGCCGATATATTTTGGCGTTCGTATTTGCGTCGGTGGTGGTGTAATTTTACAATTTATGCATGCTAAGAGTTGCCCTAAAAATATAAATTTTTACTTTTAATTGAAAAAACAACTTAACACTTCCAAAATATAGAAATATTCTGCGGTAAAATGATAGCAACTAATAATATTCGCACATTAAAAGTCGCGAATAAAATTCTGCCAAATCCAACTTATTTTAGTCGTCAACAGTCAACTAAAATTTCATTCTGAATACGAAATCCATAGATTCTCGAAATGTATAGTTGTAATAAGGTGTCAAAATGAACTAATGAACTAAATTAGTACGGAAAACTGTGAATACGAATTAGAACTAATTATCATGACTCGACTATCTTCTCACATTTAGTTGACTTAGTTAGTACAACTAAACTATTTTATGATTCAGAATTGGCCATAATACAATTAAAAAATTAATGAACGTCCGGTCCTTCATGTTTGCAACATAAAATATATTTTTTTTTTCTGTTATTTTTGTATGAAATATGGGTTTATTTATGGAGTATTATTGATCATTTAAATATAAAACCATGAAGCATAATTTTCTTTATTTTATTGTATTCTTATGTTGAAGCTTATGAAAAGCTTTGAAAAGCATAATAGAAAAATTGTCGAACTTATGTAAAAAATATTCAGCAAAATTGATATTGTTTTACTAAATTTGATTTTTTCTCTTGTTTTCAGGTAAGTCTCATCCATCAATATTCCAGTTCAACAATAATAAAATACCCTCTATGTGGTATCTGAAGATGCGTGAAATTGTGGAGAAACTGTAAGATATTTTAATATTATTGTATCGATAATGGTCAAATTAAAAAGTTGAGTTTAATTTATTGAGAAAATTAATAATTATGTGTAAGTGACGGCAGCGAAAAGTGTTTGCATTGGTAGGAATAAGTGGGGCTCGATCTTTTCTATCTACCACGCAAATGCGGTTTGATGATGATGAAAATGAAAAAATATACCTACTGTATTTGTATAAATATTATTATTTTTGAGTTCTGTAGAAGAACTTTTACCCATAATAACTTGCGTTTAAAATATTGGACAAAATCTGAGACAATATTATCGAAATCAGTCAAATCCATCGTACATCATAAACGAAAATGGTTAAGTAATGTCTTTCAAGCAGTCGAATTTTGTGTTCAAAACAGAAAAGAAAACCAAGAAAGATTTTAAAATTATTAATATCTTGAACAAAACTGGTCAAATTTGAGCTGATCAATATGGGTAAACAGCTGAGTTGATAAGACTTTTGAAAATATGAGATTAAATTAATAATATAATTTATAATTTTTTTTGCACTTGATGGGCAGAGCTATAAAATATTTTTTTAGTTGCTAGTCAAGCAAAAAAGACAATATTAAAAATTACAATCCAGGAATCGACTTCAAACAACTAGATTTTATGGAATCTTAAAACAAAGATCAAAACAAATGACAGGCGATATTTTCCGGTATTCTTTTATCTCTTTCTTAGTAGGGTGACCATTTTTACGTGGCCTTCAAACTCTATTTTTTTTTGTTTGTATCAAAAATCTCCCGCAAACAATTTACAGTCGACTTATAACTGTATGTGAAAAAAGGTAAACAAGCCGTTTTTTCAATACCATAAAAAAGACATTTTGGTTAACTCAACATTGCTGAATTGATGATATTAAATGTTTTATGTGTTTTGCTTAACAAACACTATTTGTCATTTATACGTCACTCAAAATGCAAGGAAAAAATGGCAGAAACCACCAACAAAAATTGGTAATTTATATACTATACATTGATTACAAGCAATGCATACAAAAAAGTTACATTTAAAACGAGTTTATCACTAAAGTGCGATTTTTTGTAACTAAAGTTATTCCATTCCACTGCATTCTGTTGAATGACAATAACTCTCGTTCTGTCCTGTTTCAGACTTGTGTACTTATTATTTATCATTGTCCATTGTCGTCGTGGTTTTTGATTGTTTTGTTATCTTATGTTTGTTAAAAGGATGTGTGTATACTTGTATTATGTACCTACATAATCTGCAGACCAATGTATAACCCTCAAAGCATGAGCTCCACTCAATTTTGAGGAAATAAAGTGCATATTATTTAGTAAAATTTGTGCAAATTGTATAAAAAAGTGTTACATAATTCCTTCATAATAAACATAATTGAACATGAAAAAGTATAAAAAAATTAACAAACAAAGGATTTATGTAGAATTTAGCTTGAATATTTGATGTTTTTTAAAATACATGTACGTAAAAAAACTAAAGAAATCGAATGGTCACCCTACTTTTAAACTTCATTTGTTTTCTTTTTTTTTCGATCTTCGTTTGTCTTCGTCGACAAAATGTTTTTGTTGTTTTTTATATCGCTTATATTATTACTATTGTTGTGTCCTAAAATAATAATAATATCAAATATCAAAATAATAACAGTGACATGAGTGACGGACAGACAGTTGTTACGTTGGAAATCATTGTCACAATTATATTTCGATTGTTATTTTGTTTTATATTATATGTCACTATTATTTTATTGAGATTTAACTGTGATTCACAGTAATTTCGCGTAAGGCATTATTTTTATTATAATCATCATCCCATCACGCCATATCACGATGCAGTATAATATTTTTCTCGTTAGGTCACCCGTCTTGAATACTTTTTATTTTGAATGTTTTTAAAAAAAATATTCTACAGTGTACTTATGTTACTTGATTCTTCATATTTAGATCAAGTTTTATTTCGCTCGCCAATAGCAGCGTCAACACAGCTGGATGAAAACGTCAATTTTATCATCAATCGTCAATATTATTCGGTGAAAAATTTGGAGCATTTTCCGAAGAAAAAATCCGAATGAATGCTTGCGTTTCCCGTCCTAAGGGGGACGCTGTTGCAAATGGCAACGGTTTGCTGAAATCAATCACGATCTATATGTAATTAAGTGACAGAAGTTCGTTGTAGGATACTTTTTCAAATGCATTTAAAATAATAAGTCGAAACTGTTACATACATATTTAATCCTTCAAAAATAGGCGCTATTGCTTCATTTTTATTAACACTACAGTACTCGCGCCTTCAAGTACTCATTGAGTGCTCGCGCGGGGCACATGTGTCACCCATTACCATAAGAAATTTTGAGTATTAAATTTAACGGTATTCAGAAAAACAAGTTATTATATTATACATCAGCTTTATCTTTACCATATACAGTTAAAGGTCAACATAAATTGTCTTAGATTTTATAATTATGAACAAAACAATAAACTTCTATAAAAATAACATATTTTGGACTTGTTGATATCAGCACCGTTTTGAACTATAGGAACATTCTAAATTAACAAAAAACTTGTCTCATTATAATGTTTTATATTATATCCTTACTATTCAATCATAATATCATCGCTATCGGGAAAATAACAACTTCCGTACAAAATAAGTATGTATTTCACTCGTGATATTTCGTTTCTCGAGAGCTCGCGCGGGGCACATGCGTCACCCAGGAACTTTGTTTGCTATATTGCGCAGCTGTAAATGCGCTGTGACGACTGGTGTGCTGCTGATGGGAAGTATGTCTCATATTTGAGGAATATCTAAAAGAACAGCACTGTATCGCAGTGCGTTCAGAAATTATTTATCAATTTTACATAGTGATGTCACCCACGCGAGCACTGTAGTGTTAACACATTGCATGCAGCAGATATCTTACTGACTATCTCAGTCGTGGGAGATATCATTATACGGTAAACAAAACATACTATACTATATCCTCACGCCGTATCCTAAATGAAGTAGGCAGAGAGGATAGAATGCCATATAGATCCATCCATATATATTTCTTTCGCTTCTCCATCCATACAACTTCTCAAACACCGACATCAATTTCTTTTACTCAACGTATGGTTGAATTGAATTGAAATGTAAAATGTCTTAATTTTTTGGAACACCTGCCTTTTACAGGACACTCGAAAACTTACGGAGAAGAATAGAAGACCAATTCTTTACCGGATGCTCCACGGGATTCAAAATAATCGACGTTCACATAATTATATTATGTAGTCTGTAATAAAATCCGTACTTTGTGATTGCTCTTTTTTCACATCAATATCATCTCATCTCTATAGTTTTTATTTTTTATAAACCTTTTTATTTTGTATACCTATTCACTTTTTTAATCTTTTTGACAACATTTTCAGACCTAGATCTTACACAAAAGTCCCGGAATGTCGGGATGTATAACAGAAATAAAAGAAAACACATCACTGTCTGTTCTAGACAGACTCGTCAACCTACGCAGGGACCTTTGATCTTTAGGAGTGATGTGTAAAGAAAGAAAGATGTAAAACATCTTCCTTTTTATTTTTTCACTATACAAATTTACTCAAGCACTTAATTTTATTAGTATCAAAGAAAATAAAAATTCTTAAATATTTTTTTTTCACATCCACCCTGTTTTTTAAGAATCTGATTTTTATGTCATTTTTTTTGTGGTACGCAGAGAACTACTAGTATGTTTATTACCTATAGGCAGTTAATTTATGAGCTTCACTTATACTTGTTATAATTTTTTTAAAAGATGTATCTGGGTTTTTGATAAAAACCCAAATACAACCTTATAACCACCTTTCACAGTAAGCTAAAAGCTTGTGTCGTGAAAGGGGAGTTTCCCGGCACCTGGGATCGAACCGCGAACCTCATGTCCATGAGGCCAAGACTCTACTTCAATATTGAAGGAGACCCACCGACCACCCGGATATCGCAGAAGTCTGGGGACTTCCATGTATCCGAATTCTACACTATACAAATCTTGTCCACACCGGAGGCGCCATAGTGGGCAGCCTGAGGGGCTGGCCTGCCAAAAACCAACATAACCTCCATGTGTGGAATCTTTTGACTATACTCCTTTGATGTCCCTCTAGCCGAGAGAAGCAAATACATTCACAATATAAAACTAACAATATATTTACAAAGGCATTTCCTTAACCTAGATAACAAATCAATATTTAAAACAAAATAATAGAAATAAAAATTAAGTAAAAAAAGAAATAAAAAATGAGCAGAGAGCCGAGTTGAGGTGTCCGGAAACTTCTTTAAGTATTCATGCCGGTGAACCCGAGGGTCGCCGATACTGGAGTCTTCGCAGACACGCTTCCCTACCCAAGGGACATCCCTCCTAGACCTAAGACTCTCCACCAAGGGAGACATGACAGCACAAAAAACGAAGAAATGAGTTCGCCCGCGACAGCCACGATCACACAAGGCAAAATCAACCATCAAGCTAACACAATTCCAGGCAAACCTCCGACGAACTCGTCATCAACTATCCCCTCGGAAGCACATGGCAGGAACCAGCCTTCTCCATTAAGAGCGACTCTGCACCAATTGCAAAACTCTTCATTGAAACGGTATATTTTGAAAAAGATACGTTCAGGCCACTCATATATTTATAATACGAATCCAATAAGAATATTTCGAAGTATGCTTAAATGTTTATTTTAATAGTAGGTATATGAATCAGTGTGAGTTCGCTGGCTACCCCACTTTTTAGAGAGGTTGTGATTGTTGTATGTATAATAATATTAATAAGTGTTTTAGAAGTGTCATACATATTTAATGATATTTATTTGCGACACACAAAGTGAATGGGTGGCCCATTTCAAAAAGGGTTGATCCATTGCTTTGATGTGGTTTTTCAGAGGGTGTGGAGCAAAAAGGGCAACGTTAATATTATGGTAATGTGATATTATAATAAGGGATATATCAGCTGCTATATAATGTACACATTATACATAGGAATAATAATAATGGTAGATACCTGCTTACTTAATGCCTTAACCCTTTAAGGTCTAAGGGAAGTCAATTTCCAAAAAAATCTCAATTTTCGAGATTCCAAAATTTAAAGTACTTTTTAAAATAACTTTTATTGTGTCGTGATATTTACTGTCCCGAAGTATTAAACTATTTAATATTAATGAACGACGGTGCTTGGTGGAAGATCATGGTCAATTCATAAAGAAGACTCCAATAGTGACTTTCTTATTTGCGAACCGGCTTTCAACAGCTTTCGCTCTCATCATCAGGCTAACGTACGTTTTTTTCATTAGCTTGATGAAAGCTGTAGCTCTTGAAACACATTGTGGAGGTACTTAATATAAGAATTTTATTTTTCTTAATTAAAACATTTGCTTCAAAAATGTGAAATTAATAATTTTCATGTTATTGCACTTTTGTCTTCTTTATTTTATTATTATTTTTCGTTTATTGTCATCATACATACATACATACCATCACGCCGCTTCCCTCGCGGAGTAGGCAGAAAGGATCGAGCGCCACTTCCTTCTATCCTTGCATACATCTTTCGCTTCCGTCACTGTCATACAATTCCTCATGCATGCTCTCCTGTTCAATGTGCTCAACACGTGACCGTCCTGTAGGATTTGATTTAAATGATCTTGCCATTTAATCCTCGGACGTCCACGTCTCCGAGCACCATTCCTCTTAACTCTCATTCCACATTCCTTTCGTATATTACTGTTAAGCACAAGATCTCTCAGACTTTTACCACACATCCTTCTCAACGATCCCATTTCAACTGCATTTATGCCCCTTTCATCCTTCTTTTACCATGTCCAGGTCTCACTTGCATACATAAGTGTTGGCACTAAGATAGCAGAGTGCACCAACCTTTTAGCTGTGGTGGATATGTTTCTATTTGTAATTATTGGTCGGATTGCACCATTTATCTTATTGCCAGCAACTTTTCTCCTTTCTGTATCGCTTTCACACTTCCCATCTCTCGTGAACAAACTTTATTGGCATCATTATATTAAATATGGCAATCATCAAAATATTGTTTAAATTAGCTTTGTAAACATTTTAATTAAATAGAGGTCATACCATAATATTAATTAAACCATTATTTATTGCATTGTGTCTGCGTTTTTGGACTCAGAATAATATTTTTGGGAAACAATTTTCCAAACCATGAAAAAATTACGTTACCTCATTGCATTTTATAGCTCTAATTCTTCCACTTTGACAATAAAACATATTAAATTGATATTTAAAATTCCTTCTAGAAACCATACGATCCTGAAAAGGTTAAATCAAAGTATAAATATTTTAATACGATCCAAAATATTTGTATAAGTATATTTGTATGTAAATTGATATTATTAAAGACATTAAGATGTTACTTGCTGGAGCAATTACATTTGAAGGCCAATGCGATCCCAGAATATATCATATATGGAAACCTTAATTAGACGGCTATTGTGGCCTTTGCACATGCCAGTGGCACATTCTTACCTTGAATCACTAGGCTCCTAGTTCGATTTTCGATTAGGGTAAAAGAATAATAAACTTTTTCAAATTGTACCGGGTGTTCCATGTAATATGTGCAAAGATATTGCATAAGCAATGCTGATATTTAAATATCCTTGAAATCCGGTTCTCGATATAAAACGTTAATGTGGACACAGTGTTTTATTTATGATAATTTGTTTATTTAATTATCAAATAAACGGCTAAGGCCTTTTCAAAAACTTAAACATTTTTGTCATAGCGTGCTCAGTTATAAATCTTTTATATAATTACGAAAAATATCGAGAATTTAAACAAAAATCAAACACAAAATGGATTCTTTAAATTACTCAATTAAGCTTTAAATTCAAAAGTAAACTTTGTCAACAAGGTAAAAAATCATTATAAATCATCTGTTCTCACAATGTTTACAATACCTAATCCTTGATAAGTGCAGCTATTGTTTGCAATTCTTTTGTTTTTGCAGATGTTTTAACAAAATATTAGTCGGTATTGTATCGCTCGTCAATGGTATAGGTTTACCGAAATCGATCACAATTTAAATAATCAAGTAACGGAAGTGCACTGTGGAATATTCAATATATTCAAAATGTCTCGAATCTGTGACATAGTTAATCCTTCTTAAATCAATGATATTTAAATTAATTTTGGGTACATTGAAAACTTAAAGTAATAAAATTCAATCATAAAGAATTTAACATGAGCTTCCACCAATTACCGTGGGTCAACAAAATTGAATATACTATACAATTGGTTTATTATTAGTATCTTAAACTACTTGAGCAGAAATATTTTCATTGGATGATATTAAATTTGGTCATAGTATATATTCATTTGTCAACCCGATTCCCTGAGGGGAGGCGGGTTTAAGTCTAGTGTAATATAAACCAATAAAGTGTACCTACTCAGAATGCTTTTGACAGGGTAGATTTCCAAGAATTGAAACTTTGAACCAATTTATTTATACCGTGCTTAAATCCAAGAATAAATAAAATATTAATTAATAACACTCCCCTCATTTTTTTTTGTCAAACCTAAACTTTTAATATTCCCCATTGAATCTTCGGAATATAATAGTATTCTCACACATTTCTGTAAGTTTATAAGTGTCCTGTAAAACATTTATGTGCTCACAAAAATATATTTTACATCTTAAGTTCAGAGATGAAGCAGACAAACATCCTTAATGTTTTAAAATTTTCGCTGGCGCCCAACTTGTGGCATATGCCGTGATGATAATAGAAAATAAGTAAGTAATACTGCAAAGGCGGGTATTAATAATAAGACATCGAGTTTAAGACATTAAAAAACTCCAATTGTTGCCAACCATTCTGAATGTCTTATATTTACATTGTATAGAGAGGTCGACCAATTATGATTATTTAATACAATTAACCCATTGGTCAACCATTTGTGAGAGACGACGTTATAGAATAGGTGGAAATGATATCTATCGGCATCTCTTGCGAGAGTTTACACACTGTTTACTCATTTATTCATACTATCACGGAATTTCCCACAAGGGTGGAAGCCCCTACTACTAATTGCATAATATAAATATGTTGTTCGTCTTCTGTTAAGTAGAATAATAATGTTAAGACGTTCAGTTTAACTACAAAGTCTTCCTTTTCCAGCACTTCTTTACTTTTTTGCATGGCTTCAGTTTCTGTTGATTTTATTAAGTAGATTGCTGCGTTCAATAGTCAATCCAAATCAAATCCTTGATTCTCGTCCAGAAAGCCAATGCACCACCTCTGGGGTCAATTTATGATTGTCAGTCCAGTGTGCTACATACTTTATTCCTGGACATTCATTCCTCCACCTTTTACAGTTTTAATAGGACACATTAACAAAAAGAATAGGAAGATTTTTTCGTGGTTTTCGATTTCAATTTATTATTATTAAATATTATTTGAAAGGTTTTTTTTTAATTTAATATTATTATATGTTTATTAAAACATAAAAGGGTTTATTTTAATCCGTTTATGTTGATCAAATATAAGGATTAATTTCAAAACGGATTAAAAATTATTTTACAGAGAAAAACCTAAATTACAATCTCTAAAATAAACAAAAAGGTACATTTATATTATAGGTATGTCGAAGACTAGCTTTAACGGCAACATCTCTCAGAGTGTAATAATCATCGCCATCTATCGAAAAAGATCATAAATAAACTTGCAATTTTTTTTCATCCTAATGCAAGCATAAATTGCTCAAAACAGAGTTGATCTATAACTGTTTTTTTTTTAAATTTTCAAGTATTTGTACCAGCACTGTTTAGTTCACAAGTGGGGAAGCCAACATCAAGCTTATTTTATTAAAAAAAGTACAATTTTTTCTCTGTATTTTGTTTTATAAAAAGCAGGTTTTCTTTTTTTTATATACGCGGCGGCAGAATTGCCATCCACACTTCTCAGCATTATACAACCAGATAAGTCTCCATATGATCAGTCATGGTCACACAAAAACTTAACAGTCTAATGCCGGGAAAAATTCACCTATCCAGATATACAGGATATCAAAGGATTAGGCTCAAAACGCGGGATCAAAATACCAGCATTGTGCCTGAAATATCTGTGTTCAAAAACTTTTTTACAATATTACAAGTGTTTATTATAATAGATTTTTGAATTTTAATATACAAATTAACCGGTAAATCTAATTTTTGTAAATTATTCATTAAAGATTTCGGAGTTACCCCTGTAGCTGACATGACTAAAGGTATTATATAAACGGATGTAGAATGCCAAATATTTTTTATTTCTCCTGCTAGTTCTGTATATTTACGTATTTTTTCTGCGACGGTTGTTTGTATATAATGTGTATTTGGAACAGCGATGTAAATCTAGAGAAATTATACATTTTAATTTTTTTTATTAGATATTATGATATATTACGCTTTACGATACCACCACAAGAGGGGTAGCCAACGAAATAATTGCGTATAGTTAACACGCAGATTCTCTCTCCGTGTAATGTAATAAGATAAAAAGGCATTCAGGTTGGTAGCATGCCTAAACGTTGAATTATACAAAGATGTTTATTGTGAATACGTGCCTTTTACAGAACATTTAAAAACATACAGAAAAGAGTGGGAGACCAATTGTTTATCGAAGACTCCACGGGATATTCCTCAGATAAATAGATTTCTACAGGAAATTGAAAAACTTGAACAAAAAAAGATTAAAGATTTTTTTTGTATTATTACTTTTATTTCTGGATTTCTTCTTATTCAAAATCCCCTCAGGATATCTTAAGAGCATTTAAGCCTTCTGTAATAAATAATATTACTTACAATATATAAAGAATAATAAAAGAAAGGGGAAGGATTATGTCCTTCTCCTAATATAATAATGGTTAATTTATATTTTTTTCTTCTTATTGCAATACTTACAGTCGAAGAATTTCGTAGTAGGGTAAACAGTTGTACAACTGGCTGTCAAGGAGATAATTTAAAAAATATGTTTAATACAGGTAAACACCGTAACCGAATATCGATGGTTTAGAGCACAGAAAACATATGTCCACATTTGACAGTTTAGAGAAAACAAGTTTCAGGTTATCAATTAATTAACTAATTTTAAATTAATTCAGAAGATGTACTTGATAGACATGTGCTTTTTAAGAATCAAGAAAGTCGATAAAATGCATTTTCAAATATATTATGTGACATGTTAGATCTGTGCACAAAAAAAAGATAATTTAAGAACGTGTGACATTTGGTTTTAATTAAATATTTCAATAATGATATTCATAATTATGTTATCAGAAGAAAGATCATGTTGCAACCGATCTTGTAGGTACATAATAATTAACTCAATTTTCTAAATAGTGGACATGTGTCTTTTGTGCTTTAAACCATCGATATGACAACACTAACTGCTGATTGCAGATGTTTTAGGTCAGTTATTTGAAATGGTAAATTGGTAAAATGGTTAATCCATACATACCATCTTGGTGTTTTCCA
The DNA here is from genome assembly GCA_947579605.1 of Athripsodes cinereus. Lineage (NCBI taxonomy): Eukaryota > Metazoa > Arthropoda > Insecta > Trichoptera > Leptoceridae > Athripsodes > Athripsodes cinereus. The sequence goes on from OX388328.1 coordinate 4,845,775, forward strand.
CAAGTGACGTAGCCAACAAAATAATTGCATGTATAAAATTTGTCATCTACAGTTTTTTTTTTTTAAAGATGTATCTGGGTTTGTTTGTTATAAACCCAAATACAAACTTATATACCTTTCACAGTAAGCTACTAAAAGCTTGTGTCGTGAAATGTTAAAGTATTCAAGGTGGATGGAATACTTCATCGTTGAGTTGAAAATGTTAAATTTCTTATATGTTTTACGAATAACTGCTTTTTACAGGAAACTGGAAGACTTGCGTAAAAGAGTGGGGTAACTATTCTTTACCGGGGACTCCGCGGCTTATCCCTATAGTTAACATTGAACAAAAGATGGACTTGTTACTAAGTAAATTACGGGTAGCTTTCCTTGATCTACCCTTCGGGCCGCCTCTGTGGGCAAATGCGGATAAATAAGATTCGAAGACTCTTGAGATACCAGGATATTTAGAGGTTCATTCAATAAGGAAATTACAGTGTTCTCGAGGTGCTTCGGTACGTTAAAGACACTTTAATGTTGTCCAATAATATTTTTTTTTCAACAACACATTAATAATAATAGGTACATAAAATGTAAACAATCAACTACTACATAATAATAAACCATAAGCATTGCCCCAATCAGAATTTCTCCTGGCATAAGAGGCCAAGTAAAAGTGACTTAATTTATAGTTATTACGTCTTCCACTCAAACCAAAAGCGTAAAATAATAACGAATGTACAATCATGCTTGTACGATTGTAATTATTATTATCAGAATAATATTAAAAAAAAAACTTAACATACACGGCCAATCTCAACACAGTTTCCCCTAATATTCCAGAGTTTTATTATTATTATTATATTGTATATATTATTATTATTATTATTGCTTTATTATTTTTTCGTTTTGTTTTAATGTTTTCCGAGGATAACGCAAGGAGTTAGGACAAGATTACCGAAATCCTCGATGTACTACCGCACAAGACAAAAACTGGAGTTTTTGTAATAAGTTTATTACCTTTTGCATAATTCCTCGAATGATAATGATGATGATTCTGGGTGATTTTATTTTGACGCCGTTTAACAGTCCCTAGACAGTCTCAAGGGTGCCGGTGAGGAGTTCAGTTTTCAATTTGCTTCTGAAAATATGTAATAACACCCTCAAATCTCTTCACAGAATGCTTACTGGGAAGAGATTCGAGAGTGTTTTAAGGTTGATTTCAAAAATTGTCTTGCATATATCGGTGTGGTCAATAATTATTTGATGAACAAGTAATTTGATCAGCAAATACTCTGTGTCAATGCAGAGAAAATTTAAAAGTCTAAATATTTATTTATTTAATTATACCTACATCTTCAACAGGGATACAAACAGTCATAATTATAAATAATGTTGATCAGAATAATACAAAACCATAAGTGGACCAGCAAAGTCCCCTATTATTAGCAGTATGCTAATTACAATAATTTTTGATACACCTCAGAGCCAAGCATGTGGAATTCACAACAATCAGGGTTTTTACAACAACAAAAAAAAACATACGTAAATGTTACCAGTTGAATCAAATGTCGAAATTAGACAAAATATTTTTTGTCTTTACATATTCATAAATTCAAATGAAAATCAACTATATACAATTGAGAAAATTAGTAAAGATAATGAAGAGTAGCAAAAATCTTTCAATTTCCATTCTGACCTGTTCCACGAAGACGGTTTGTCATCAATGTACACACCTAGATCCTTAACAAAGGTAACAAAAGCAATGGAAGTACTATTTGGCAATAACATGGGTAACGAAGACACATCAACCTGAGAAATGAATTTACGACTACCTAAAATTTCAAATGATTGCCAAGCAGGTCATTCTGCTCACACCAATGCCAAACCCCACACAGATCCAAATTCGTTGAGTTGATCGCAGTTACAATGTGGCTAGACTTAATATGTGAATACAGATCATTCGAGTATAAGTTATGTGTACAAGAAAGATTGTTGGTCATGGTTGTGACAAATATTGAAAATAATAGGGTAGAAAGGATCCCCCCTGAGGGACGCCTGTAGCCAAATGACTATTATCTGAAATACCGTCAGATGTGTAAATTTTTTGAAAACGTTGTTTAAGGTAAGTATTGAACCAACGCAGACAGTTTTCAGACACATCGAGACACCTTAATCTAGCGAGAAGCAAATTGAAATCAACGCAGCCGAATGCATTGCTAAAGTTAAATACGGAAAAAGTGAGTCGTCTTTCCTCCATCGCAAATCTGATATTCTCAGTCATCTTCAACAGTACAGAAATGGTGCCGTAGCCCTTTTTAAAGTCAGACTACATATATATAAAGGATTGAAAAGATATTGCTAATTGAGATAAACCGATAGCTGGAAAGTTTTTTTAGGATTTCAAACCCTAATTCAACATTTTAAGTAAATTTTAATTCTTTAATACGAAAACTGTAGATTTCACCTCAACAAAAACTCCAAACTTTAACCAGCGTTCAATATGTTTATCCACGTACAGTTTCTGTATATACCTTATAACGTTACTTATACATACATACATACCTGGTTCAACCTGCGACCCCCTAGCGGGGTAGGATTAGAGTACATACATTGTATTACAGCGCAGAAAGTAATAGTATTAGTAGCATTTGGAGTTGGGCATATTTGAAAGAAAAGTTGGGTAGATATATTTTTATTATTTATGTATTATTTACTGTACCTACATTTGATTTCAAGCAAATTAACACAAAATATATAGAGGGCGTGTTTATCGCAAAGGCGCAATTTCTTCCAACTAACCCAAGGGCGACCGAAAAACAAATTATAGACTTACAATGAACTGTGATCCAAAACTTTACTTACTTAATTTCGTGTTAACAAGAAATATAATATGTGAAGAAGTGAATGCAAAGCTGGCGTATAAAGTAAATGCAATTTTTTTTTCAAAAACTTTGAATGTCCATACTGAAAAATTACGTCTCTTGACATGTGATATTTTGCTCCGGCATACTTATTATCTGAAAATATTGTTTTATGTCATTGACCTATATGGTATAGACTAGTAGTACAGTAATATTTTTCTCAGAAAACATGTTCCAAAGTTAATCATAATAACATAACTCATTACATGTACCATAGACGATTCACACAGACCTAATCAGTTTCAAACTAAGATATGAATCTTGTATTTTGAGTTCTAACACGACGATACACATAATTATATACAATGCACTAAACACCAATATACATTATTATTATTATTACTGACAAAGAGACGATTCTTACAGGGATCATTACAGCAGAAGGCCAATGCGATCCCAGAAGAAAATCAACAACATCTAGACAACAACACAACAATTACAACACATTCTCAATCATCCTGACAAACTCCGCATACGTCACGCCAAATATATCAATGTGTCTAGCCAGACCGTTAAATATTTGAATAGCCCTTCCTATTGGCGACTTTGCCAATATGTTTGTTCTACTTTGAGGTTGATAAAAAAAATCGTGATGCCGAGAACGTCCATATGCATCGGGAACATATATGTTAAAATTTTCCAGTATTATTGGATTAAATATGATACCATTGAGCAATTTGAAAAAGTGACGAGCACAGAATATATCTCGGCGATGTTCCAACGTATCGTATCCAAGACAACCCATTACGAACGAAGATGGAAACAGGTAGGGATAATATCCATATATCTTCCAATACAGCGACCTCAAAAATCTTTTTTGTACTTTTTCCACCATCAAAATATATGCGTCTTCTGATGGACACCAGATAATTGAACCTGACTCTAGAATAGTCCGAACCAATGAATCATACAAAGCTTCAACGTATCTGGGTTCTGGAAATGGTTGGAGTGTCTTAGTATCGTATGAGTAGTATCTGCAATACCCAGAGCCAGAATAATATGTAAAAGGTTATTCTTCGTTTTGTCCTGGCCGAAAATCGATCCTCATGGATCTCGCGACTCAAAGGCAATAAATAAATTTGTGCAAGAAGCATAAATATTGCCTTGAGGTAATGTCTTCCAGTAAACCTAATACAATGTTTGACATTTGACATGCTGTTTCACTCTACAACAGTAAGATGCTAAAGGTTTCTTTCATGTGTTTGAAGCATTCACAGTAATAATTAATACGTTTGTCTAAACCAGTGCTCCGCAACCGGTACCGTGAGCCGAATACATGTGTGCCGCGGTCAAATAAAATGTAATTTGAAATTTTACATTTTTTCATTATATATATTTTATATCCAATGACAAATTATTTTTCAAAATGTTGTATAGAATAATAATAATTACCTATTATTATATAAAAAAAATATTATTAAATAATCATTAAATTAAAGTTTATTGTAAAATGCCGGCAAACTCCCCTTTCACGACACAAGCTTTTAGTAGCTTACTGTGAAAGGTGAATAAGGTTGTATTTGGGTTTATAACCAACAAAACCCAGATATATCTTTAAAAAAAAAAAATTGTGTATTAATTTAATAATTTAATACCTATACATTTTGAGCTTTTGGTGTGCCGCAAATTTCTAGGAAGAATTTTGGTGTGCCGCGGATTTCTAGGAAGAATTTTGGTGTGCCGTGGAGTTCTAGGAAGAATTTTGGTGTGCCATAGATGAGAAAAGGTTGCGGAGCACTGGTCTAAACCAACCTTAAATGCCTCTTTTCTAGTTATACATAGTTTTGTACAACCCATAAACCCATTAAAGAACAGTACAATAAAGAATAAAGCAATCAATGTCTCTCAAACCTTGGAACGTGAACGTGATTGGTCGCATTAAAAATTTTTTTTGAATCTCTGGTCTATACAATAAAGGTTAATGTTTTATAAATATTTTTATCAGTATTCAACTACAATATACAGTTCGGGGGGGGGGGGCTTAACTGAAAGTTGTAAGGAGAAGAAGGATAAGACAGCAAAGTAGAAGGAGAAAAAGGAGTACCTACAGGTTGGATAACAGTTGTGCAGGATGAGAGAAGTGGTTGGATTAGCTCGGATTACGTTATGAAATGAATATTGCGAGAGAAAAAGTATCTTTGGATACTTATTGTTGTGAAGAAGAAAGTGGAAATATGGATTATGTTTACATGGTAAAAATATTAAAGGAGTGTTCATTTACTGTTTCGTAGAGTTTCTGGCGAAGAATATGCTACTTCCCCCCCCCCACTATATTTTCTGCAAGTTCTATAGTGTCCTGCTGTGAAAGCCAAACATTTGTAAAGTGAAAGTTTGGGTTAGTTGGAAGTGATCGCGCCTTTGCGATAAACTCGCCCTCTTTATATTGATTGTGTTTAATTTGAATGTATACCTTTTATGAAACTTTTTGTAATCAATGTACAGTGAAGAAAGAATAAATAAATAAATAAAAAACAAATACATCTTCAATTCAGTAGTGATGAACTGCCACCCATCCTGATAGTCTTAATTTTAATATCGACACAAAGAAAGCAACATGTTCGTTCAAAATAAGCAATTTATCTACTGGCGCTTTCAAGAAAAATGCCATGAAGGTAAAGACAGCTTAATTTGAAAAACAAATATACTTTTATCAAATGTGACATTTGTTTTAAAATAATACCTATCGTTATTCAATTTTTTTTTTAAATGTTTACCAACCATTCTTTGCAGAAATTGCATCTCCACAGCATTTATCAAAATGTCATCCTTGCTCTGCTATAAATCCTTTTTAGTATAAAAGGTGTGACTAGTGCAGATCAAGGTCACCCATGTTATAATCCTTTTATATTTCTTTATTATTAATTAATATTCAGTTCATATTTGAGTAGATATTTTGCGTCACGATGTGAAATTGATTGTATATTCCAATTTAATATTTTATGATGATAAATATGATATCCTTTCAAGTGCCTATGTATATACAAGTATCCCAAATCAAAACATAAACACATTCTGAAATGGTGTCCAGCTGTCCATTCAATAGCAAATTTTGTTAAAGGCAGGCGAGAAAGTTAGTTCAGAAGAACTTTTAAATTTATCTAATAGCTGTCTATTTTCACATATTATAAGAGACCCTTGCTATTGTAATGCTTTTTCAATTCTAGATTGTTTTCTTTAAGTTTCCTGAGAATTAAGGGCCAATATTATAAAGTCAGTTAGCTCAAGTTATTTTAATATGGTCCAAAATTTGATATAACTACTCGTTTTCAGCATTATAAACATCCGTTGATATTATTTCAGTAAAATGTTACCATCGGCTTTAACTGGCCGACCAACCAGGGGTTAGTTTTGACGACTAGCATTGCTGTCTCACTATTTGCCTGAAGAGAGAAAGAAATAACAATAGATGAATCTACGCACGTGTTTTGTTAGGATATATTCTCATAGCATCGCTGTCATTTACTCATTTGTTTTGTGTAAATTATGAGATTGTTGGGTGAAGTTTTTATGAATGGGGAGCAGGTAGATAAAAGGAACAGGCAAGATCTTATGTGACCACCGGTTGAAAACAATGGGTACAGTAGGCAAAAAAAAATCTTTTTAACGAATTGTCAAAATAGTTTTATAATACAGTATCTAGTAGAATGTACGAACAGATTGCCATCCGTTCGTAAAGTGTCGACATACATACTTACGAATATTGGGTTCCTCGTTTATAATTTCGACCCTTAAAAAACACGTGTATCTACTACCAAGTTATAATTATAATAAAAATCTTTTTGTTCAAAAAAGTATACAATAGAAAGAAAACTATTATATTCTATTTTAAAATAGTTTTTTTTCTTTTGTACAATTTTTTTGTGAAAAAAAAAAAACAGAATGAACACAATGCGCGTAAATAAGTAACGATAGTTTGGAAATGTTGAACAAATGAAAGAGGAAAGAATGTCAAACAGGATAAACTTGCTTGAAAGAAGTGGTGAGAGGAAGCGCGATTGCCTAAGAACCACGTGGCTTGATCTCCTGGATCAAATTCTCAAGGACGACCGTGTGTTGAGTAAGACGAACAGAGGTGCGTGCATAACAAATTCTATGAATGTAGAAGAGGCGAAAGAAGTATGTAAGGTTAGATTTATAAGGTGTTTCGTTCTCTCTGCCTACTCCACTTGGGACTCAACGTGAGAGAAGAGTATAGTATAGAAAAAAATCATTGCAACAACAATTTATATGTGGTGTTATTAACAAAAGTGTATATATAATTTGTATATTTCTTTTTAACAATAAATGTGGATTCTATTCTATTCCATTTCCTCACGCCATGTCCCAGGAGGGGTAGGCAGAGAGAACGGAACGCCATTTAGATCTGTCCCTACATACTTCTTTCGCCTCCTCTACATTCATACAGTTTCTCATGCATGCACGTCGATTTCTCTTACTCAACACACGGCTGTCCTTGAGAATTTGATCTTCGTGATCAAACCACGTGGTTCTTGGACGTCCGCGCTTCCTCACACCCCTTTTTTCAAATCAGGAATTAATATTACTTTCTTACTGACCTATAGGTGCCTGAATTTTATGTCTATAATCCCTTACTCTTAGAATACAAAACACACATCAAATATTACACATAATATACTAACAATGTGATTCTATAATAATATATTCTATGTATTTATTGTCTATTTATTTGTGTATATTCTATCTTTACAATATTGAGACCGTAATAATAAATAGTAATATACCAAATATTGCTATGATCGGAATAAATTTAACCGGTTTCGGATGACAAGCGCTGAATTGTTTTGCGCCAAAATTGGAACTATTCACTGTGTCAGTGTTTAGGTAGTAGAATACCATAACAAAATTTAAAAACAAATATTTTTTTCTACAATGTATATTATTGTAGAAGAAAATTTAATTTCGTCAAAATTTGAACGAATAATAAAAATTCTCTCTACTAAATTGTTTTAGTAAAGAGATATGAGATAAGTTTCTGTGACTAAAAATATATTTCTTATTTTTTTCTGTTAGTTTTCGAGTGTCCTGTATAAGGTAGTAAGGCATTCGTTAAACCTCAAGACATTAACCATCTTCCATTAAGCTGTGATGGAATATGGCACCCATTCTGAAAGCATTTTCTCTTCAAAGAGGACAACTTGCATGTTAAGACAATTTACACAAAAAGAGTGAGTCCCAAATTAAGATACAAATCTTGTATTGCGGTGTGTGTGTGACACAGGTGTGATTTTCAGTGAGAACATGCAGGGCACATATAAATACACGTTGGTGATCTTGATTTCGCCAAAAATGTCAGATATGACAGTTAGTCAGAAGAGGGACGATATAGTGTCAGCGCAAATATTATTTTTACCATCACAATATTTGAACCCATCTATACACGTTGTTTGACTGTTAACGCATTGGTGTCGTGATATTTGTATGGGATAGAGGTCGATTATATTTTAGTGAGACATCGTGATCACATCATAACATATTATGATGTTATTTCTCTAACGCAACATCAATAATTTATACCGTGTTTTATATTTCGGATTATCTTTAAATAAAAAAAAAATGTTTTGTCTTGAATAATTCTGAAATATGTTTGATAGTTCGTTGCCTTGTGTTCTTTTATTTAAAGGATACGTGGTAGGGATTGATCTATATGACGTTTCTTTCTCTCTGTTTACCCTAATTGGGATACGGCATGAGGATAAAGTATCTATACATACATATGTACATATCATGATGCCGCTTCCCTCGCAGGGTAGGCAGAAAGGATCGAGCGCCACTTCCTTTTATCCTTGAATACCTATTTTGCTTCCGTCGCTGTTATACAATTCCTCATGCAGGCTGCTCTCCTGTTCAATGTGCTCAACACGTGACCGTCCTGTAGGATGTGATTTAAATGATCTTGCCATTTGATCCTCGGATGACTACGTCTCCGTACGAGTTCGTTGGTAGCCTGGAGGTAGAGTCTCGGCCTCATGAACAAGGGGTCCATGGTTCGATACCAGGTGCCGGCAAACTTCCCTTTCACGATACAAGCTTTTAGTAGCTTACTGTGAAAGGTGTATAAGGTTGTATTTGGGTTTATAACAAAACCCAGGTATATCTTTTTTTTTTAAAAAACCATTGCTCTCAGCCAAATGTATTTCTTGGTCATTCTCTCCTCATTAATTTTTTACACGTGCCCAAACCATCTTAACTTATTTACATTTATCCTTGTAATTACACCAACTTTCATTCCACATTCCTTTCGTACATCAATGTTACGCACACGATCTCTCAGACTTTTACCACACATCCTTCTCAACGATCTCATTTCTACATTTATGCATTTATGCCACTTTCATCCTTCGTTAACCATGTCCACGTCTCACTTGCATACATAAGTGTTGGCACTAAGATAGCAGAGTGCACCAACCTTTGGATATAGTAATGCAGTACCTAGTTATATAGCTCATTCTGTTTCAAGTGCTACATTGATTCAAGTAATTGCTACGAATACTATACACAAATCTTCTTCTTCTCCTTGGGCACTTATTAATCCCACATGGTTGTGGCGTCTGCCTTTCTTGTTTGGTTACGCCACTTGGTTCTGTCGAGTGCATCCTCATGGGAAACATCACAGCTCCTCATGTCTTGTCTCACTATTTCACGCCAACTGCGCTTTGGCCTTCCTCTTGACCGCTTGCCGATAATTTCGATACATTGTGCTTTATTGCTAACATACTCGGATGGTCTCCTGGCAACATGGCCATACCATCGTAATCTGCTCTCCAGCATTTTATCTGAGATCTCGCATTATAAACAATCGACAAATTTACCGCAAAGGCTAGTTTACCGCAAAGGCACCATCTCTTCCAACTAACTCAAGATATTTTACTTTTATATTCAGATTTTTCACAGGCTACCTCACTTGTGAGAGATAGAAGTTGCAATAATGTAGATATTTTGAAAATATTTCTAGTTTTCAAAGGCGAATTTAGCGAATGAGAAAAACCTTAAGTCGATACATACTAACATTTCAGACGAACATAACCAAGTATGTCTACCTATTTTGTACCTTCGTCTACACACTCCATCTTTCTCCTTTTCCTACACTTTCCCCTTTAACTCGCTCCACCACCCTCTTATTACATCCCTCAGGAGGGGGGGGGGACACGTCCATGTTAAAGTAGAAAGGAAGGCGTGAAGAATGACTGAGATTGTCAAATTCGAGGCGTAAAATATATTTTTTTATTAAATTTTATTTTATCAATCTTTTTTTAATATTTTGGGATTTGCCACAAGTTGGGTAGTCAATTGTCCAGTTCTCTAAACAATTAAAAATGCCTTATATTCGAGGAATCACCATTCTTGTTAATTAATAATTAAAAAAGTCTAATTTTCGAGATATCACGATCACAATTTTGATTGTATATTTGTATCATGTTTTCAAAACACTACAGAGAGTGAAATATAATAATCGCACTGTTAAACACATATGTTATCTTGTTACATTCAATAGTTAAACAATTTCAAATATTTATTTGGGGGAATGAAAAAAGGTACAATTATTAAATATTTATAAGACAATCAAAACACTGTTATAATTTTCACCACATTTATTCAAACTCTAACGTTTTCGCCCACTTCAATAAGCATTCTCAAGAGTACTGAAACAATAAAAATGTCACCTACAAAAATTGAAGGTGGTCAAAGAGGGGGGAGAGGGGTGGGTGCAGGGATTGCAGTAGAAGAGTTGACTACCTTCAATTTTTGTAGGTGACATTTTTATTGTTTCAGTACTCTTTAGAATGCCCATTGAAGTGGGCGAAAACGTTAGAGTTTGAATAAATGTGGTGAAAATTATAACAGTGTTTTGATTGTCTTACGAGTATAAATATTGAATATGAATTTTCACAGTGTGAACACAAACACCCTTCAACAATTGTACAATTATTATTTTTTTCCATAACTAAATATTTTTTATATAAAGGGAATCGTGTTTATTTTATAGTAATTTGTTTGTGGAATTGAAAGAGTGGCGTTGATTATATGTAGGCATTATTAATTTAATTAAAATTTTCGATATTAAAAAAAAAAAAACAGTATGTATGAGTAACGTGTGGCATCTCATTGCTGCTATAGAAGTTGAGGTAAATGAGTGTAGATAATAATATAGGTGGGGCAAAAGTCCCGCTACCATTTTGATTGCCTATAACTTTGTTCAAAGAAGAGATAAGTTGGTTTCGTTTTCATAAAAGGTTTATTTGGTCTTTACATTTTTTTCGTTATGATTGGAAAATTATATCGGCTAAATGGTGACCGCGATTCGCTATGCAACTCTCAGCTCTCTTAAAGACATTTTTCATGACATCCTGTAACACTTCAGGCTGAATTTCTTCAATTTCGTGATGAATATTGTCTTTAAGATGTTGTAACGTTTGGGGCCCATTCACATAAACTTTTGATTTTAAAAAACTCCATAAGAAAAAGTCTGGTGCTGTTAAATCCGGAGATCTGGCTGGCCATGCTAACTCACCATTTCGCGAAATTAGTCTTTGTGGAAAAATGTCATTCAATTGAATTGAAATTTTGTCACTATTTCTGCTCGTTCTTGTGGCGTATATTTATCCATTATTAAATTTGGGCGTCTACACTCCACAATGCTTAAAGCGAAACTGATATAAACGTCACGTAGCCAAAATGGCGCGCAATCAAAATGGTAGCGGGACTTTTGCCCCACCCTATATAATGAGTGTATAGTACTTGAAATAACTTTGAGAAGGTTAATTTTAATAGAATTAAAATAGATTTAAAATAAAACACTGTATTACTTTCACTATAAATAATATTTGACTCAGTTCCTAATAAAAACTCACTGATGATGGGTGTCTACCCAAAAGGCCCATGAGTCAAATATAGTGAAAGTAATACAGTGTTTTATTATAAATCTATTTTAATTCTACAGACAAATGGTTACTTATTAACAAAAACATATCTATATATTATTATGAGCAAGTTAAAATATTTGCAGGGGTATTATTTTATCACCGCGACTCTCGAGTTGAAATTCCCTGAATCGAAAAATCCATCACGTATCAGTTAGATAAAAGTTGTAACCCGTCACGTAGACCGGATTGCTTTACGTTACTTACTGACATAACCTATGCATTATAATATTAGAACACAATACATAATATAGGTACCAATATATTATACATACGTACGTACTCAAAAATACTCATGTATTACTTTCACATAAATTTATCTGTGATATACCAATGAAACGTATAGAAATATATTTTTGTTTCATTGTATGTTTTTAAAAACGCGACGGATAAATTTTCATCCACACTTCTCAGCATTTACAACCAGATAAGAATCCATATGATTAGTCATGATCATGCAAAAATTTAACAGTCTAATGCCGGGGGAGCCCTTAAGGCAAATCTTAAGCCCTCCCTTTGAATTTTTGTTTCGTTGAGTCTGGATGATATAGGAGCTCAGCTCTTAAAACATCCAGGGGAAAGTGGTGGGAAAACCCTTAATGACAAAATATGTAATTGTTTTTAATCAATGTACAGTAAAGAATGAATAAATAAAAATAAATTCTAATGCCGGGAAAATTCATCTTTACCTACAGATATCTAGGAAATCAAAGGTTTAGGCTCAAAACGCGAGTTCAAAATATCAGCATTGTGGTATTCAAGTAATAGAATTCCATACATACATAATTTCAAATAGAAGAAAACTGAATTTATAAAAATCTTAAAATATTTGACTAGCGCCGTAGAGTACCTGGCAAAAAATTGCTCTCCCACTCTTTTTTGTACGTTTACGAGAGTCATAATTATAAACGGCAGATATTCGTAGAACCTTACGTATGAGACAAAACACATCCATCGTAAATTTAATTTTTTAGTGTTATGAATTGGAAAATCTGCATGTTGATTACTTGCAGTTAATCTGCTGGCTACCCCACTGTCACATATCGTCGTTGCATATTCAAAAAGGGACATGTGAATTCAGAAATTTTTTGACATTTCTAGAATAAACTGCTTATAATGACATCATAACCATTTTATATAGTGATTTTTAGTATCCAATATTAAAATTCAATACTTAAAGAATAATATCACATGCCAATAAAAAGTCCAAACTACAATTTTAATGCCTTAATGAACAGTTTTAAAAGAGTATGCCCAAATAAAAATGTGTGCACATGTCTCTTTTTGAATATGCAACGACGATATGCCATGATGGCATAGTAATTAAAAGTAGCAGAAGAAAGATTTCTTACATCAAAACATATGCAGTATATAATAAATATCTGACTGGATGACATGAGAACTGATGTTCTTAAAACATCCAGGGGTAAGTGGTGAAACCCCTCCCCTAATGTATGTACATAATACAAAATAATATAATATCTCTTTTTATATATAGTTTGGATTAAAATCATATTTAATTAATTAATACAACAACGAAGAACAGATTGAGAGATAGACAGTTTATTAGTACAGTCATTACACAGTGGTGGGGCTAGACTTTTTATATATTTTTTTTTATAATTTACAAAAAACACGGCCTTAGTCATTTGTATGACGTTTGTATTTATTTATTTATTAAAAACATAAACGGTTTGTACCTTTTACATAAAATCATACATTACACAATAATAAAATTACAAATTTCTAGTTTGAAGCATTAACGACAACTAAAAAACAATAACATTACAATAATTCATCCAAATTTATATTCGTATGAATTTTGGAGGTCATCCACTTATCCATCTCATCTTCTGCACATTATCAATCACAATCTTCCATAAATTTCATACAAAACACAGAAAATATTAATACAGTTTTAATAACAAATATATATTATATATGTAGGTACATACAAAACATGTAGGTATACAAAAGTATTATTTTTAAAAAAATTACCAAATAATTAGATTAAAACACAACAAAAGTAGAATAAGCCGTGCTACATTAATCAAAGTAAAAAATTCAGGCCAAGATTATGATTCAAAAAATGGGAGGATTGAAAAGAAAGTAAAATTTTGGAAGTCAGTAGGTTTATACTGCCCATACCTACTATCATAATATATATATTTTTTCAAAATCACGCGATTTTTTTCAAAATCATTACCCTCCCGTCCACAGACTTTTGAGATCTAAAAAAATATGATATTTCACGATGTAATCGTGATTTACCCCCAAAAAACAAGTTGAAGTACCTACAGTTTAAAACTTATCCAATATAAGATAGGTAGATACAACTTTTTTTCATATAATTGTTAAGACATGTACTTTGTATGTAGCTATGAAAAACACGCTGTTGTAGACATGAAGTACTTTTGTGCATGTATGAAAGGCTCGCCACTGCACATTACTCAATGTATATAGTTATAGACGTTTTGTAATTGAAATAAGATGGACGGGATGCTCATTGAATATGTTGTGATATAAAAGGATTGGGTGGCGGGTGAAAGAGGTTGTGTAAATAGGGAGTCCAAATATTTATGATTGGATTGGTGTGTTTTTGTCTAAATTGATTAAATGTCGTCAATATATTGTGGATAATATAGGAGCTCAGCTTTTAAAACATCCAGGGGAAAGTGGTGGGAAAACCCTTAATATATTGTGAAAACATAAAAAAAAATCGTAAAAATATTTTTTTTTGGCAAAACCAATCAGACATGTAGATTGGAGAACCATGTTTACACAATGTAACATTGTGCAAAATCTAATAGAAGTGAGAAAGGCGTCCCAAAGCTTACGAATTGGCTGTAGGCTGACTTAAGCGATCACTTTCGGTGTCCATGGACAACATTCACCAATTTCGCTATTTTCACTGTCACAATGTAAGGTCCACCAATCAAGAAACACTTAATGCAAACCATAGAACCAACCATTTTTTGGGATTGCACGGCTGAGACCGCAAGATGCTACATAACACCATTGCTAAGTTGATTGCACTGGTTGCGAGTTGAGGACAGGATCACATTCAAATCGTGTCGTCGTAAATAACATGTCGTTGCTATGCATTTCCGAACTTCTCTTCTCGGATACTGCTCCTCGCAGAGCTCTTCGATCGTCTGCAACGTCCATTGATAAGGTGAAAGAGTCCATCAGATACAAGACTTTCGTGACAGATCTTTCGGCGTTGCAGGTCCTGTGACGTAAAATACGCTGTCTGGCGATCTGCGGTGCCAGAGCAATATCATCGGTTTTAGAAGCAAAACGAAAGCCGTTTTTTGCCAGCATCCATGAGACAAACAGCACCGTAAAATAATACCAAAGAAGCAAGTTCTCCACTATCTTCATCACATTATTAAGGAAGCATATTACCACTTCTTCCCTTTTCTTTTTGCATCAAAACTTTTGGACTTTTGATACAAAATAATAAATAAAATAAAATAATCTTTATTGTACACTTTTTATATGGTACATATGGCGGGTTTATTGCCTGCAGGCAATTTCTAACAACCAACCAGTGGCTCGAGGCAAGGTATGAGATATAAAGTAGGTGTTGCCCTTTAAAAAACTTTTAAAAAAGAGTGGGAGATATTATCGTCTTTGTTGAAGCATGAATAATTAAAAATCAACTTTTTATTTAACTTCTTATTGAATATATATATTATCATCCCTATATTAATTAATAAAATGTAGGTGTATATTCTTATTATTCTCTGGTCATCTTCCCTTTGTGCTGCTCCTCTTTTCCTCTTCTCAGGATGACAAGTGGGGCAGATGAGGACCAACAAATATTATTTTCTCTTTAGATTATTCCTTTTACAATTACCTACAGCTCTTAGCTAATGCTTATACGTAATATTACCTTCTTACTTTGTGAAATTATATTATAAAATGGAATGAAAGAGATATAGGTACATATATTATTATTAATATTAATTTTCATAATAATAATATCATTGAAAAGGATGCCGTACCTACTAATCCTTTTCAAATTAGTATTATTTATATATATATATAATAATATTATAATGCTCCTATTTTACAGCAAATATTGGGTGGTGCAAATAAATTACTTTGCGAAACTCTTACTTCTTTCTGCTGAAGTTCTGGTGAAGTTTTCAGTGACCAAATACTGTAAATTTACAATTATTAATACCTTAGAAGGATGGACGAATTTTGAGTAAAAACTCTTTAAACCACCTATGGGTGTATTAAAAGAAAGAACAATAATATAATGTCTTTGCCTAATGCCTTTGAGTCACGAGGTCCCGGGTTCGATTCCCGGCCAGGGCAAAATGAAGAATGACCTTTTTCAGATTGTCCTGGGTCTGGGTGTTACATGTATATGTGTTTAGTGCATTGTATATGTGTATCGTCGTGTTAGTACCCATAATACAAGATTCATATCTTAGTTTGAGACTAGCTCGGTCTGTGTGAATTGTCTGTACATGTTATGTTATGTTAATCCAAAAAACAGTGGTGAAGTGATGAATGATGAATGAAAATGAATGAATAATGAAAAATGTTTAACGTTGTTTTCACATGCTATGGTCTAAAAATAATGTTCTTGTTTTAATTTATTTTTTTAATAAATGAAATGTTAGCGGTAGGTGGTGTAACTAGCTACTACAAATACTATAATTTATCACGACATATTTGTCAACAAAGATTTTACAACAAAGTTGTCTGTGTCAAGAATTGAAATTTAAGTACAAAACAGTATAACATATTATAACACATAATCTCAGATACATAATAATAATATGTATCCGCGTCAGAAATAAAAATAATTTAATACAATAAACATAACAACTGTTACAGCATTCAATAGACCAGCCGCATGTTTCAAATATGCAACCCGCTCTTTTTGTGCCACCAGAAAATTAAGAAATTTAGCAATGTCTTCCAGTTAACATTAATTCCTTGGACTAAAAAAATAATAAAAAAACGAAATGTATATACTTACCTAACTAAACAATACTCGTTGTATTGAGTTCTTTTAAACTCATTATTCAAAATTGTCTCATCCTAAATGTGAAAAACAGTAGAATTTCATAATTGGATAATTCAAGACATGTTATATCTTCTACGCACTTTAGACTTAAAAATCGAAGACTCTCGATAAAAAATAGTCCTATATGAAACGTTTGTATTTTTTTAATGAAGTCATTATACGATCTTAATTAAAAATAAAATGTGGTGTTTTTTCTGAGTCACGGTGCTCGCATTCAAATGTCATAATAGAACAAAATTAAAGAAAATGTCAAAAGAAAAGATAGAGAGAGGTGAGAAGGGTGACAGGGTGATAAAGGAGAAGAAAAAGGGTGGCAGGAATTCTGGGGAATTGGAAGATAATATCATTCCCATTATAATTATTAATAAAAAAATATCAGTAATTAAATCTCTACCATCTCCTAAAGTAGAGCAACCAGTAAACTAACTACTGCATTTTCAAACTCCTAAGTAATCCAATGATATTTGGGATCCAATGCAATGATATATATCTGGGATCGCATTGGCCGAAAGATGTAATGGCCCCAGTAGAATATGGTGTCATTAAATAATAATAACTGAACTGACAAAACGGGTGAAACTTAACGAACTGACACACAAACGGATGACACTGACACAGAAATGGATGACACTGACACAGAAATGGATGACACTGACATTGAAACAGGTTACACTTGGCACATGTGCCCGTGTGATTTAGAATATCGGAAGAAAATCCTGAGTAACAGTTTGTGACAAATTGAAAATAATAATAATATTGAGCCAGTTAAATCTCAACGTCCCAATATCGTACAATCGTTCTCAACAGCATGATATACCTACTTATTTACCACCCGAATAGCAGAACAAACATAATGCCGAATTTTCCTGTCGGTCAGACTATAAAATTATTTAATGATTTGAATGTTTATGTGTATATTTTCAACATAACATACAATGACTTTATTGCCAGGATAGAAACTCTCCTTCGATTCTGTTGTTTTTTTTTATGATATCTCTTTTGTGATTTTTTTCTCTGTCTTGCTGTTTTTTTTGTTGCTTTGTTTTTTATTCTGCTGAGATCGCCTTGGCCAAAAGCTGTTGTGGTCTCAGTGCAGGGTAACATTTTTAAGATAATATTTTATTTTATTTTATGTTGTATTCAAGCTGAAAACTGAAAGAATATTTTAATAACTAAATGAGTTTTTGGATTTTGTTTTATTTTCTCCTGCTGAGATTGTCTTGGCCAAAAATTGCTAAGGTCTCAGTGCATTGAGAGATAGTCAGACTGTCACCAGCTTTAGAAGCAAATTAAAAACTGAACTCTTCACTGGCGCCCTTGAGACGGTCTAGGGACTGTTAAACGGCGTCAAACTAGAATCATCCAGAATCATCATCATCATCGTCATTGTGACATTTTAAAGATAATAATAATAATAATAAAATAAACATGTTAGTTTTCGTGATTTTATTCTAAATTTAAAAAAAAACTTAAAAGCTCTGTGAAGCTAAAAGTTCACAACGATTGAAACGACACATGCTTTAAGAAGCAAAAGCTTTTCTTAGACAATGTGAATACCTTCTAACAAATGATAATTATTCTAAAATATAATAATTGACGTGACGACGTGAAAAGTTTAGTTAGCGAAACTTATTCTAAAGCTTTCACGATAAAGTTGAAACCAATCTCTGAATAGTTCAACAAATTTACAGTTTGCTATGCTAGCTTTCTGAAAAGTCTTCAGTAATGAAAAGAGAATGTTCATACTTAATAATGAAAACCTTTTATTTGTGTGTATGTGTGTATTTCGTTACTTAAAAATCAAATTATTTTTTTATTTATTGATACAATAAACGACTGTTGCCTCTTGAATTCATATTTATGTCACATTATCTGAACCAGAGCCCCTAGATAAACACGCACTTGGCGATCGACTACAAACGAATTTTCGACAATAACTGCAACAATAACGCATAATTATATGGTACATGTAGGTAGATTGTCGAAAAGTTCGCCAGTAGTCGATCGCTAAGTACGGTTTGTCTACTAAATACCGCAAACTTTTATTTAGTCAAAGATTTATTTTACCTATTTTCAATTCCATAAATAAATATGTCTTTAATAACAGTGCGATTATTACATATATAGTAGGTGTATTTCACTTTCTGTTGTGTTTTTAAAGCAAAATAAAAATATAGCAAAATTACAAACATGTCGATTACACGGATATAGGACATTTCGACTTGTCAAGTCATGGAACTGAAGTCTATAAATATTCGATGGTGATCTTGTTATATTTATATCTCAATCAGAAACATGGAACATGAAACACATCTTTATGACACGTGCGTGCTGTACAGACTGCCGAAATGAAAATGTTAAAACCCTTCGTAACATTGTGTGACAGTTCTGTAACAAACCATTTAAATGCCTACAATACACAGTACAGCTACCAAATTTCATTTTAAATCTATGTAACAGATCTAACACACACCGTTCTATGCGATTTTGGTACAATAATTTTACTACTTGGTGGCGCTGGTGGTAGTTTTACAAACTTGTCAAAACATTTAGTGACGCGGTGCGGTCTAGTTGTGTCAAAACTTTGTGAAGATATAAAAATAAATTCTACTAACTATTTTGAGTTCTTTTTTGTGAAAATTAAAACATTTCATATTTCATAGTTCCATAATTTTTATATGTACCTTTATTAATTATTATTATTATATATTTTTATTACCTTATAACGCAATGTAACAGATCTGTCAAACTCCCTTTTTTCACTTTTTTTATTTGTTTGTATTAAAATTTTGAAAAACAAAAAAATACGTGTTTTTTTATTTCATGAAATGATATCAAAAAGCTAAAAAAATATATTTTTTAGATATTGAGTTACGAAGGGTTGATTGATGTGCGGGGTCACAAGGCTTGATAAGATCCGAAAAATAAGACGGAGTCTTGGTGTGCGGGATATTACAGATAAAATACAAGAGAGCAGATTGCGATGGTACTGCCACATGGCAGTAAGACCACCTGAATATGTAGGCAATAAAGCACAATAATGTATCGAGGTTACCGGCAATAGGCTAAGAGGACGGCCAAAATGCAGATGGCGTGAAGTAGTGAAATAATACATGCAGAACTGCGATGTTTCCCATGAGGATGTACTCGACAGAACCAAGTGGCGAAACAAAGAAGAAAGGTACCATGTGGGACTAATA
The DNA here is from genome assembly GCA_947579605.1 of Athripsodes cinereus. Lineage (NCBI taxonomy): Eukaryota > Metazoa > Arthropoda > Insecta > Trichoptera > Leptoceridae > Athripsodes > Athripsodes cinereus. Next base: position 4,865,867 of record OX388328.1, read on the forward strand.
AGTGCCCAAGGAGAAGAAGAAGTTCAATGTGGGGTATGAATGATAGTATTTCTTCATTAGAATCTTAAACTTTACTTTCATTATTACAGCTAGTTTGTGTTCATAAGAATATTTCTTAGTTCGTGATTACGGCATTTTACCTAATAAAATGTTTGGAAAGTTTACAAAGAAATCAAATGTTTGTTTTACAGACATTTCAGTTTTTCGTTGTTGATGGTTGAAAAAAAAATTCAAAAGAAGTTATTATAACATAATTAAAATTAAGTAGGTGTCATGTGAAACTCTGGCAAAGAATTTGTCTCCACTCTTATCCGTAAGTTTTTAAATTTTGAACAAAATTTTCTATAATTTGCGAACTCTGGAGATTGTGGATGATGATGATGATGATTTTGGATGATTTTATTTTATTTATGACGGCGTTTTACAGTCTCTAGACCGTCTCAAGGGCGCCAGTGAAGAGTTTAGTTTTTAATTTGCCTCTGAAGCTAGTGACCGTCTGACCATCTCTCAGCAGCACCGGTAGGCGATTCCACATAACTGGTCCTACAACACCAAAGGCCCTCTCGTAGAAGTTGGACTTACCGGCTCTATTGGGCTCAGTAAGTCTATTCACGGCTGGAGGTGGAGGTGTTCAAGGAAAGGTAAGACCCTATTGTTCAGATGGTTTTATGATTTTTGAATGGTTTGTACAAAACGGAGCATTTTAAAAATGTCTCTTTTATCAGTTATTTTAGAAGGATTAACTATGTAACAGTTACGAGAAATTTTGAATGTTTTATAGTATTCTACAATGCACATCCGTTACTTGATTATTTAAATAATTAAAAATCATTATAAATCGTCTGTTCTCACAATGTTTACAATAACTAATCCTTGATAAGTGCAGCTATTGTTTTCAATTATTTTGATTTTGTAGATGTTTTAACAATCAACCTAAATTTGTAACAATAAAAATAGTTTACATGATTTGTATTTTAAAAGATTTATATTGTAAAAAGATTTCTGAACACAGATATTTCAGGCACAATGCTGGTATTTTGATCCCGCGTTTTGAGCCTAATCCTTTGATATCCTGTATATCTGGATAGGTGAATTTTTCCCGGCATTAGACTGTTAAGTTTTTGTGTGATCATGACTGATCATATGGAGACTTATCTGGTTGTATAATGCTGAGAAGTGTGGATGGCAATTCTGCCGCCGCGTAAAAAAAAATAAAAATAAATTAAAGTGACAAATAATATTGTGAATGCGCACTTGAAGTGATTTCATTACAAAAATAGCGCAATATAAGTGATCCAATAATAATAACAACAACAACTTTTTAACACCCTCAACCAGATAGGAATGAGTTATAAGGATAGAAGAGCAATCTGGAGCTTATACAAGAACGAAATGGCTGTGATTAAAAGCGGAGAGAGCTGTGCAGAAGCAAGGGTCGAACAAGGCGTAAGACAAGGATGCTCAATGTCGCCAGCTCTCTTTAACTGCTATATACAGCGAGCCATTGATGAACTGAGAGAAGAAATGAAGAACTGGACAGGAGTAAAAATAAATGGGAAAAAGGTCGACAAGATATGCTGACGACATAACACTGCTCGCAGACTCCGAGATGGAGCTGAACGAAGCTTTAGGAAAATTGGAAAGTATACTGTTGTCAAAGTACAACATGAAAATAAATAAAGAAAAAACAAAATGTATGGTCGTTGGAAGAGAGGAAGCGACTGCGAACATTGCATTAAATGGAGTGAGCATCAAACAAGTTAGTGAATTCGTGTACCTGGGCAGCAGAATAAACCAGGATGGACGCTCCAAAGCAGAAATTGTAAGCAGAATAAACCAGGCAAGGATTGCCTTCAACAAAAAATCGAAGATATTGGAATCCCCAAATATCGACTTAAGCGTAAGGAAGAACCTTACTAAAGCCTTTGTATGGAGCATTCTGCTTTATGGTTGTGAGACATGGACCATCAGCAAGAGTGAAAGCGGACGGTTGGCGGCCTTTGAGATGTGGTGCTACAGACGCATGCTTAAGATCCATTGGTCGGAGCACGTCGAAAACGAAGAAGTCTTAACCAGGGTAGGCGAAAAAAGGCAACTCCTTAAGAGAATCAGCCAACAACGAGCTAACTGGATTGGCCACAACATCAGGCACCCAGGACTACTCATCGCCATCGCGGAGGGTAAGACCGAGGGAACAAATGGCAGAGGCCGACCAAGAGACGCATATATGGACCAACTGAAGAGGGACATGAACTGTGGCTCATACGTAGAGCTTAAAAGACTGGCTGAGAATAGGGAGGAATGGAGAAGAAAAACCAAACTCGTTGCAGACCAATCCAATGGATTGTAACTAAATATATATAATAATAATAATAATAATGTTAGTCAGTATTGTATCGCTCCTCAATGGTAGGTATAGGTTTACCGAAATCGATCGCGATTTAAATAATCAAGTAACGGATGTGCAATATTTTTTTTTAACGCGGCGGCAGAATTGCCATCCACACTTCTCAGCATTATACAACCAGATAAGTCTCCATATGATCAGTCACGGTCACACAAAAACTTAACAGTTTAATGCCGGGAAAAATTCACCTATCCAGATATACAGGATATCAAAGGATTAGGCTCAAAACGCAGGTTTAAAATACCAGCATTGTGCCTGAAATATCTGTGTTCAAAAACTTTTTTACCATATTACAAATGTTTATTATAATAGATTTTTGAATTTTAATGTACAAATTAACCGGTAAATCTAATTTTTGTAAATTATTTATTAAAGATTTCGGAGTTACCCCTGTAGCTGACATGACTAAAGGTATTATATAAACGGACCTAGAATGCCATTTTTTTTTCTCCTGCTTGTTCTGTATATTTACGTATTTTTTCTGCGACGGTTGTTTGTATTTTATGTGTATTTGGGGCAGCGATGTCTATTAGGTACATACGTTATTTTAATACGTTTATCATGTAATACTAAATCGGGTCTATTATGATGTATTTGTCTATCTATTAATATTGTTTTATCATAATAGAACCTGTAATTTTGATTTTCTAAAACCGGTTCCGGGTTGTATTTATAATAAGGTATTATATTTTGCGAGTTTAATAGATTATGTTTAATTGCTTAATTTAAAAAACATTTAAAATGTCTTTTTTTATTATTATTATTATTTGTGTAGACTTTGGTGAAATAAAAAACAGTGTTATTCCAAATTTAAAATATTGTTTCACAATGTTGACTTTGAAACAATAAATACAAATGTTAGGTGTATTTCCAAAGTAAATATTTTGTGTTTCCCTATTCCATTGTATTATTGCAAAATATTTACTTCTAGCATAAAGTTATTCCTTCATGAATAATGATTGCAAAGATAATGAAAACATTGCTTACATTACAATCTTCCTATATACAAGATGATCGTTGCGAAATTGCGATCGCGATATTGAAGAAGGACCAAGTTCATTGCTTAAAAACGAAAGTGACATATCTCAAAAAGTAGGTTTATCGATGTTATTTCTACAATTAACCATTGTATGAAGTTATATGTGTAAATTTAACACATGAAACAAGCATATAAGGCTTTCAAAAGACAACTTCATCTTATTCAGTAGTGCCCCGGACGGGACTTGAACCCACATCCCTAACTTGTTTCGAGGAGTGCTTTGTCCAATTAAGCTACGGGTTGACTTGCCTACACGTGAAGCTGTCATCGAAGTTTATAAGAGAGAATATCGGAGCCTTCGGCATGTCGCCCGGTAGCTTAATCGGACAAAGCACTCCTCGCGACAAGGTATGGATGCGGGTTCAAGTCCCGTTTGGGGCACTACCGAATAAAGTACCAAGAATCTTTTTACGATTTTAACGAAAATCCATATCGTATGTTTTTTTTTAATTTTCTAATACAGGAGAATATGAAACATTTACTATCTTCAAACTCAGCGATTAGGCGTGCAATCATCTTGAAATAAAATAGAAGAGGTAGAAATTTAACAAATAATATAGAAAAGATGAAAAGACAGCTGATTTTCAGCATCACAAGAGGCAACAACTTCAGAACTAACAGATCGATGATCTACAACACAAAAAGAAGATATATTTTAAAAGCAATTATACAAATAAAATTCTTTAAGTTACACTTTAATATTATAATATCCATTTACAGTCTTATAAGTGAGATAGCCAGCAAATCATCTGCATATTGTAAGCTGTATTCTCCGTGCCAACAAAAATTAAGTCATTCAGAATATGTGGCAAAACTCATCACCAAGAAAAATAATATAAAGAATCGTTTTATTTTAGATTTGTGTCAGTAAGGTTTTAAAAGTTCAAAGTTGATCCAGTACTTTCTTTTTTTCTCATTGTTGTTAATAACAATAATTACCCTAGTAGCTATCTACGTTCTTCTTCTCCTTCTTCTTCATTGCTAGCTCTACCCTCTTCTACTATAATATCTTATCAGATCACAACACCATGTTAGTAATACCGTTTTATATAAGATAGAAGGTATATTAACTAGGGATGTGTCGAAGAATTTAGACATTCGACACATCCCGCGACCGTCATTAAAATTTGATCCACATTGAAGGACCCACCGACCACCCGGATAGCGCAGAAGTCTGAGGACTTCCATTTATCCTAAATTCTACACTTAACAAATCTTGTCCACAACGGAGGCGCCATAGTGGGCAGCCTGAGGGGTTGGCCGGCCAAAAACAACCCCGTGTTTGGAATCTTTTGACTACACTCCTTCGATGTCCCTCTAGCCGAGAGAAGCATCAGATGAGGTTGTTTGGCTTATTTTGGTTTGGAAACACTCACGGTTGCAGATGAACAGTTCCTCAAAAATCGCTTTCTTATCGGTCAGTGTCAAGTGTGTTCTCGGATTAGCAATTTTTAGCTGGCGCTTTACGATTCCATATGCGTCTCCATATATGTCATTGTCTAATTCTTCGCACAGTCTGTTCCACGATTTTCTTTTTTCGCTGGATATTTTCTTCTTTAATTCGTTTTTTGACTGTTTGTATAGCTCGCGAAGTTCGATTCTGCGCTCATGAAGACCACATCGTTGGAAAGTTCTTCTCTTTCTCTTGACGTCTTTGATACAGGTTTGTATATCCAGGTTCCACCAATAAGGCATTTGCTTGTTTTCCTCGCATCTGACTCGTGGAGTACTTTCTTTGTAGGCCTTTGACAGGGCTCTTGAACATCCCTTATCATTTATTTCCCCCCCTGTGATCATGTTTTTGAACGATTCGTCAAAAACTTTCCTGTCCGTAATTCCATTTACATATTTATATACTTTCCCTCCTTGGGCTGTCGGAACAATTATAGACGTAAAGTTATGATCACTTAAGGTGACTTCGTCTTCCAGGACCGACCACACTGGACGTTTCCTCATAACTTCATCGCACACTAGGGTAACGTCTATATAAGATACCCCATTGAATCTCACGCAAGTAGGTTTTGCGCCATCGTTTAATATATTTAGATTTAGTGCGTTGGTCCATTCCAATAGGATTTCTCCCTTTCTATTTTTGGAGTATCCTCCCCAGCACGGATGCTTCGCGTTAAAGTCTCCGGTGATTATAGTCCCCTTTTTATTTCTATTCTTATTTAAGTCTCTTTCCACTTCTTTGAGGTGCTCCTCGAAGTCGCAAGGTGCGCACTTATTTGGGGAGAGGTACAAATTGTACATTATGTATTCCTCAGTCTCAACACACACCACGCTGTCGAAACATCGATAGCGGGTAACTTTTAATTTGTTACTATAATTTAATATCATAGCACCACCATCCATGCTAGTATAACAGTCCTTTCCTTTGCATTTTGAGAGGTTTGGCTCACCAAAGGCAATCATGTCGTATCCGTCCCTTGAAGCCACACTGGTCGCCATATCATGCGAACCAATGCTTCTCCCGGCATTTATCTGTAATATTTTAATAGTATGGGGAAATTTTGCGTGTCTTTTTTAGCGCAGTTCTAAACTGCTTACACCTTCCGTCTCCTGCTCGATGCCCCGCTTCGTTGCACAGTGGGCAAAAAGCTCGTCCTGTGCACTCTTTGGCCATGTGTCCCGTTTCAGTACAATTTCTACAGGACTTTGATCTGTCCTCACCCTTGCACTGTGATGCTTTGTGGTCGTATGCCCAACATCGGAAACAGCGCAGGACCTCTACTCTTTCTTGTATTCTGCACAGACAGAGGCCTATTCTTATTTTCTTGTTTGTTGGGAGTCTCTTGATGTCTCTTTCGTCCAATTTTATTGACACTGCTTGACCCCCTCCCCAGATTGGCCTTAGAGGTCCAATTGACATCTGTTCGGGGAATACTAGCGAGCATTCTCTTATTAAAGACTCTTTGATGTCGTCAATGTTCGTAATTCCATCCATACCGGATATGTGTACAGTTTTGTTCTTAGTTTTTATTACTTTTACTTTTCTGTCTGTCATAATGCTTCTAACTTGATTAGATACATCTTGGGCGTCTTTACTTGTCTTCAGGATAATTGATCCCTCTCTGGTCTCTCTGATGCTGTTTATCTTATTTCTTTCAACCTCTCCTAAGCCCGTCTTCAGCTTACGGAGTGTGTCTGCATATGATACGTCATTTTTTTCAATTATGATTGTGTCCTCTTGCATCATCTTTTTCCTTTTTGGGTTTCTTCTTGGTAGGGATTCATTGTAAGGCATTTCTTTCAGTATTTTGAGATTGACGTGGATCTTCGTTCCACTAAAAACGAAGGACACAATTTTTTTAAATTCATTAAAATTAGCCCAGGATGGGGGTACGATTGTTATTTTAGTTTCTTTTCCATCCACAGCCTTTTGTACGGTTTGGCACAACATGAACACGTTTTCTAGTTTCTTTTCCTTTGTATCCTTGCAATATAAAGCATGTATTGTCTTTGTTTTTTCTGTAGAGCCAAACTTTATGGTAATTTCGATCTTTGTGGTTTTTCCTCCTTTGATTTTTATACATTCTCCTTCTATGAGCTCTGGATATCTATCCAGAACTTTGTTGGTTGTCACACAGTTTGTAGCTTCTACATTTTCCTCCAAAAAGTAAAATATATTCTCCGTCACATTTACCAAAACGTCTCCTTTTACAACATTTACATTAGCAAAGCTTTCCTTTGTCCATTTTTTCCCAACAATTGAATTGAAGGTGGAGAAAGTTTTTTCTTCAATCTTGCTAATATCAAGATCTTTCTCGTCGAGGTGTTTTTTCCCTCCTGAGTGTAATTCATCTCTCAATCTCTTCACTTCTTCGTTTAATGAGCTCATCTTATTATCTTGTGTCTTCCTAAATACTTCAAAATTATCCTGAAGAGCAGCCAGTTTTTTAGAGTCTGCTTCTACTTGGCGAATCACCTGGGAGTATAGCTCGGATATCTCCGTTGTAAGTGACTTGATTTCTCTGTGAACGTTTCTGTTCACCGCAACGAAAGATACCAGTTCTTCTATTTTCTGTTTCAGGTTTATAGTGTCTGTAACATTGGAAGCAATAGTCTCATTCTTCATAGTCACCCTCTTTTGGTCCAAAGGAAGTGAATCCGGTGCGATTGTTTCTTCAGTGCGCTGAGTCTCCCGGATGTGACACGGTGATTCAGGCGGTGTACGGCAAACTGAACCCTTTCTTTTAAATGGGTCTTCAATGTTCCTACATTCTAGGTTCTCCTTCTTGGCGTAATCATATCGAGATTTGCCCCCCCCAGAATCCAAGGGGCAGCCCGAAACATGTTCGGGGAGGGATTCTCCGTCGCATCCAGCGACGGTACCCTCCTGGGGTAGTCCGTGGTTTGATTTCGACATTTTCATACTCCAAAAAAAATTTGCTGATCCACAGCTTCGCCTTTTGTTTTCGAGGATCGGTCCCCTAGGGTGCATCTTACAAGACTAAAGGCACACCCATGCCTCCTTTTCTGTCAGGGATAGGTCCCTTAGGGCGCGTCTGACATGCATGTAGACTAACAGGCAAGCCCATGCCTAGGATTTTTGGTTCGCCCCGAGTATTTCATTTCCTCGGTACCACACATATCTGTGAGGCATTCCTCTATCCACCACCGGAGGAGGCGCCCGATGGGGGATCCCGTACCCCGCACGGGAGGAGGAGAGGAGGAGAAAATCAAATACTCAATAAACAGAATAAAAACCGGAAAAGCCCCAGGACCTGATGCGATCCCCCCAGAGGTCGTGAAGGCCGCAATGACGGAAAACATAGAATACTTCAGAACACTATTTACAAATCTGTTAGTGGAGGGGAACTTCCCCGAAAGGTGGAAGTGCGCCAAACTAATACTAATAGAAAAGCCCAAAAAATCACCAGGAGACCCAATTAAATACCGTCCAATATGCCTTATTGACGTTATAGCAAAAGCCTTTGAAACTATTATAAACAAAAGACTAATAGATGAAATAAACAAAAAAGGTGGATTTAATAAAGGCCAATACGGTTTCAGGCAAGGGAAAACAACAGTACATGCCATCGAGAGAGTAATCATGTTAGCAAAAAAAGCAAAATCCGAACGAAAAATAAACTGTATTGTATTGGTTGATGTGAAAAATGCTTTTAATACGGCAGATTGGGAAATCATTATTAAAAAACTCATAAAGAGACAATTAAGTCCATACTTAATAAATATAATAATAGACTACCTCACAAAGAGAAGGGTAACCCTTGAGAAAAAAAGTAGCCTGGAGGTATCCGGTGGAGTCCCCCAAGGATCGGTGCTGGGACCGACTCTCTGGAATGTCCTTTATGATGACGTAATGGAGTTGGACGCCTCAAATGGGGTTGAGATGATATGCTACGCGGACGATCTGGCCATATCAATCACAGCAAATAACAAAAGAGAAATCGTGGCAAAAGCCAACAGAGTGCTGCACTCGGTGAAAATATGGATGGATGAAAATAAACTACAAGTAGCGCCAGAAAAAACAGAAACAATGATTTTCAGCAACAAAAGGGGAATGTCAGAAATTGCCTTCCAATTTGGGGGGATAGAAATAAGACCGACAAATAAAGTGACTTACCTTGGTGTGGTCATAGACAAGAAACTGCAAATGAAACAACATGTAAGAAAAGTCTGTGAAAAAGCCCAAAAAACGACCAGAGCCTTGAGTACGTTGTTTCCCAACACAAGGGGAGCAGGCCCTGGTAAGAGAAAGATCTTGGCAAAGGCCACGGAGTCAATTATCTTGTATGCCGCTCCAATTTGGGCCGAGGCTGCAAAGATGAATGAAAGTAAAACTTTGATATTAAGAACTCAGAAAACAATGGCACTGAGAGTCTGTAGCGCCTATCGAACCGTGTCATCCGATGCAGCTTTGGTCCTGGCATCACTAGTTCCGGCGACGCTCCTAGCAGAGGAAAGAGAGAGGCTATATGCACTGAGGGAAACGGCGACTCCCGATCACAAAAAAGCCGAAAGAGAGCGCACCATCAACAAATGGCAAGACCACTGGAATAATTCACCACATGGGCGATGGACGTTTGAAATAATAAAAGACCTTCGAGCCTGGCTGGGGAGGAGACATGGTGAGATGTCCTTCAGACTAACTCAGTGCTTTAGCGGTCACGGTGTGTTCTATGCCTACCTTAAGAGAATTGGGAAGTCACAGTCGGAGGAGTGTATATATTGTGGGTACGAGCGCGATGACGCGGAACATACAATATTCATATGTTCGAGATGGCACATGGAAAGAGATAGATTAAACCGGGAGCTGGGACTGAACATCACACCAGCAAACCTGGTAAACACTATGTGCCAGTCTCCGGAGAAATGGAGAATGGTAGCCTCGTTTACGGAGAGCATCATAATGAAAAAAGAAGAGGATGAGAGGAAGAACAAGAGTGCTGACAAACGGTGAATGAAAGACAACTTCGCAGTTCCCGAGTAGGCCACAAGGCAGGTATCAGGCTGTGAAAGAAGAGGAGGGGGTTTTAGCCGGTAGTCTGGCTATACCCTGATTGGGGTACACCAGGAGCCCGGCACTACCCATTCAGAGTGAATGGGTGTTCGTAAACGGATTTCCCCCTCCACAAAAAAAAAAAAAAAAAAAAAAGCCGAGAGAAGCAAATACATTCATAATATAAAACTAACAATATATTTACAAAGGCATTTCCTTAACCAAGATAACGAATCAATATTTAAAACAAAATAATAGAAATAAAAATTAAGTAAAATTTGATCCACGTGGTGAAGTCATTTAGTTCTCGGACGTCTTCACTTTCTTACAGCTCTTCTTTTTTAGATCAGGGGTCTCCAAACTACGGCCCGCCAGTGCCATCAATCCGGACCACGACAGCCAATGTCTTATTGTTGTTACTATTGCTGGGATAAGTTGAAAAAGAAAACACAGAATGATTATTACTCGGTTTTATTTACTTGCAAGGTATATTCTTTATAGGAACTGACATTCCTGTAACATTCATGCGTGAGGGAGGGTGCAACCCGTAATGTATTACTTGCAAGGTAAAACTTAACGACAGAAATGATGACGCATATAACTTAAATTAAGTATCTAAGCTTAAACATATTAATAACTAACAAATTATAGAAATGAATCCCATTAATCATAGTAAAACAAAAAATACTAATGAGATTTATGTAATTGTGATTTTACCTTTTTGGCCTTAGGAACATACTGAAGTAATCATTATGGCCCAAGTTTGGAGACCCCTGTTTTAGATGAATATGTCAATGAGAATATTCGGCGCATCACTATAGCCACCCACCTTCAAAACCCACTCTCTCCCTATAAAAGTGTATTCCTTCTTCACCCTATTAGGCGCAATCATAAAATACCTTCAGGGCGCTGCTGTGTGCCGAGGAAGTGAACAATTTTCAAAAACAGTGTCGTCTCCTTGTTTTTGAAACATTTTGAAAAGGTTTAAATTTATTTACAATATTTAGTATTAGTTACTATGTAATAAAAACACTTCAATTCATAAGACACAACCGGTTTCAGTAAAAATATGCATCATTGACGTTCGTCAATTTAAAACTGAAAAGTTCTTAATTAACAGTTTAGATTGACAAGATTTAAAAGTTTTTGATTGGCGGCGTACATACAGCTGGATGCGAACGTCAATCATCAAGCATCAAGCAAAAGTCTTAAATCTTTCGGCGACAATTCGGAGCATTCTTCGGAGAAATATTCGAATGAATGCGTTAATTACGTTTCATGGACGGGAAACGAAGGCATTCATTCCAATATTTCTTCGGAGAATGCTCCGAATTGTCGCCGAAAGATTTAAGATTTTTGCTTGATGATTGACGTTCGCATCCAGCTGTCTGTACGCCGCAATTGACACACGTCAATGATGCATGCTTGTGTTGAAACCGGTAGTGTTTTATAAATTTAAGTGCTTCATTACATAGTAACTAATTAAGTAAGTAAGGAAGTACATAGTTACTAATACTAAATACTAAAATTTTTTCGTATTTATCACATTGTAAGTTCCAATAAAATCGGGCATATTTAATTTTCTCGTATGATACTGTTAACGCACACGATCTCTCAGACTTTATGTAATACACGTCAATTTTTTTACTAACTTTTGAAATTGGGACTGTTACATCAAAATATTATGCTTTGTCCTTCTGATGTCTTATGGAAAATGCTATTTTAGACATATTGTGAACATTGAAGGAGACCCACCATCCACCCGGATAACTCAGAAGACTGGGGACATCTATTTATCTAATTTTTGTATTTCTACACTAACTAGGTAATTGGTCTACACAAGAGGTAGCATGGTGGGCAGCCTGAAGGACTGGCCGGCCAAAACCTTTACGTGCGGAATATTTTGAATACACCCCTTCGATATATTTTTTTATTTTTTTTATTTATTACATTTTACAGGGATACAAACAGTCATAAACAGGTAACAATAAACAGAATCATATAAAGCCGTAAATGGACCAGTAAAGTCCCCTATCATTACCAATATGTAATACAATTGTCTATGATTGACTAATGCTACAACTACTGTACCATTACGGCATATCCCACAAGTGGGGTTAGCTAACAGACCAGCTTCATGTTATAAACATGCAATTCGTCCTTCCCGTGCCAACAAAAAATTAAGACTTGCAAACCTCATGGCTGAATTTATTTATTTATTTAACACATGAAACGGCGTTTAAGCCTATTCACAAAATAATTTAAGATATAAAATGTCTTTATATTTTCGAACATCTGCTTTTTACAGTACAACAGACGAAAACTTATGAAAAAGAGTGGGAGACCAATTCATCTCCAGATGCTCGACATCTTGTGAAACTACTTAAAAAAGTAAAAATTAACCTACATATAACCTTTTGCCGTAACACTTCTGATTTATTCTCAGTGCTACATATTTATTAAGTAATACAGGATTGAAAAATAAGTTTTTTTTTTTGTTATGTTTCTTTTTCAGATTAACGATAAAATCGTAATATTATTTTTATTTATGAACTGGCAATCATCTCTTTGACATTTTGATGCCTCTGTTGACAGATTTGACATAATGTGTCCTTCGAGAGAAGACTAAAAGTGTATAAAAGTGATAAATTATTTATAAGTTATAATTCAAGTCACAAAAAACAAGATAAACAAATACGTTACACGTGTTTTCAGCCAATTTGAATATTGGACCCCGTGGAGTTGAAAGCTTATCGTCAGGGGTTATTTGTGTTTATTTTGATTTTTTTTTCAAAGTCACAATGAATCCTTCATTAAGTAGGCAAAAAAATACAGAATATTACTTGATATTATATCTTTTCATATCAATAATATAATAATATGGACATAAACATCAGTAAAATACGGTTCATACTTCTCTCAGCACAGGGTGAGGCAAAAGGCAGACTATATTGCAGTACAGGCTTTGGAGATAGAGCATTCAGTGGAACAAGCTGCCTTTGCGTCTGCGGGAAGAGGCGGATGGAGAGAGTTTAAGAAGAAGGCTGAAGACGCAGTGATGGACACTGTATACGGCACCCTTGAGGTCATGTTATGAGTAAACGGTGCTTTACTAATTGTCCATCCGTGATATCCGCTGATAATCGGTTCCAGGAAGTAGGTATCGCCGACGCCGAAGCTTCCTTTCGCTTTTGCCTTCCTTTTGCTTTCTACATATTGCTTAATATGTAGTTAGCTTTTCATTGAACATAGAGTCAAACTCTTTTACTCAACACGCGACTATCTTTGAGAATTTGATTGACATTACTGAACCGATTGATTTTTGACTCCCACTGTGATCTGGAACAGAATTTCCTCTATCTATCTATATGATCACGAAATTTCTTACAAGTGAGGCGGGCAGTGGAAATACTGTATGCAATAAACATAGGTACAGGTCATACGCTCCCGTCGACGAAACTCTGGGTTAATCACTACGCTCAACTTCCACCGCTGTAGACAAACTTGTAGAACCCAACAGCGTAAACACTTCTTAATTCGGAGAGAGGAGCTTAAACGTCGCGGGGCCAACTGCTTTACCTGCGGATCTAAGACAGAATCGGCCTACTGCCACATTCCGGAGCAGGCTGAAAGCATCACTTTTCAGGAGAAGTCACGGTGACCTTGAGACGGTTAAATATCACTCAACGGCACTATATACAAATCGTCCATATTATTAGGTATACTATACTATACTATACCCTCACGCCGTGTCCCAGGTGGGGTAGGCAGAGAGAACGGAACGCCATGTCGATCTATCCTTACATACTTCTTTCGCTTCCTCTACATTTATCCAGTTTCTCATACATGCACGCCGATTCCTCTTACTTAACACGCGACCCTCCTTAAGGATTTGATCCACGTGGTCAAGCCACGTAGTTCTTGTATGTCACATCCTCTCTTTCAGATAAATACACCCTCTTCGTCAATCTTACATCATCCATCATCTTACATCGCTCCACATGACCAAACCATCTCAATTTATTTCTCCATATTATTTTCAAAAAATAAATTATTACCCTTCAATGTTCCGCCCATGTTTGAACAATTAAAGAGAAATTACAATTACAGACCAACTTCTTATCTTCCAAACACGCTTGCACAACACAGATAAGTATCTGTAAAACTTTTTAGACCTGTTACTAGTTGGAGTACAGTAATTATCAACGTGAGAAAAACAATACATCCACATTTTAACGTCTATTTCATTTTCAAGCATATATTAAATGTAAAATCCAAGGAGAATATATTTAACACTTAAATGTAGTCACTTTTCTAGTCCAACCGAAATTTTTCCACGCTTTAGCGTGTATGTATTGTATTTATGTTTGTTCAGAATTCCCTTGATAGATATGTATACCAATGCCGAAGTGCTTAGGCAAGCTAGAATTGACAGGGAGCAGTTGTCGACAACAAGGTTCGGAAGATTTCCCATCTGAATCATGTACTACTTGGGGAAAAATACAACCTTCTTCAACTGATATTAAAGGGGAAAATTGAGGGACTTCGAGCATACGCTAGTAGTCAGATGTCCTGTGGACAGTGGACCGGCATTCGAAGTGTGGAGGAGCTTTTCTGAGTAGCAGAAACAGGGACAGGTTCAATGAGGTGATTGCCAACGTTGGGAGGATCAGTTAGAGCATTTAAAGAAGAGGAAGAAGCGTGTAATTTTTCCAAGTGGATTGTCACTGAAAATCCTAAAACAAATATGTTGGGCTCAAAAGGAATGGGTTGAAATCTGTTAGAAATATATTTGTGTCACAAAATTGATAGAAACGAGATACGACACTAGACATTTTGAAATACTCAAAAATATTTACTATGGTTCTTTTTGAATTTGGATACTTACTGTATTTTACCGAATTGGCGTTTAACGAAAATACGAAAAGCGAATGATTCCCACCCCTTTTCGCATCTTTATCACCCTAAAGCAACCTTCCACTTCTACCCTAGTCACCTAATAATAATTTGTTTATCAGTTTCTTGAACTTTTTGATCTTTCTTCTCTTCCAAATTAGTTGGGTCTACCACAAGGCACTTACTTGGGTCCACTTAATTGTAATCAAAATACTTCTTAAACATCTTCTGCGGAGGGTCAATTCATTAAAAAGACTTAAATATTTGTTAGTAATTACTAGAAAAAACAACTTTTGAAATACTAAACTTACTTATTTGAGTGACTATAGTGCTTTCCTAAAAATGTATAAAATTACTTTTCAATTATATCTTTGATTCATTATTATTTTTGTTAAGTAGGTATATACTTTTTAAGATGGCAATATGAAAAACTTTAATTTATTATTAAGTAATTGTTTTTAATGTTTGCTAGTGCCTACTTTGATAAGATATGAAATGTATTATATTATTTTAAGTTATGTAAAAACAGTTCTAACAGTTCATTTGATAAATAAATAAATATAAAGGAACTACTTCCGATGCTGTGCAAAAACTTTAGTTTGAGAACCTATCTAAAGTCTTGAAAAAGTCATATTGATTCTATAGAAAATAAGTTGTCTAACCCCAAATATAACATTATATATTTTATTTCTATATTATCGTACTTTCTACGCCAATTATACAAATAAAACATACACATCGAAATGAAGATATTATATGCCTTATTATGATTGTTGAAGGGCGTTTGTGTTCACACTGTGAAAATTCATATTTAACAACTTATAAATAATCAAAACACTGTTATATTTTCACTATATTTATTTAAACTCTTAACGTTTTCGCCCACTTCAATGGAGTACTCTTGAGAATGCCCATTGATTTGGGCGAAAACGTTAAAGTTTAAATAAATATAGTGAAAATATAACAGTGTTTTGACCTTATTATGATGTTTTGCTGCCTTTTACATGCCACTCGAAAACTTACAGAAAAATGGGGAGACCTATTTTTTGCTGGATTCTCTACGATAATCCTCCTAGCCTTTTAAAATGTTTAATGGAGAGCAGGCCAATAAATATACAATATCTCCATTCTGGATAAAATGAGCAGTATTTATTGGACCCATTTGTGACATTGGTTGAGTTGCATTAATTATTCAAGCTATTCGCCTACAAAACCAAATAATTCTTCTCTGTTTTATACTATTGCACAGTGATAGTCAAATATTAGAAGCGAATGAGCTATATTTTTTTTTGTCTATCAGAGAAATGGGAAACGGTCAAAATAAAAAAAAATCTTTGAGATGGACGTTCCAAGTAAAGTAACAAACCATGGCTCAGTCAGTATGCAAAGTACATAATAAATGAGACAACAACAACGCTGACAACAGAAGAGGATGGCGCAAGGCGATATTATGTTTGTCAGGAAATTTTAATTTGAATATTCTTCCGTGATGTTCAGAACTCTTTACAAAATCCGAACCTACAATTTTTTTAATAAAATAGGTTTCCACTTTTTTTTTGTATTCATTGTAATTTTGAGTCTTCAGAGTATAATAGCTCATAATATTTTCGAACGTGTTGTAATGGGCCACTTGCAGATATTTTTTTTATTACATAAAATTGTAAATTAGTATGAGAGAAACACAACCACAATTTATTTTATTTTTTCTTGCACTATTTTCTTAGTTATTAGCTTTTAAAAATTGGATTTTATCGGAATGATCAAAAATTATATGGCGGCGCTGTGACGTCACGGAATCCCATGTGTGTATGAAATTATAATCTGTGGTTGCGAAAGTTACTATGATTCACGCGACTCCGTGACGTCATCAGCTGTTTAGAGTGTTTTGACAAACGTCAAAAATTTTGGGTTTTATTTTTGGAAATTCTCCATAATTTAGATATTAATTTTTTTTTAACTGACATATTTGTGTTTTCCGACCTCAAATTTACTGAATTCGATCATTTTTATTAAAATCCCCCACGACTGCAAGTGGCCCATTGACGGTTTTTTTAGAAACATCACATATTGTAAAATCAAATCTTCGATTTCGAACAGTATTTATTTATTTAATTTAATATGATACACAACAGATGAAAGACATGTAAAATACAAATAATATGTAAGCAATAATAACATTCCAACAGTCTTACATACAAACAGCGCACACTTCAAAAATAACATACAAAATAAATATAGAAAAACCCACAATCACGCATACACAATACAAATCATTCATACAAATACATTCACATTTCAAAATGTATGTAAACACTACTTACTTACTTACTTTTCGGGTACGGACTTGAGACCTTGCCACTCCAGTATGCAGCGACGAATATCGCCTTGTCATTCGCCATCATCAGGTCACTCACATTACATGCATTCCGCATCAGCGGACATTGCAAAAGGTGAGAATCAAAGATATGTGGGGAACACCTACCACAATCATCGTGCCTATAGTGTTGTCTGTGAATGGTTTGATACCAAAGAGTCTGTCAAGCAATCTCAGAAAACTGGGAGTAGATGACAGGCTCAAATACAACAGCATGCAGAAGGCCGTATTTCTACTACAAAAAGAAGTTTAAAAGCAACATAATTATAAAATATACGTAACTCAACACTACAGATTTCTACAAAACATATATTTTTATAATAATTCTATTTTTTCCAACCTTCTTTTTTATTGTTAGTGTTAAAGTGTTCTGCCACCTATTAATTTTTAATGACACAGACACGACAACCAATGTATTCATTACCTGCATTATTAAGCCCACTGTCTTTGACAATTTGTAAGTGTCACAATGGTATGGTCTTCTTAGATGAATTTAGAGGATGCATAGTAAAAATAAAAACAAAACAAAGGCACCACAGTTTCAGATCATCTGGTGTGCCTATAATATAATATTTCTCTTGTTATGTCTCGTCTTGCTCCATCTTTTCTCTCGTTGTCTCACTCTGTTACTCTGGACGGCATGGCATGGTAATGGGCCATATATCATAATTCCTTTTGCCAATAGGATCTCGACACACGTCGATAGCACGATATCTCGACAATCTTTAAAGAATACGTTGTTTTTAAAGGATCTTAAAAACAACGCCTATGTCACTGACAAATATTTCTATTGAAAGTTTATTTATTTATCAACTTATCAGAAACAAGAATAAAAGGTTGACAAAATAGATATAAAAAAGTAAAAACAACATACATACATTGGAACATAGGAAAACCGTGGTGTCGTGTTGCTCCAGATCAAAAAGTGTGGAAACGTTTTGAAGGGGCCTTTATCTAGCAGTGGAGAGAAGAAAGCTAGCAGTATTGATATACATTGATTTGGCCAGGCCAACCCTCCAATTATTTGTATCCACAGCATACACACATTAGTCTTAACAAAAGAATGAGAGAAAAAACATAAATTAGTTTTATTGTCGACAATGTCATCAAATTTACCTATCGATATCTATATAACTGTTGACATAGATAGGTACCAAATGAATGACCAATTGTTCTATTGTCTTTAATAACAGTAGGATTATTATATACCTAGTATCTTTCACTTTCTGTTGTGTTTTTTAACCATTATATAAATATTTCAAAATAACAAAAATGTTGATATCTCGTATACATTTAAGACATTTCTACTTGTTGAGTTATGGAACAGGGTAGTCGATATTACCTTTATCAATATCGACATAATTGTCGTAGGTATTGTATAATCTCGCTAGCCCCCTCCGACTGACTGTCTATATTATATCTATGTTATAATGAAACATGTCCCTCAGGAGATAATAGCAGGATGACTTACTACATACTTTCTCTCTGTACGGGTAAAGCCTTAGCAGTGCGGTGCGGTGGCACCATGCTGCATGATTCATTAGTACTGTGATCACTTTGAAACAGTCTGCTATGAATACTTTATACATCTCTCTGATTAGCCCCACTCTCTCTCTCTCTATACTGATACAATATATACCTACTCTGCTAACCTTTAAATGGAGGTGTGCATTGTTACAATGTAGCAAGCCACAACATTGATGTTTATCCTAAATGTTGTGAAGCACCCTTGAAGTGATATTATCACTTTTTTCATTATTATTTTGATGTGTGTGACAACGGAATGGGCTTTAAAAAATACCTACTTTAACTGAGTATTTGAACACTTATAAATACTCATTGAGTACTCCTTGTCATTGTATATTATTTAATTGTGTTGGATATGTATGTGTTGTCTGTAGTGTTCTGTTGAGATCGAATAAATAAATAAACAAACCACATTATGGCCTACCATTGCCATCCAATAACGAGCGTCTTCTGGCAATTCCTACACACAGTACCAATTATTTCTCGAAATCATTCTCAGTTTATGGTGCTCGTTGTTGGAATAATCTTCCTTCTTCGCATAGAGTTTCACAATCGTTCAATGTCTTTAAATCTTATGTTAAGGAAAAAATGCTATCTTCTAACTCAGTATCCGTTCCCTAGAACGGTCAGATTGCATGTTTATAACATGCAATCTGACCTTTCTACCTCACAACACATATAACTGTTGTTATTGTGACATACCATATTGTGACTGAGAGAAGAGTACTTTGTGATTTGATTTTGTTACATAAAATAATTCACGGGAATCTTGATTGTCCAGATATATTGTCGAAGTTAAATTTTCATGTTCCCATAAGGGCTACTCGACAGGCTTTACCTTTTTATTGTAATAGTTCCAACACTTCTTATGATTTTAACTCGTCTGTCAACAGATTGCAGCGTCTTGGAAACAAATATGCGGATGTTGTAGACGTATTTGGCACATCTTTGTTAGAGTATAAGAGTATAAAATAATCGAATCACTTCTTTCGGATCAGACCTAGTAGATTTTCCCATATTTATGTATTTTTGTGTAGTTTTAAAATAATTATCATTATTTTTTTGTTTTTATTTTTAAATTTGTCTTTTAATGAATTTATTATATTTGTATTTAAATTTTCATTTTTATTTTTTGACTTTAACTGGAGAATGTTTTGTCTGTTTTTATGTTGTTTTTATATTTTTGTACATGTGTTGAATGATTGTGTGACGTTATAAAGTTTATCTGTATACTTGTAAAGGCCATTGCCGTATATTGTGTTAAAATAAAATAAAATAAAATAAATACCTACTAACTCAATACAACAACATAAATTATTATGTCAGTTTTAGATTGCTGTGTCTTGCAACATTGTTGAATGATATTACATCCAATTCTATGTAAGTAGTATTTCATCCCTCTCCCTTGTTTAACAACATCCAAATATTATCTTAATGCCCTCATAAAATTATTATTTAAACATGATTTCCTTACTTACCTATCGTCTTATGTATATAATTCATCTTTGAATGTCCTTTTCCGGAATACACATATGTATATGAAACAATCGTCATACTATCGCGACAAAATCACATTGCGAAGTATGTTTGCATTTTTTTTATCCTTTTGTTCTTTGAATTATAATCTGTGTACCTACTATTTGTAGGTTATTCCATCATCTATAGACATCTTATATAATTTACAACATAATTAAGATTTTTATTACATATTTATTGACATCTAAGTAGGTACTATAAGTGAATTCTTTTAACATTTAAGCTTCAGAAGCAAATTAAAAACTGAACTCTTCACTGGCGCCCTTGAGACGGTCTAGGGACTGTTAAAAGGCGTCAAAATAAAATCATCATCATCAATGCAATTACGAGTATTTATTATATTTCAATTAACTAT
This sequence comes from Athripsodes cinereus, assembly GCA_947579605.1. NCBI lineage: Eukaryota > Metazoa > Arthropoda > Insecta > Trichoptera > Leptoceridae > Athripsodes > Athripsodes cinereus. The sequence continues at coordinate 4,886,467 of OX388328.1, forward strand.
TACGTTTCTTTAAAAATTTAATATTTCTCTCATCTATTTGACATTTCCTTACTTACTTACTGTTAGCCTTCTTCTCTCCACTGCTGGATATAGGCCTCATCAAAAGTTTTACACAGTTTTCTATCTCGAGCAACACGATACCAATGTTTGCCCAGCAACTGAACAATATTGTCAACCCATCTTTTTGGAGTCTTCCTAAACTTCTTTTGTGCTCGCACGGCTTCCATTCAAGAATTCTGGAAGTTCAACTGTCATCCTCTTCGGCAATCAGCATTTAGTCATTATTAATTGTCTAAATACAAAATCATACGTGAAAATAAAACAGTGTTTTACTCTAAAATTTTATAACATAAATATCTTTTGATATGCTTTAATATATTTTTTATAAAAAATACCTAACCTTTCTCGTTCATCGTACACGTGAATTTTCGTAATACAAACTTGATGGGAACAAAAGCGAAGAGAAAATATTTTCAAAAGGATTCCGTTTTGGAATTTATAAAAATATTCCTCTTTCAAATTTAAGCTTTTGACCGATACAAAGATAGAGAGAGAGAGATCTCTTTGTGAATAAAGTTTTGAAAATATACCTTTTATATTCGCCAAAAGAAATGAATCAGTCATTTGAGAAACCCCATAAGTCAGGTTTTAAGCAGATATGATATTTTTTTTGATTTTGGTCTTTTATCTTGAAATACACGATATTTCATTTAAAAACTACGCATTTTTTACCTATTTGATACAAGTTGAGCTGATTAACTTGGTTTTTGAAGAAAGATTCACCACACACCCGGATACCTCAGGAGTCTTTAACTCCTACTTATCTGCACATTCAAACCAAAATTGTCCTCACGGGCGGGCCATTAGGGAGGCCTGAAGGGCCGGCCGGCCAAAACCGCCGTCGTGGGAATCTTTTATATTACTTCTCTCTTCAATGTCCCCTCTGGGCGGTAACAATGTTTATTGAGTTATTATACAATATATATACAAGTAAAAAAAGAAAGAAAAATAAACAAAATGATACAAAACGTGAAGCAAAACAAATAAAACATGATAATAAAATATATACACAAATTGGTTAGTACAGAAGGCCGAGGTGAGGTGTCCAGAGACGTGCTGTTAGGCGTTTAAAGGGCGCGAGCCCGAGAGTCGCCAGCGCCAGCATGGTAACATGGTTTGTCAAAAGAGAAACAACACAAATCGGTGACTTATGTTGTAACTACACTAAATGCATTTATGTAGATTCACAGCTGACACTTAACGCCAACCAACGTGGGCAAAAATGATGAAAATTAGTGATTTTGGATGTGAAATAATCTGGGATGAAAATGTTAATTTTTGTTCCCTGTAATCGTGTTCATTTGAGAAACAATATGAGTTAATTAACAATTTTTTTTCAGTTTTTAATTAACAAATTAACATACAAATAAAATAAAAAAAATACACTGAAAGTTACATTTTGATTTGATTAAGATATCAACATTTCATTCAAAATTTTATAACAGTTTGTTGTGATTTCTGAAAACTTTATATTGACTGACTTTTGGGGTTTCTCGAATGACCAATTGAAATATAACTAGGTATGTATTTGTAAAAGTTATTTATTTTTATATCTTTACATCTTTCTATATCAAAATGGCATTTATTGGAAATGGGGTGATCAGAGTATAAAATGCTGCGTGTAAAAATAAAGAAACAGATTATCGTTTGGGTAGATGGCGCTCTTGTAGCTGCCTGAACCCATAATTTCTTCTTTTAAATTCAAAATAATAGTTAAACATTAATTGATTTTATATATTTTTGCATTCCGACTAAAATATAGTGTAGTTTATTTAATTATATATAGTTTTTGGTGATTTCTGTGCTAAAGTTAAAATGTTAAATTGTAAAAATAGAAACATACAAATTAAATGTAATCAAAATTTGTGACAATAATATTTAACCAAATTTGTAGTGTAAAAATAGTAAACAATGTATTGTAATGTGAAATAATAGTATAAATGCGCCCTTGAGATGATTTGAATCATGAAAACGGCGCGATATAAATGATCCAATAATAATAATAATAATCGTCTCATTTCAAAGAGTCGTGGCAGTTAGAAGATTCCCCACTACTTTCTATGTGTCTTATTTTAAAAAGCAAGTTTTCGAAATACATTATTTATTTGTACTACGTACTTACTACACCTCTACGTACTAACAAAAAATTAAGACATTCATGATTGGTGGCAAACCTCATCGCTGAAATTAATATGTAAAACGTTTTTTTTAACCAACACCTGCCTTTTACTGGACACCCGAAAACTTACGGAAAAAAGTGGGAAACCAGTTCTTTAGCAGGTGCCCTACGGCTTGCATGTTTATTACATGCAGCTGGTCTACTGGCTACCCCGTTTGTGGAATATGCCGTGATGCTAAAGAATTATTTATTTTTTCTTGCATAAATGGTTTTAAAGCCATATATTTAAGATGAATCATTTAAATCAGTGATTCCCAAAGTGGTCCAGGTGGACCCCCAGGGGTCCACGAGAGACTCGACGGGAGTCCACGATGGCGAGACTAAAAAATGGGGGTCCACAAATTATAAAAGGGGGTCCTCGAATGCATAGTTAAAGTATCGGATATTCGGTAAAAGCACCAGATAGTGACATATACAAAAGTCTATACAAATACCCGGTACATTGTAGAAAAAGGTACTGGGTGAAAATATTATTTAAGAAAACCGAGGAGTTTTGGAAATATTTCAAATTTCTATACCATTTCGAAAATTTAGCGACGGGAGGGAGGGGGGGGGTAGAAATACAGGGGGTCAACCGGAACCAGCAAATTTTTGAAAGTGGGCCATGAGTAAAAAAAGTTTGGGAACCTCTGATTTAAATCAATTTGACTCTAAAAACGACCAAGAGCATTCTTTTCACTCTGAGAATCGAACCCACGACCCCTCGCTTACAAGACAAGTGCAGTATAGACCGCTTGTCAACCTATTTGAATAGGTATTAACTAGGTAGGTATGTTGTATATGATACACATACATATGTGAACTTCCTTAAGGTGCACGATACAGTTTCGACGCTTATGAATCCAATATACTCCTCCTGTAGCCCTAGATAAATCAAATTTAGCGTTACGTTTTCGTTTCGATTTCGTTCGAATATATTTATTCATTTATTTTATTTTATTGTTCTAGCACATCATCATTCATAATTATAACAAAATCAACAGAGCGGATTACATAAAAAAAATGTGATGATGTACAGTGGCGAGATTATCACTCTATAGTGATTTCTTACATCTAACCATGTCACACTAACACTACACAGAAATAAAAAAAAAAATAAGAAAAACACAAACAACAAATAATAGCTACGTAAATTACAGAGAAAAAACTACAATCCACACACCTAACACTCCAAAGGGACCGGGAACTATAGAAAGGGGTTAGGGGACGGATGCTGAGTTAGAAGACAATAAATACTTCTTGACGGCGTACCTATTTAAATCCATTAAAAGATTGAGATATTCTATGAGAAGAAGGGAGATTATTCCAACAACGAGCACCACATACTGAGAATGATTGAGAATAGAAATTGGTGTTATGTGTAAGAATTGCCAGAAGCCGCTCGTTGTTGGAACGCGATGGAAAACTATGGTTCGCTAGATACTCGAACTTTTCTTTCAAATAGTAAGGAAAAGACGTTGATACCTTGAGACTGTTTTTGGCACAAATCATCCTCGTAGGATGCTATGCCATAAATGAAGGAAAAAAAAAAAAAAAAAAGAAAAGACGTTGAATAAAGTGTTTTATAACATACAGACGACGTTGCGACAAAGCGTCAACTGTCGTAACTAGTATTCACAAGTATTGTGTATTTTAGCTACGAAAATTGACACTTTCTCGTGACGTCGTCTATATTCGAACGAAAACTTAACGCTGATGTGTTTTGTCTACGGGCCCTGAAATCAAGAACAATAGAAAATATCATATTATTATTGAAGATCGTTTTTCTTCCAAGAACTCCTGGGGGTCTCTTAAAAACAAAAGAGCGTACCGTACAAAAGAGCGTACCATACAAACGAAATGATACGGTCCAATCTACGGTGTTATTTTTATTATTATTTTAGTATTCCATCGACCTGACCCTCGCAATATGTCCTAAATATAATATTATGTATGTACGTTATCTCGCTCTGACAAACAGACAACATGCCTCCCCTCTCTGTTTTGCCTTCACCTTAGCCTACCTTGTGACAGGGTTGTCACTTTTTACAATAGACAAATAAAGATATGAAAAGCTCGTCAATGGTGTGGGTACACTGAAATCACGGTAGCGTATTTTAAATTCATGTAACAATAAATTAATAAACATAGAGATTCAAGTAAAAAAAAATTGTTACATTTTCTAGATAATTTTTTTTAAAATGTCTACTAATTGTTACATAGTTAATGCCTCTAAAATAAGTGAAATAAATATTAATTTACCTACCCGGTTTAAATTAATAGTGTTGTCCTGTATTTTGAATAGTCTTTTATTGATTTCCTTTTCCGGTCTAAATCTTTCTAGTAAAAAATTAGGACAATTATGTGGAAAGCATTCCTCATCGCTCTATATGACATTTAGTGTGCATTTAACATCAAGAGAGCACTCACAATATTTTTTATCAACCCTGTTTCAACCCCTCCACTTTCTAAGACACCCATCTACAACAACTAGGGCTCTTAGTAGACATCGTAGTAGAACCTACAAACGTAGAGGGTAGCAAATTATATTATTATTATATATAGGTATTTATAATGTACAGGCATATACATATCTACATGTATCGTAGTACTGTACTCAACCATCTACGGCTCGAGTCTACGAAGCGTAGCTAAGAGAAGTACAAGCAGTCTAGAAGTGTTAAGGCACATCTACACTATCAGTTAAGTTTGACCTTTTGTATATAACTGATCAGTTTAGTCATTCGTTAAGATAAAATCACTCACTCTTTTTCCCTCTCTTTTTCTTGATGAAAGTAAGTGGGAGAATACACGTCATGTAGAGACTACAATTGTGAAGTTGGTTTGAATCTAACCTAAGAAGTATTTGACGGCTTCAGTTTGCATAAGTTTTAGTAAAACAATCCTATTTTAAACCAGAGGTCATATAGAAAAACAACATTATTATAGAAAAATTAAAGAAAAAGTTCTTGGTTTTCAGCACTTCAAAAGAGTTTAAAATATCTCCGAAAAGCAATGTTAAATATATTATATATATATTTTTAATTGTGTCGGTGCACACGTAGTAGAATTCCATAATTATGTAATTAGAAACAAGTTTTTCTTTCTACTTAGTATAGATTATTGATTCCGAGAGAGACGTCTTTCGACTTATCAGGTCATTATCAATCTGAAAGAAAGAAAGAGAAAGAAACACTTGTTTCAAATTATATTAGTTAAATATATATATTAAAAAAAAATCTATTACTTCAAAAACTGGGTCACGTTTTGGGTTAGTCTAAAAATAATTGTTGATGGTAATTGTTCGATAAACTTTGTTCCGTGGAGCACCTGGCAAAAACCTAATCTCGTATTTTAGTAGGTTTTTGAGTGTTCCGTAAATAGCACGTGTCAGTTTTAAATAAAAATATAAGGTAATTTTACATCTTGAATTTAGCAATGAGGTTTATCACCCTTCCTAAATGTTTCAATTTTTTGTTGGCATGGGGACGAAGGTTTGCATGACATGGCATAATTGCTTAGTAGTGGCAGCAGCAATAATAGTTGACCAAAAAGAGATATTCTTTTCAACCATAAGGTATTTTATAACAATAATGTTAGAGCAAAGAGAATCTTACAAAACCAATCAGAAACTTCAATTAGAGAACCATGTCTACACAATGCAACATTATGTAAAATCTAATCGGAAGAAGTAAGAGGAAGGGAAATCGCGATCCATTTGAGATCTGAAAAATGAGATCCCAAAAAGGTGGTTGCTTCTAAGGTTTGCATAAAGCGTCTCTCGATTGGTGGACCTTACACCATGACAGTGAGAATGGTGGAATTGGTGAACATTGTCCATGGACACCGAAAGTGATCACTTAAGCCAGCCTAGAGCCAATTCGTAAGCGTTGGGACACCTTTCTCACTTCTTCCGGTTAGATTTTAGACTATGTTGCTTTGTGTAGATATGGTTCTCCGATCGAGGCTTCTGATTAGTTTTGTTATCTGCACCCAAATCCGGTTAAACAATAAAAAAATTAGTAAATATTCTAAACAAAGAGTATGTTGTTTGAAAAAGGGACTCGATTGGCGCAAAGACGCCCTTTGTAAAGAGGACTAACATTCCCGAGAGAAGCTTTAAGGTGTGATTGATCGATTAATACTTAAGTAACAAAATTTTCGAGAACTTAAAAACCAACAATTTATATCAAAATTCTTCAAAATTTCATGAAATTTAGCATCATGTTTAACTTAACAATTTAACTGTTAGTTGTTAAGACAGTTGTCAGTTTATACTGATAGTGTAAGGGGGGCATTATCTACAGCAGGTATTATAGTCTACGAGTTCTAGCTTGGATCGATACATAAGTAGTTGGTACATACTACGAACAGCACTTCTACAAGATTGTAGTACTGCTACGAATGCTACGACGCCGTAGACATGACGTACCTTCATAATTATTATTGTTTTTTTACGCTTAAATTTTTTTACAAAGACGGTTATCAGCTTTAGACGTGTTTTATATTAAATTGTAATTGTGAATTTCTATTGCTTTGTAAAATGAAATGTTTTGTTAATATATAAAATGACTAAGCTGTCTAAATTACAGTGGGTCGTCAAATTATAAGGATTGACTGAGGAATCTCATGCATCGAATATACGAGTATATGTCATCCTCTTTATGCCATACAGTTTTTTTTTTAAATATACTTATCTGGGTTTTGATATAAATCCAAATACAACCTTATACACATTTCACAGTAAGCTACTAAAAGCTTGTGTCGTGACAGGGGGTTTGCCGGCACCTGGGATCGAACCACGGACCCCTTGTTCACGAGACCGAGACTCTATCTCCAGACTACCGACGAACTAAACTCATATTTTGGTATAATTTATTGTATGTAGAGTCGAAGATGTTAAATGGTTTTACATGCCGTGGAGCTCCTGGCAAAGAATTGGTCTCCCACTCTTTTCCGCAAGAGTGTTGAGTGTTCTGTAAAAGGCTATAGAGATATTTTTAATCTTAAAGTCACCCATCCTGAATGGCTTAATTTTTTATTGGAACTGTTTATTGCATGCGGCTGGTCTGCTGGCTACCACACTTGTGAAATATTCCGTGATATACGTAATAGTTTTTATAAAACTTTCAATATTATCTCAATTTGAAGTTGGTGTAGGTTGATACATTGTTACACAATACCATCCATATTATTTATTTATTTTGGGTGACATGGGAGTTAACTTACTAACCTAACCTTCTAGTGTCCATCTTGGTACTCAGGGATACAATTACTAGGTATATATGTATGTACACTACTACTCCCTGTTATGTTATAGAGAACAACACTTGAGAGATAGACAAGGAGGGATTCGGTACGTAAACGGGTTGTTGTAAGGATGATACAAAGTTATTATTTGGTATTTGTCATCTATACTTAAATAAATAACAGTAACATTTTAAATTGGGAATGTGAAAATTAACGGTGATTTTTTTTTGTTATTAAAACAGTCGCCGATTAAAATGATGAAACCTATAAACAAACAGTTTTTTTTACTAAGTTGTACAAATCCGATACAGTTAAATTCGGGTATTTGTAAAATAACGTGCACATTTTAACAGGGATATAGATAAACACCAGATAATAACAGGATAAGTTATTGTTATTTACAAATGATCATTACAACCATTTGGTTCAAAGACTTATCCTCACATTTGCGAGATGACGTGATGGTATAAATTGATTAAAAAAACTATTACCTTTTTATGTTGATTTTAAGAATGCAACTTGTAAAATAACAGTTTTATAAGAATGTAGCGAATGAAACCACTAAACGTGTTTCATATGTTTTTCTATACTACCACAACAGAATTTCCCACAAGTGAAATATCCAGTAAACAAACTGCTGCCTGTTATATGAACTAAAGGCTATCCCCTCTGTAAAGTAAAAAATGAAAAATCTACTACTACTACTATACTATCACGGAATCTGTCACAAGTGAGATAGCCAGCAGATCAGCTGCATGTAATAAACGTTCAAGATGTCCTCTCCAATATAAAATCGAGACATTAAGGGTGAGGAGCAAACTTCGTCGCTGAATTTAATACGTAAAACTTCTTTATTATTTCCGAACATCTACCTTTTACAGGACATTTGTAAACTTATGGGAAAGAATGGTGACATCCAAGCTGTCCTCACTGTGCCAACTAAAAAATAAGACATTCTGGATGGGTGGCAAACCTCTACGCTCAATTTGAATTGTAAAATATCTTTATTCTTTTCGAACATCTACCTTTTACCAGACATTTGTAAACTCACGAAAAGAGTGCTTGACCTATTTTTTTCGCAAAAATAATAAAAATATAATAAAACTGATAAATCACAGAAGCTGCTACTTATTGTGACCTTGAAATCCTTGATTTACAAAATCACAGCGCCTGTTATTTTCAACCGCATCTAACCTCCTTCACCTGTAGTATTGTTTGTACCATATATATTATAATATACTTATATAATAATAACAATAATAATAGGGTCCACCTACCTATCCTTTAAGGAGTGCTAGATGTATATATATATCTGAGTACTTTCCTTACATACTTTGAGACTATTATATACCTTCTTATTGTACGTAAAATAATGAGTGGACAAAACGTAATGGGATACTCATGAATCCATTTATCTCGCAACCTTTGAGGAGTAGGCGGGGAGAGCAGGATGATCAGATTTTAGCATAACTAATGCTTTCCCTTTATTACATTTTTGCGACAGTGAAAAATTCGCTATTTTTTTATTGATACAAATTAAAGGTTGATTATTACAAAGGTGCTAAGTGTCTGGAGCATAAAACCAAGAAAAAGTGAAAAGAAGTAGGTAAGGGGAACAGCAGAGCAATGTTTCAAGAGTGATATCTATTGGATCAAGTTTGAAGTATCTACACTTTTTTGTTCAATCACATTGCAACTTTGTAAGTTTATTGGCCTTTATGTTTAACACCAATTGGGATTAAAAACTCATTTTCGAATTTTTTTATACTTAGCACCTTTGTAATAACCAGCCTTCAATTCATTCGTTCATACCATCACGGCATTTTCTAGAAGTGAGGTAGGCAGTAGACTTTTAGCATAATTAACATACAGGTCGTCTTCTCTGTGCAATTTAAAATTAAGACATTCAGGTTGCTGAACTGAAGACTGACAGCCATTTCACCGCCTCCAGTCCTGCTTCATGGATGTCATGCAGTCCCCGCTGAATTTTTTGAGATGGCAGTCCTGCACTATGTGTCTCACCATTTACACATCTCCACATTTACAATCAGGGGAATCTCTTATTCCCCACCTCCAGAGCAAGTAGTTACAGCATCCATGTTCTGTCCTCACTCTATTTTGCTGTACATACTCAAACCTTTCTCGGCAGATCAAAACCGGGTACTTGGATTGTGGAGTCCACTACCAGGTGTTTATTTGTAGTGTCCCCTGTGATCCATCTTTCCTTCCATTGTTTTTTAATGTCAAGTTCCCCAGATTTGACGGCCCATATATGTTTTTGGGATTTGAGCTTTTTATGAGAAGGGAGAAATATGTCTTCGTAGACAGGCAGTTGATTTTTTCCCTGATTTTTTTTATATTTCTCTTAATGTGGCATGGAATCTGCGTAAGTCAGGCATAGATAATTGATCTATTCTTTATCGGGGACTCCAGAGCTCAGAAAGCTCCACTTTCTCCTTGATATTTTTTATAATAAAGTAAGGATGACTTGCAGCTATGTTCACGACGTTAAGTTAGCCCGCTGAGTACCCCAATTTTGAGAAAAAATCGTCATGCTGTGAATGAATTTTTAAACATAGTTGATAAATTAAAGAGCCAGTAGAAAGTGGGGGAGTCTCGTAATAATATTATGATAATATGACTCCCACACTTTAATGACATTAAATTAATGAATGATCTTTAAATAAAATTCTTAACGATATAATTACCTATACATATTAATTACTTATCAAAAAAAGTTAAAAGGTTTTGACTTAAAATTACAAATATTGAAAAATAAATCTTATAATTTGAAAGACGCGTAGGTTTTTGACCGTGGGTTTTTATTGCAAATTAAAATGTTTTAAAAATATTTTTAACCCTTTTATGTCTTGGGGTGGTACAGATTATGAGACTCTCGACCACGTCTTTTTCGCGTGCCCACTTCGGGACCGCGGTAATTTGTAATTCTCCCTTCAGAATGTAGAATACCCACTTAACATCAGCTATCTGCTTGGTTTAGAGGATGATAAGGTGCATGGAATGTTGTTTGATTTTGTTCTGAAAAATTTCATTGTACTTTGATGAATTGATCATATTTGCTTATTATTGAAGTAATTAATTTAAACTATCTATAGTTATAGCCTGAAACAATAAATCCATGATTATGGAAATGGCGGATCCAAAACCAATCCAAACAAGGATGAATCGCCAATATTCTAAAAAAAAAATGTCTAGGGGAAATATATTGACTAAAGATATAATTAGAGTCATCAAAAATATATATTGATTTTCGAGAATTTCAGTTAGTAATATTTTTTTATAGTAATAATTTATCATAATAAAGTGATTTTTACAGTCTCGAAGAATTCAAAATTTGCTCGAAAAATGTGTTATGAAATTTAAATCAGAAATTTTGAAGTCGGTATATAAGGTTGTATTTGGGTTTATAACAAAACCTAGCTGTATAATTAAAAAAAAATTGATAGCAAAACAGCTAATATTTATTGTATTTTGAGTCGTTTTATGAACTGGGAAAAATATTTTTCCGATACATTTTTTTAAAACTGCAATAATTTATGTTAATACATTGTATCTTTCAAAATGTAAACTAATGTTTTTTCAAACATGTTGATTTTTATTACGAAAGACGTCTTTTAAGGGGAAAGGCTCTAGGCTTGAATGCGGGAGTTATCGGGCTATTAGCTTGCTGAGCTCAATAGGGAAACTGTATGGTAGAATTTTGATTGAGAGAGTACGAAAGATAACTGAGTGTAAGATATGGGATGCGCAAGGAGCTTTTTTGAATGGCAGAGGGTGCACCGATCAGATCTTCTCCCTGCGAATGGTTATAGAGAAGTTTCTGGGTAAACACCAGAGGCTTTTTTGTGCGTTCGTGGATCTGGAGAAAGCATATGATCGAGTGGACCGTGAAAGGTTGTGGCGCGTGTTGTCGGAGTATGGGGTGAGCAGCCGGTTGATCCGCGCAATATCTTCACTTTACGTGGGAAGCTCCACTTGCGTGAGGGTAAATAACACTCTCTCGGAGTGGTTTGTCCTCACCAAAGGAGTGAAGCAAGGTTGTGTCATGTCTCCGTGGCTGTTCAACCTATTCTTCGACTACTGTATGCGACCTGTGAAAGAGATGGATGTTGGTGTCGAGCTGAATGGGTTTCGGGTGAATGCATTGATGTACGCAGATGATTTGGTGTTAATGGCTGATAGTGAAAGGGACTTACAAGAGATTGTTACGTGTGTGTATGATAGTTGCAATTTGAATGGTTAGAAAATGAACGTTATGAAGACGAAAGTTCTTGTTTTTGAAAGAGATAATGAAAAAACGATTTGCGAGATTAAAGTTGGTGACGAATGTTTGGAGCAAGTAAGTGAGTATGTATATTTAGGAAGTATGTTTACGAGGGATGGAAGATGCGATGGGGACATTGAAAGAAGGAAAGTGGCCGGTGCTAGAGTAAACGGTGCACTTCGACCCATTGTCAGCAATGACAATGTGTCGAACATGGCTAAAATGCTGGTGCACAATACCATTCTGGTACCGTCACTTACGTATGCAAGCGAGACATGGACGTGGTTGAAGAAGGACGAAAGTGGAATAAATGCAGTAGAGATGCGATCGTTGAGAAGAATGGTTGGTAAAACGCTGCGTGATAGAGTGAAGAATGAGGATATTAGAAGAATGAGCGGATGCAAAAAGACTGTTGTGGACAGAATGTATGTAAATAAATTGAGATGGTTTGGTCATGTGGAACGAATGAAAGAGGAAAGAATGACAAAGAAGATATACTTATCTGAAAGAAAGGGTGTGAGGAAACGCGGGCGTCCGAGAACCACGTGGCTTGATCACGTGGATCAAATTCTCAAGGACGGCCGCGTGTTGAGTAAGAGGAACCGACGTGCGTGTATGAGGAACTGTATGAATGTGGAGGAAGCGAAGGAAGTGTGTAAAGATAGATCTGTTTGGCGTTCCGTTCTCTCTGCCTACCCCACTTGGGACACGGCGTGAGGGTATAGTATAGTATAGTAAGACGTCTTTTGTCTTTCAAGGACATTTTCAATCATTGACAATGTCCTTGAAAGAAGAAAGACGTCTCGATATGGTAGGAAAAAGCATTTGTTTTTTTTTAATTTCTGTCCTTAAAAGGTTAAATCAAGTTTGGTAAGGTTTTCTGTTTTGCAGTTAAAATAATATGACATTCAGAATAAAGGGCAAACTTCATTAACTAATGGTAAAAGAAGATATAATATAAACATACATATTTATAAGCAGACTCAAACATTTTTTTTATTTAAAGATTCCATCCGAATCTTCGAGTACTTAAATGTGTCAAAACTTTGAGAGTTTTTGAAAGATATATATTATTATATATATTTTTAAAGGGTCCTCTGCTAGCTACCCTTATCATACCTTACGTGTCAGAGTAACTTTAAGGGGTTACATGGGGTGGGTAGTAATAGTATCAAGTTTCAGTAGTGAGTCTGAAAAAATAAGCTTTCAAAACTTTTCAGGAATGTGGCTGAAAAAAAAACATCTTGTGAAATACTAGATAAGTAAATATTCATTGAAATAATAATAATAATAGTCGGACTATTTATATGTGGAGCCATTTAATGATCCGTGACCATCTCAAGGGCGCCGTGACTTCTTTCGAACAGCAGCGTCTTCAACTTGGTTATAAATGTGGTGGTGGACTGATTCTCTTTCAGATCCGTGGGCAGTCTGTTCCAGGCAGTTGGCGCGGCGACTTTGAAGCTCCTTTCTGTAAATATGGAGGTGTTTGCCATATTCGATTTCACGAGTTTGTTGACAGCAGAAGAGGCCGAGCGGAGCGGTCGTCTTGGAGTTTCGTCAACGTAACAGAGCTCGGTGAGACATGTAGGTGCCGTGCCGCATAAGGCCTTGTGGACAGTGAGACACAATTTAAACTCCACTCTCTCTGGAACTCTCAGCTAGTGTAGATCTGAGTGTAGAAATGAATGTAGAATAGAAATATCTCTCCCAGCTCGGCTGGACCATCCATGTGAAATGATCTTCTAGAAAAAGTGCGTAAGATACAGTTTTTAGCTTTGTTCAAGAGTCGATTATAAACAAACTTGTTAAGCATATCATATAACTGATATAAATTGTATAATTTATTGTTATTTATATAATTATAGTTGGTTATATTATTTGCTCATAAGTTACAAGTATTAACACAATACTTTAGGATGCACCCTTGAAGTGGAATTATTCCACAAAATGGCGTATTATAAATTGTCTATTATTATTATACACTTGGCTTAGTTGGAAGAGATCGTGCTTTTGCGATAAACTCGACTCTTTTTATTGATTGTATTTAATTTAAAAGTATATCTTCTATGGAATTGTTTTGAATAAATGTACGGTATTCTGTACAATTAATGTCTTCCTATCAATCTTAATTTCTTCCAACTTAATGATATGTATTTCCCACAATGCGACTATCATGCCGCCATCCAATTAGCGGCGCTCTATGAAACTAAAGCTTGTATGGTGAAGTAATGAGGGTCATTCTGTAAGTTAGTAGCTACCCTATAGTCAAGTTGTACAACAACTGCTATTAAAAAAGATGGTAGTGCGGCTAGTGTCAGACCGAATTCGTAACCGGTTTTCAGTTTATAATTATTTTTTTTCAAGTTTCGTATAAACCCAAACTTCTCCTTTAAATTGTCAATTCTATACCATTTAAAAGAAACACAGAATGAGATATTTACTCACTATAAAAAAAATACAATTTGGTATTCCAAAATAAAATAACACTATAATATCTGTTTAAATAAATTAGAACACTTTTTTGAATCTAGATTTACGCTTGTAAATTTCTATTACTAAGTAAGCAACTTTTGTTACTGAGAAATAAGGGAAAAGAAAAATGTTTGGCGATTTAATTTCTATAAGATAATTATAAATTATATAATTTATCGGCTTAAACGTAATAATAAAACATTAAAAATAATTGTAAGTGACATTATATTGGCGACAGGTCAGACAGGTGGACCACTGGAGAAACGGGTAGACACGTCTACAAGTTCTTTCCAGATGTCCGTGAAAGACTGAGAATGAGCTTCTTGTCCCTTGATCATTATTCTCTGTACAGTTTATCACTGGACATGGCCAGTTAAGAGGTAAACTTTTTGAGTTAGCATTGAATGATAATCCATGGTGCAGATGTGGGACAGGAGCTCAATATGCGGAACATATCCTTTGGGAATGTCCTTTGATGATCGATGCAAGAGAGGAAATGATTCTGGGTATGACTGTTGACACTTCTCGACCCATCTGGTTTGGGGAAGTGTTTTTAAATGCCACAAACGCTTCACGCTTTAAGGAATTCGTGGATGTATGGGTCTCAAGATGGGATCTGCTACGTCGGCCGGGTCCCCCGCCTACTGACGTGGTAGGATCGGAGATGCCAACACTGGCATAGTGGTATTAGACTACAGAGAGTTCAAATATTAATGAACGGATGGTCACCTAAACGGATAAATAGGAGTCCTTGGACTCCTGAAATATCCGAGAAATAAAGCTATTTCAACATATTATATTGACGAATTTACTTATTAGGCACCTATTCATTGTTACATAAAAAAACTCTTACATGACATAACAAAGCATTATATCTGCGCCTTTTGAAATATTGTATGATTAATGTTGTAGAATCCCATTTTAACTGTAAAATATTAAAATTTTATATAAATAAAATAAATAAAAACACTGAATTTTCCACATTTATTTTAATGGGTGAAACGTTTTCAGAATTAACTGTTTCATCTTCAGAACTTAACTAACTTTCAGAACTTAACTTAAGATGAAACAGTAAATTTTGAAAACGTTTAACTCAGTGACTTTAAATACAGTGATTTTATTTTTTTAATTTATTGAAAATATTAATACATAATATATGAATTTCGATCGAATGATCTGTCGTACCAAGGTTTATTGTATCCAAATATACATTGGCAATAACCGAATTAGAATGTTTCATTTGGTCCGAATTCAAGTTTTTCGGTTTCATAATCCGAAATAACGATTACTATAGTTACATATCTACCATAGGAGAGTACTCACTTTACATAGAGCTTAGTAGCAGTATTAGTAATAGTAACACGGATGCGTTAATTTATGACTACGGACGATAGAAAAGTTTTTACATAAAACTTATATGTGACTTCATGGAGAAGAATATGAAATGAGTCTAGTAGTAGTAGTAGTAGTAGCTAAATGATGAATTTACTTTTTTATTTAAAAATAGAAATGCTTTTTTATTTATAGGCATACAAAGTAATGAATTGACATATTTATAATAATAAACTTGAGCTTAAATGGAACTTCAAACTAATGTAAAATTATCCTTTGAATAAATATAAAAAGATGACAATTCAGTTTCCCTGAAAATGTTTACAAGCATGTACAAAAACGTTCGGTTTAAATATCTAACGTAGTGGAAATTAAGCAGTGTTTTTTATTACATTTTTATTATATGAAAATAAAATTATAACTTATACTATACCATCATGGCATATCCCACAAGTGGGGTAGCCAGCAGATCAGCTGCATGTAAGAAACATGCAAACTGTCCTCTTCTTGCCAATATAAAATCAAGACATTCAGGATGGGTGGAAAACCTCATCGCTAAATAAAACGGTTTAGAATAGCGTTACTCAAACACTTAAGGGCCCCGTATAGCAAAAACAGTAAAATATTCTATTTTCTACAAATTTGATAGAAAAACTGCCAAAACTTGTTGACCCTTGCGAACATATTGATTTGATAAAACAAAAAAACAAATATTTATTACCAATATTAGTTTTTTACTAAAAAATAAATTAATCGCAGACTGACGAGATTTATTTAGGTACCTACTCTTTGTCATATCAAAATACTGATTATTTGTAAAATATAATATATATTTTTTATTCATTCTATCAAGCATATAAATACCATAGATTTTAGCAAACCTTTTTTTAGTATACAAAAAATTGAGTTCATGTGGTGGTTTTTGGTTTCAAAATATGAGAAATTTTAACAAAAAAATATTTTTAAATCGGTCAATATCTATGAAAAAAACAAAAAAAAATAATTTGTTTTTGTTCTATAATTGAAATGACTGTCTAAGTATTCTAAATATTAAAATAAATATATGGAAATTTGTAGGATTATCGTGCATTTATGTACCAAACACACCCCCGAATTCGATTTTTAGAAATATGCTTTTTTATAAACGAATACTATGAAGCTAAAATCGAGTTTTTTTTTTAAAGTTTATGTTTGATATTGGTAATTAATATTTTATCAAATCAAAATGTTCGTAGGGTCAACAAGTATTGAGAGTTTGTGTACCAAACTTGTTTGAAAATTGAATTATTTATCGTTTTTGCTAAAGGGGCCCCTTAATGTTTCACAAATAAAAACCTTACATAAAAAAAACTCGAAAAGTTGAAAAAAATAAAATATTTTGAGATATATTCTTCTCTGTGAACTCAAAATAAGTGAGATAACTAGTAGACCAACTGCAAGCAATAAACATGCAAGCCGCTCTCTACAGGCCAACAAAAAATAAAGACATTTAGGATGGGTGGCAAACCTCATCGCTGAATTTAAGATACAAAACTTTTATTTTTCAAACACTTGCCTTTTTCACATCTTGTACCTTAATACTTTTTTTGATTTATAACGTCAAGCACTTTATTTTCAACTTTAATAAATCTCTTAACCCCTAAGTTCTCCTACTAACTTAGTCAGTTATCTTATCCTAGGCGCCCCTCAGGCACGTATAGTAAAACTAATAAAATATAAGATTTTTAATAAGTTGTCGCTTATATTTATTTTTAAATGTTATATTAATTGCATCATGTCTACATAAATTAAAATAATATGCATAGAAAACGCACACAGATTGAGCTAGTCCTAAACAAAGATGAATATTTTATTACCGGTACTAACACGACGATACACATAAATACAATGCACTTAACACATATACATGTAACACTAAGACCCAGGACAATTTGAAAAAGGTCATTATTCGTTTTACCTTGTCCAATAATCGAACCTGGGACCTCGTGACTCAAAGGCGAGAGCATTACCTACGCGCCAAACTAGCCGTCCTATGTTCAACTTATTAAAGTTTGTTTTATGTTTTAAAGTAGACTATGGTGTCCTTTTTATAATAATAATAACATTCGTACAATGTAAATACCTACTCATTTATAGATGTACACCGTTAAATTTCAAAAAGAGAACAAAAATTAAGTAGACACTCACGTACGTATTTATTATATACAAAAATAAAATACAAATAAAATAAACTTTATAGTACAGTAAAATATGCCATAATTGACAGGTGTATTGCCTTGAGGCAATATCATATAAGCAACCAATAATATATTACTACGTAAAATATAAATGTACAGTGGATACTTACGTAGCATACATCTGAAATGTTTTTTTTTGTAATAGATGTGACAAAGTAAATAAGAATGATCATTTTTGGAGGAATTCGAGCAATGTTGGATAATATGCCTCTTATTTTCACGAAAACCTTCTTTTGTTACGAGGATACTTCACTCATGTACTAGAAGTAATATTTATTTTTACAGATTGCTTGTTATTGTTTCATGGCGTCGCTGAATATGGTTCTTCGTTGATTCTTCGGCTATATCTTCTAAATTAACTCTTCTCGGGATCTCAAAAAGTTCAACGGTTACTCCATCATAAATATAATATTCTGTATCAGAACACTCCATTTTGACAATCTCATTAATTTCATTGTCATTTTAACTTTTATTTCCCATCCTTATGTTGATCAAAACACATGTGTGAACTACACAAGTATCAATTTAATACTAATTGTAACCAAGCGCCGCAGAGGCACAATGGGAAATGTGACTGACTTTTTTCTTTGATCTTTTTTTATTTATCACTGTCATTATTTTTTTTTATGTTTTATATAAAACGTGAATTAGAATATGTAACTAGAGGAGTACTCAAAAGAAGAATAAAATAAACGTACAATAAAATGCTGAAATCGACCGATAAAGTACGCCAGGTGCCTCAAAGGCACCAAGGATAAATTAGGGGTTTTAAATTCTTTGCCCATAATTAACACGAGAAAACTAATTTTATCATTATCAAACTGTGAAAGTTTAAAAAGTTTAAAAAAGTAATTTGTGAGAAAAGCGATGTTAAATGTAGCAACATGAATATGGGACAAGTTCCCGTACCATCTTACATAATATTATTATATACACGCTATATGATATTATAGGTAGTAGAAATAGAATGTTTTTTGCTAGCAAAACAATTTTAAATGGTTTGTTCGCTTTTCTTACAAACACAGTCAATTTATTCCTCCGTCATCAATAACAGACGAAAGATTTCATGCAATTTAATGCTTGATTCACACTTATTAAAAACACAGTCGACAATTTATTCCTCCATCATCAACAATAGACAAAAGGTTTCATGCAATTAAATGCTTGATTCACACTTCTTAAAAACACAGTCGACAATTTATTCCTCCATCATCAACAATAGACAAAAGGTTTCATGCAATTAAATGCTTGATTCACACTTCTTAAAAACACAGTCGACAATTTATTCCTCCATCATCAACAATAGACTAAAGGTTTCATGCAATTAAATTATAGATTCACTCTTATTACAAACACAGTCAATTTATTCTTCCATCATTAATAATAGACGAAAGGTTTCATGCAATTATGTAAATGATTTATTCAATTTTTTTACAAGTACAGTCAATTTATTCCTCCATCATCAACAATAGACAAAAGGTTTCATGCAATTAAATGCTAGATTCACTCTTATTACAAGCACAGTCAATTTATTCCTCCATCATCAACAATAGACGAAAGGTTTCATGCAATTATGTACATAAATGATTTATTCACTTTTTTTACAAGTACAGTCAATTTATTCCTCCATCATCAATAACAGACTAAAGATTTTACGCAATTAAATGCTTGCTTCACTCTTCTTACAAACACAGTCAATTTATTCCTCCATCATCAATAACAGACTAAAGGTTTCATGCAATTAAATGCTAGATTAACTCTTCTTACAAGCACAGTCAATTTATTCCTCCATCATCAATAACAGACTAAAGGTTTCACGCAATTAAATGCTTGCTTCACTCTTCTTACAAACACAGTCAATTTATTCCTCCATCATCAATAACAGACTAAAGGTTTCACGCAATTAAATGCTAGATTCACTCTTATTACAAGCACAGTCAATTTATTCCCCCATCATCAACAATAGACAAAAGGTTTCATGCAATTAAATGATAGATTCACTCTTATTACAAACACAGTCAATTTATTCTTCCATCATTAATAATAGACGAAAGGTTTCATGCAATTATGTAAATGATTTATTCAATTTTTTTACAAGTACAGTCAATTTATTCCTCCATCATCAACAATAGACAAAAGGTTTCATGCAATTAAATGCTAGATTCACTCTTATTACAAGCACAGTCAATTTATTCCTCCACCATCAATAATAGTCAAATTAATGGTGTCATGCAATTAAATGCTTGATTCATTCTTCTTACAGTCGATTTATTCCTCCACCATCAGCAAAAGACTAAAGGTTTCACGCAATTAAATGCTGATTAACTTACATATACTTCGCCATAAAGAGAATTGAGATATATCTAGTGCAATGTTGAGAGAGGATAATGGTTTATTGTTGTTGTCCTAATGTTTGTCCGCAAACTAATTGGATGACCCTCAAGAGATACAAATGTTGTACACAAAACATAGACTAACTAGACTGGCAGCGCAGTACAAATTTATTGTAAAATTATATTTTAAAAATAATAATAATAATATTATGCTGTTTCACTCTATAATATTAAAATGAGAATGGTCTCTTTTCTTCTAATGCTGAAGTACCTAAAGGAAGTCCTTTAATCCTGAAGAGCCATCATAATACCTTTTTAATATCACGATAAGTGCATTGTATAGTATAGTATATATGTGTGTATCATCGTGTTAGTACCTAAATTACAAGATTCATTTTATCTAAATTTGGGACTAGCTCTATATTTATCCCGTGGAGCACCTAGTAAAGAATTGATCTCCCACTCTCCTCCGTAAGTTTACGAGTGTCCTGTAAAAGCAAGGTGTTCGAAAAAAATAAAGACATTTACTATACTATACCATCACGGCATATCCCACAAGTGGGGTAGCCAGCAGACCAGCTGCATATAAAACATGCAAGCTGTCTTCTCCGTGCAAACGTGCAAAAGCACCCGATGGGTGGCAAACCTCATCGCCGAATTTAAGATGTAAAATGTCTTATTTTTTCGAACACCTGCCTTTTACAGGACACTGGAAAACTTATGGAGAAGAGTGGGATACCAATTCTTTACCGGGTGCTCCATGGGATTCTATTAAGACATTTTACATCTCAAATTCAGCGATGAGGTTTGCTACCCATCCTGAATGTCTTGATTGTTTATCGGTACGGAGAGGACAGCTTGCATGTTTATTATATGCAGCTTGCCTGCTAGCTACCCCACTTGTGTGATATGCCGTGATGGGATAATATCTATATGTGTAAAATTTCCATATAAGTAATTAGGTATGTGTTATGTTTTGTGCTATTATATTATCGTTCTGTTCTCGCAGGCTACTCCACTTGGGGTAAAGCGTGAATGTAAAGTAGATAATCAAATACATAGGGTGATCGAATTAATGTACTCACTTAAAAATCTAATTTATTTTTCTTGCAGTATATTTGATATTTTAAGAAATATTCCCTTTCATGACACAAGCTTTTAGCTTACTGTGGAAGGTGTATAAAGTTGTGTTTGGGTTGATAACAAAAACCTAGATTTTTTTTTAATTTATTTAAAAAAATGGGCAACGTTCAAATAAAAATTTGCAAAATATAATATAATAAAGATTCAACATAATTATTGTTCTAAATCAGCCCATCTTTTATATCATCGTCTTTCTTTAACTGCCAGGGGCCCTATTCTCCAATCTCGATTGATAAATGTCGCCTGTTAGATATGTCGATTGAAAAACTCGAACGAAAAGTCGAATGGCAATCTGCGACCCTATTCTTGACGCCATTCGAGAAGCTACCGGCAACGTCGCTATTTTTGTATGTTTTTGTACGTGGTCATCGAAAAATTACATTTATTCATATTTTTTTTCAAGAGATGGCGTTGATGGCGCTTTCGTGTTGAGAGGCATGTGACGCACAAGATGGCGCATTTATATGAGGAGTCACAATCAATATCGAACTTTTCGTTGTATTTTTTTTAAACTAAAATATTTTATAAATCCGGCATCACTTTATTTTATTTTTATACCGTATTTGAAATGTAAACAACCATTGAGTGACTCATGGCGGCCATTTTTATCAATTTTTGACATGTCGATTGGTGTGACATTCATCTCGAGTGGTAAAACACCATTCGAAATAATCTCGCATGATATCGTGCGACACTTGTCGTCCACGACTTTTAAGAATAGGGTTTTTAAGAAATCGATCGAAAGTAATAAAATCTCGCTTGCGACAGCCGTCAATCGAGATTGGAGAATAGGCCCCCGTTACAGTAAAAGTACATTTAACGTTCTTTCATTTAAAAAAAATAAAAAAAATAACCTGTTTCATTCTGTAACGGATTACTGATAGTATTATCCATATTTTTTACTAGTGGCAACCCCATAATTCGCATGTTGTGAAGTTTGTTACAGACCTATGTAAGTTGAGTTCTTAGATGTGCACTCGCTTTTTAAACTTATTCTATCGTTTTGCGTTCTGTCCATAAAAAGTTTGATTTTTATATCATTCCTCATCTTAACAACGTAAAGAGTTTAAATTTATTTTTTACACCGAACACAAACTGATATAATAAGCTCAAATAGTGCGTGCACATCCGAAGACAGTCAAACTGAATTACCGACTGTAGCAAACTTCACTACGTATAAATTACGGGATTGCCACTAGTAAAAAATATGAACAATACTATCAGAAATCAGTTTTAGAAAAAAAAACAAGTTTATTATTGGGAATCGGATATGTGGACTTTGGTAGATGTGTGTATTTTTATGTGTTTTTATTTTTTTTGCATTTTTATGTGTTTGAGCATTTTTAATTCTTCCTGTTTCGTTAAATTTAATAGAATACCTCAAATTTATGTTGTTTAGTTGGTAAGAAACGGATCTTAATTGGTTTGCTCGGTTTGCTCATTGTTATAATTTATTGCTTGTTAATATTAATTGTTACAACTCTTTGATCCATATAGAATCAATAAAAAAATTACATAAAATATCAAAACTAGTACAAGAAATAAGTAAAGTATATTTTTTTGAGCGAGTACATTAATTTTGCCTCCCTCTGTAGTTCCTTTTGTCTTTTATTGCACTCTGATGTTTTTCACATTTTCAAAGAATCTACAACACACTCGTGTGATGCGCGTTCATTAATTTTTAACGCTTCGGTTGTATCAAAAGCATACTTTTATTTTAAATTTCCTTCTTTTATTCAAAATATGCATATGAGATTATGAAAAGGTACATATGTTTGGTGAATGTCTGAAAGAGTGCGTGACAGTGTTATGTAAAATATTAGGACGATATGCAGTGGTGAGATTAACATTATGTAGTGATTTCTTGCATTCAACACTTTTATGGGGGATGTTTTAAAAATGCATGCTTTTTACAGTTTCAGGACTCTGAAAAACTTGCTGAAAAAAATGGGAGTGTGATAATATCAATTTATATCCATTTCATCTTTTTTTCAGCAGTGAAAAAGTGTTTTACCACCTATTCTGAATATTATGCTTAAGTGCACACGGAGGGCTTTCTAAATGTAACATGTATAGACAATTCACACAGACCGAGCTAGTCCCAAACTAAGATACGAATCTTGTATTATGAGTACTAACACGACGATACACATTTATATTTACAATGCACTGAACACACATACATGTTACACCCAGACCCAGGACAATTTGAAAAAGTTCATTCTTCATTTTGCCTTGGCCGGGAATCGAACCCGGGACCTCGTGACTCAAAGGCAAGTGCGTTAGCCTCCGCGCCACACCGGTCGTCACTCAAATGTTTATTATTTTTTTTTGCATATCCATGTCGTGAGTTTAAAAATACACAAAAAATTATTCAAATTAAATTTATCATTCACAGCACAGAACAAAAATCGGCGAAGAACAAAACACAAATGGGAATTGAATCATAAAAAACAATAACTTTAGTCAATTTTTTTTTTTGTGAGATGTATTAATCCTTGGTGAATGTATGTTTTTTTTTTATATATTTTTTACGCAGCACGCCTCGATACAGGGCAACCTAGTGAGGCTGCTGCAACTTAATTGAAGATAATTGGTGATATATTGTTTCAACGTTTGTATGATATTGATTGAATAAAGAAAGAAATATTTATTATTTATTATTATTATTTAAATCACAAAATATCAGTGTCAGTATAGAATGTCAATGAAGTGTTTAGTAATTTTATATTATTTTGTTAACACTGTTATGTAATGATGATGTGCAAAAAGAATAAATAAATAAATAAATATGTCAAGAATTAAAATTGTAATAAAGTTAGACGATGTCAAGAAGATAGAAGAAGAAAAAATCTATGAAAAATGGTACAAATAATTTAAATGTCATAAGAAATAATGTAGTCAATAGTTGAAATGTCGTAAGAATTAGACTATAATAGATTAAAATGTCAATAAATAAAACAGAAAAATGTTAATTATTATTTAAATTATCAACGATGTTACATCACCAGTGATGTTACATTACATGCAAATAGTAAGTGACTGACTTACTGACACTGACTACTCTGTTTGAGATTGATCACTTTTTTTCAACAAATTTGTACTTTTTAAACTATTTGCGTCAATATCATGTACACATAAACTTAATATAAAAAGGGTTAAGTGACCAATTGTTAGACACGTATCATTTAAAAAGCTTTTTTTATACCTACATTATACAACAGAAAACTTTATCAAAAGGGTCCTTATTTATAATTAGTTTTTTATACTCTTGATACTTTAAACATATGTTTGTTGAAATGTAGTTAATAAAATGATCCAACCTTTTTAAATTGTTAGGGGTGGTTTGAGATATAATCTGAAGCTTTTTAGACAAGTTTTAAGCTCTAAATATCTATCTATCTAAGCCATCACGACATTTCTCGAAGTGGAGTGCCTAACAGACTTACCACTAAGAACTCTACTCAACAGACATCTCATACACACAACCAACACAGACTGTGCAAACTCCTTTTAGTTGGAAACAGGAAATGTGTTCTGATGCTTACGAATCACCTTAGGCTGGTTTAACCTCCTGAGTCCTGAGACATATTTTGATCAATTTTTTTATTTTTTTGTGACATATGAGTCTAAAATAACCTAAAAGACATTTAAAAAATGTTTAAAAAAATCCTCGTGGAAAATTCTGAATTTTCTTTATGTCATATATATAAATATGACAAAAGGTATCAGTGCAGATAAAAAAAATTAGGTCGTATTTCTATATATTACTTAACAAAGTGAAATTTAGATTTTATTGAAACATTTATAGAAATAAGAAGAATAAGAGAAACTCAAAAATAAGAAAAATTAATAGGAGCAGGGACAAAATCTCCATTCCACATGTTGATCAATATTTTGTTTGTATTTAAATTTTAATTTTTACTTTTTGACTTGTTAGATGTCGTTGGAATATTTTTTTTATTTTAATGTAATATATATATATATATGACCGAAGGATTCAGGAGGTTAAGTGCACTTTACCCACGGTACGTCCACCGATCCCATCAAACTCAAATCACTATGTTCGAAATCTGTTCAACGGAAAATAGATTTCTTAAATATTGCAAGAATGTAATTAATTGGACAATTTATTTGTTGAACATTGTAGTTAAGTAATTAATTGGAAAACACATTTCTTATAAATATTATTAGGTTAGTAACTTCCTACCTGTACTACATTTTACTTTAAAAGCGCGATAACTTGGTTAATTTATTCCAAAATGCTTTTTACTTTAACATGAAACTGTGTTAGAGCTACGTTAAAAAATAGTAAACCAGAGAAAATGTCTCAAATAAATTCTGCAATTAAGTGCGGGGAATTAATGTGTTCTTAACTAGTAATGTCAAAAGTGGTCCAGTCGAGTATGTATGAGAAATATTTGACTTCTCGTAAGAACAGAGGGATGTTTTTTTTTTCTTAGGAATATCTCTATATCTGTCATATATTTTATTAAGTCTACAATGATTTTAAAAGCTTTGATGTTCCTCCTTCAAAATATGCCATTTATTTTTCGTAATGGTGATAAAAGAAATGAATAAATAAATAAAAAAAAAAAATACCCTTACGGCGTGTCCCATGTGGGACAGGCAGAAAGAACGGGATGCCATGTAGATATATCCTTACATATGTACTTCCTTTAAATGTTAAGAAATATTATTTTTGTAATATTACTTAATAAAGAAAATATTCTTTCCCAAGACCCTGTATGTACGTGCAGATCTAACTAAGCACGCTTATACATATATATTTAAACATAATATTATTTCGTCGTATATAAAATTACGCGTGTATTTTATTATGTATTTTCATGTCTAAAAGCACTTTAAACCGTAATTATTCACTGATTTGCATGCAATTTTTATTAAAAACTACATAATTTACATATTTTTCACAACGCTACACTGTTTTTGTAGATAATTAACTAGGTGAAATAAGTGATAGTAAAAATTCCGTGGTTATGATACGGTTTACAGTTTTTTGAAAGCATTCTTAACATTTTTAATATTTAGTGAAATTAACTAGACATTTCATTGAACTTATTTAAAATCATTTATTATTTTTCTATATACATGTATTTGGAATCGCATAGTACAAATTGAACAGTGGACAAAATGTAGAAGTAACATCCAAACAAGGATTAATATTCCAATGACTTAGTCACACCTCATCAATAAAATTTGGAAAAGGCCATTTTTCATTTTGCTCTGACC
Source organism: Athripsodes cinereus (assembly GCA_947579605.1). Classification (NCBI taxonomy): domain Eukaryota; kingdom Metazoa; phylum Arthropoda; class Insecta; order Trichoptera; family Leptoceridae; genus Athripsodes; species Athripsodes cinereus. Next base: position 4,912,993 of record OX388328.1, read on the forward strand.
GGGAATCGAGCCCATGACCTAGTGGCTCAAGGTAAGAGCGTTAGTTATCTCTGCGGCACCTGTAGAATAATTAAAGAAACTATTGTGTTACAGCAGCCTTACTAGGCTATCCTATATCAAAGCGTGCTAAATGAAAAAAAAAACATAATTATATATGTAATAAAATTCAATAATGACTTATCAAAACAATCGAAGAGATGGATGAATAATAATAATAAAAATCTTTATTGCACAGAAAAATCAACATAAGAAAATAAACATGGCAGAATTTAAACTATATTATATAATGGGTTACAATCCATTGGATTGGTCTGCAACGAGTTTGAATTTTCTTCTCCATTCCTCCCTATTCTCAGCCAGTCTCTTCAGCTATACGTATGAGCCACAGTTCATGTCCCTCTTCAGTTGGTCCATATAAGCGTCTCTCGGTCGGCCTCTGCCATTTGTGCCTTCGGGCCTACCCTCCGCGATGGCGATGAGCAGTTCTGGGTTCCTGATATTGAGGCCAATCCAGTTAGCTCGCTGTTGGCTGATTCTTTTGAGGAGTTGCCTTTTTTCGCCTACCCTGGTTAACACTTCTTTGTTTTCGACGTGTTTAAACTAGATAAATAAATTTTGTGCAATGGGCGAGTTTACCGCAGAAGCGCGATACCCATAACGAATAATTATTTTATAAATAATTCCTCTCGGCGTTTTCATTTGGGACTACTATTTCAAAACGCCACCCAAAATGCAGGTGACAAAAAGGACTATAACCGCTATCGCCTGTGTGGTTCAATGCTATAGAGAATAATATTATTATACATAATAATATATAAATACCTACGTATGTTTTATATAATAATATATAGAAGTTTATTATAGCCTACCTGTTTGGTAATGGTTTCTGGTGGTGGTGACCGGTTATTATAACCGCTCTGTTAACCGCAATGTTCGTAAAACGGGCGGTTAACCATTTCATTTCATTGAAAAGACAGATTAATAATATATATAGGTATCTATTAATATTTAACTGAACGCATTGAAATGGAGTAAAACATTTATCTTGTATTAATATTTAGGTATACATGTTTACATTTATGTATATGGACAATTTGTAAAGCGCCGTTTCCTCGTAACATGACCTCAAGGGCACCGTATTCCGCGTCTATGACTCGAAACTCCCAGCAAAAAGGTGCGTCTTCAGCCCTCTTTAAAAGTTCTCTCCATTCACCTCCTCTCGCAGACACAGAGGCAGCTTGTTCGAGCATCTGGGACCCGCAACACTAAACGCTCTTTCCCCAAAGCCTGTTTTGCAAGATCGAAGTGGCTCAATGTTCAATGTATGTACCTATGTTGAATAATTTATTCGGCGCCGTTTTATGGAACATCCATCTCAAGGGCGCAGGAAACTATGTTGGAAGAGCGATGTCTTCAACTTGCTCCTGAATGATGATATTGATTGGTTTTTATTTTTTGTATTTTTTTATTATTTTTTGTAGTGTAGTGTAGTGTAGAATTCGGATAAATGGAAGTCCCCAGACTTCTGCGCTATCCGGGTGGTCGATGGGTCTCCTTCAATGATTGGTTTTTACGAAAGTCTTCGGGGAGTCGGTTTCAGATGACGGCTCCTGCAACACTAAAAACCCTGTCACAGAAGCAGAATTTGTTTGCTTTATTGATCTCATTCAGAATATTGGTGGAAGACAGTTTGCATGTTTATTATATTCGACTGATTTGCTGACTATCCCACAAGCGGAATATTCCGTGATGTTTTACTACAATATACTTGAAAAAAACTTAAAAATGATTCTGTTCATTTGTAACAACAAAATTACGTCATCTCATTTACTTTATGATTATGTAAACTCTTCCTATGCTAAATAAAGCAGATGTCCTGGCTGCGCAACATTAGAGAGTAGACCAGAATGAGGACAGTGTATGACTTGTTCAAGGCAGCACAGGAAAGGAAGGTTTTCGCCGGAACGATCGTCAACGTCGGGGGGACCTGACATGGCACAGGAAGAAGAACAATAATGCTAAATATTTTATTCGTCGGTAGCCTGGAGGTAGAGTCTCGGCCTCGTGAACAAGGGGTCCGTGGTTCGATACCAGGTGCCGGCAAACTCCCCTTTCACGACACAAGCTTTTAGTAGCTTACTGTGAAAGGTGTATAAGGTTGTATTTGGGTTTATAAAAACGAAAACCAGATATCTTTTAAAAAAAATAAAAAATCCAGTATATAGTGACAAATGTCGTTTGGACATACAAAAAATAGGTATATAAATTTATTTAAAAAAAAATTTATATTAAATTACATATTATAAATAAAAAAAGCTATCAGTCAAAAAAAGTGATTTTATTACAATAAGTGGTACACAGTTGTGTTAAGTGACTTGAAAATGACAAAATACAATTATGTCAGCTCATTGTAACACTCTTACCACGCTTTACACTTCTTTGGTTTACGGAAATACAATAAATTGGAAGTAACAATTTAAAAAAAGATCCCCTTGAAGATTTAATATAAATATTTAGAGACTTTATGGCACAAATCATCCTTGTAGGATGCTATTAATGTATCTTTAAATGTATCTCAATCTAAGGACAGATAAAACTTTAAGATAACTGATAAATTTACCTACATAGAATCAACAAAAATTGCATCTATCACGTTGGCGATATAACCTCTTCCTGATCACTCGTAAACAAGCGGATAGCTTTTAAAGATAGAATAGAATATCACCTCCTAGAAAACATATGTCTACAATCTGTGGTTGTGTATCGAAGTTTGGATAACCGAATATGAACTGTACTCGAAATATGACAAAATACCATTATAACCTTGTTATTATAATGAAAATACTCGTATATATAATAATGGTCATTGCTTTGTGAAATTATTACAGCTCATATAACATTGTATTTGACACGCATAATACCTACAGCGCTACAAATATGTCACGGAACAATAATAGTATGGTGGATTTATATAATAATTGAATATTATATACTGACAAAATTGCTTTTTTCATTTACATTTCCATTGTCCAAATTGTCACACGAATTATTTAAGCTAAAAACCAATTTGAATCTTCATAATTAGTTACTGTTTGGGTTTATTTTTTTGAGCAGTACAAAAAATCCTTTGATTTTAAATTATGACAAATGTGAAGAAAGCAAAATAAACTAATACTACTAATAAATCAACACGGCAGATTCCATAAGTGGAACAGCCAGCAAATTAACTGCATATATTAAGCAAGAAAGCTGTCTTATCCGTGCCAACAAAAAAAAAATTAAGACATTCAGAATGAGTGGTAAACCTAATCGCTAAATTTAAGATATGATTTTTTTTAACACCTGCCTTTTACAGAAGTATCGAAAGCTTACGGAAAAATGAGGGAGAGCAGTTTTTTGCCAAGTGCTTCAGAGAAACAAAATATTTTGGAACAAATCATCTAATAATTGGTTTTTCTATATATCTAACAAGCCACATGGCGTTTGTCACTTGATGAATGTCTGTTTCCTTTATGTGCATGTTTTGTAATCATGCTTGCATGTTTGTTACATACAGCTGGTCTGCTGGCTAACCCACTTGTGGGATGTGCCGCCATGATGTTATAGTATGGTTTGTTGTACCTAGTATTAAAAAAACTTTTAGAATAAATTAATTGCAAATATATTTGTAACCGTCGTTCACAGTGGGATGTTTTTGAAAATTTACTCAACATGAAGTGGCGCCCAACGTGAAATATTTTGACAAATGTTAAGCATTAATAATAATTTGAACTTTGTATACATATTATGTATTTTGTTTTTTAATTGTAATGGAATTTCGGAAGAGTACAAAACGAGTATATTACCTACGTATTGTTTAATGAATTAAATAGTAAAGTTTCTTTCATTTTTGTTATTTCAATCTGAATTCGTTTGATCCAAATACGAGGTAAATAAAATATCTTATAAATTTAAATCTTTCTCTAAAAACAAATTTGTTTTAAATTTTAAAATTTATTTCACAAGCGTTTACACAGAACGAAATGACCAGATTTTGAATTTCACACAACCCTCTCCAATCTTTTTTGTTTGTTGAAAATGTCCTGTAATAGGCAGATATGCGTATGTCATCACTTACAAAACATTACAATATCTTATTTAGCAAAGCTGTTTTATGCTATCAATCTTCTTTGTCTTATATAGAAGATAATCCGTATTTCTGTTAATGAGTTATACACAGAAAAAAATATTATTGATACCATTCACTACAAATGTCAATCTATGTACGTATATGTTGATTATATTTCGAGATCAACTGGTAATTTCGTCTATAGGGGATGACTTGAATAGAAAAATGTAGATCGTAATGAGTGAAAATCTACGATAAAAATTGAATCTATTGTGTAAGTTGGCGCCCAACATGGGGAAATTACACTACCGTATTGTTCAGAAGTGTTTGACTATTTTAATGTCCTACTTACCCACAGGGGGATTTATTTTGACGTAGTATATGTATGTCTCGGCGACAATTTGTCATTGTCATAATATTAATAATAATATGTCGTAAGTGTATGCCATGTGCCAAGGGGTTGGGGAGAAGGTAGGTTGTAACGGGGTGGTCATTATGACACCTGACATATGTAACGCTGTTTTCAACCATAGAAATAAATGTACTACTTATTTAAAGTGAATTGGAGACTAGAAATGAGATATTTATTTAATAATGAAATTTACTCATCTAAACTAACTTTATTTAAGCAGTCAGTCTACTAGCTAACACTTCTGGTAAATACCGTGATGGTTTACATATAGTTCAGCTCGAGCGTCCCTCTTTCACAATACACCGTTCCTATGACAACGACATCAGAGCGCAGGAAATGTCGTAGGAAGAGGTGACGCGATTGGCACAGAGACGCTCTCAATGGAGGAGGCTGGTTTCTGCCTTGTGCTCGGGAGCGTTGAGGGCGACGATGATGATGATGATGATACATAAAAAAACTTAAAAAAATGATGAATCTATTCTGAGAAATACGGTTATGGTATATATCTAGAAAAACAAAGAGAGAAAAAGCTGTAAAAGTTAACTTCATTTACTCGCTCATCATCTTCCTCACCTCAATTCGAAATAGAACATGTTATTTAAAAAAATATCAATTTTGTGTGACACACTTCATCTAGATAGTTTTTTAGATCAATGTTTTCAAGTGGGTTTACTTTCTACTACTTAAGCAGTGATGTGCATTTTTTAAAACTCTTTTGATTTTTAAATAAATTGTTACATGATTTTTACCATGTTTTATTCTTACTTTGTTTAAAAAAAAAATCAATTTAAGGTTTTTTATGTCGCTTAACAATTTCATTTTTGATTTATGTTTGATTTTGTTGAAAAACTTAGAGTATAATAATCTTTTTGAATTTTTATAAAACAAAGATAATAACAATCATTTTTTTCGTGAAACATCTGGCAACGAATTGGTCTCACATTCCTTCTCGTAAATTTTCGAGTGTCTTGTAGAAGGAAGGTGTTATAAAAATAAGACACTTTACATCTGAAATTCAGCAGTGATGAGGAATGCCAGCCATCCTGAATGTCTTATTTTTTTTGTTGGCACTGACAGGAGAGCATGCATATTTATTGCGTGCAACTATTCTGCTGGCTACCCACTAGTGGTATATGCTGTGATAGTGTAGCATAAATTGTATACTGCAATATATATACTTTCTCTGTTCAATTAGTTTACAATTTAACGTTTTATTTTATGTTGTAAGACAATTTTATTATAAAACTAAGATAATATTTACCTACCTATTTGGCTTTATAAAAGTGGTTCTTAGAAGTAAAAATCTTTTGTAACTGAAATTCGTACCATCAAAATATAGTTGAAAAAAACTCGTTTTTACTCTTCTGAAATCCCATTACAATGAAAAAGTAAAATATATAAAATTCAAACTATTATTAATGTTAAGCATTTGTCAAAATATTTCACGTTGGGCGCTATTTTATTTAATGTACTTTTTTATTTTTCTTGGAAATTTATATTAAATATTTAATTACTTATATAAAATCTTTATTTTTTAAAGAAAATGAGTTAATCATTACATTCAGCTTTGCAAATACGTTTAGAAATTTTCGAATTAGCTCATTGCTATATTTTATGTGCTTATTTTCATATTTGGATTTTTAGTACAGACCTCCCCATCTTTAGTATGAAAAAAGGTATATTCTTCTTATATGTAAAAAAGGTTTCTATTTATTTAATTTATCTACCCCAACAGTATCAGAGAGTTTTAGGATTACAGTACAAGAAGTAACTCAATAAAAATTACAATATTTTTTTTAAGTACATATTTTTGAAATATAAAACAAATATTTTTATACTTATTTGATTTCAACTAAAGGGACGTCTTTCGTGCGTCAAGGATTTTTCATGCCTATAATCACGATCGATTTCTTTCACCAAAAACCTATCCGTCCCTGTTAATTTACTTGTCCCCCTTTAACCCCCCCGTTTTATATAACAATAATTGTGTAATAATGACCCTGTTTAAACATTTTTCTTTTAAAAAAAACTTTATCAAGATTGTTTTGTTGATTATTATACTACGACGACCTTATTCAATGTATACCTACATATTTTTTCATACTCTTATTGTTGTACATTATTGCATTTTTATATATAAATCATTACCTTTTCAGACATATTGATGATTTTTCTTAATCGCGTTCGGTGGTTTTTGGAATCTCCGTGTGGTAGTTTTTAACTCTAGCTTTCGGCGAACGTGCTGTCACCATCTTCAGGAGTGTGAAGTTGGAGTTTAAAACTACCACACATAGATCCCGAAAATCACAGAACACGATGTTAAAGACCGTGAAAACCTAAAAAGTTATTTGATTTTTCTTTAATTTAATAACTAGAACCTTATTACTTTTAATGAATTGCTAGAACAAGTAGAAAATAATTATATTTGGGTAGTGTAATTAAGAGAGATATGAAATGAAATGGAGATATTGAAAGAAGAAAAGTTGCTGACAACTACGAATAGAAATATGTTTATCTATCACAACTTAAAGGATGGTGCACTCGGCAGTCCTAGTGTCAAAAATGATGTATGCAAGCGAGACTTGAACATGGCAGCTGAATAAGGATGAAATAGGTTTAAATACAGTAGAAAAGATATCTTTTAGAAGAATGTGCAATAAAAGTCTGAGAGATAGAGTGCGTAATAATAGTGCCATACGAAAAGAGTGTGGAATGAAATCTAACACGTTTATAATTTTGTAAATTGAACTGTTACCTCGTGCCGTATCCCAAGTGGGATAGACAAAGAGAACATAACGTCATATTAGCCTATCTTTAAATGCTTCTTTCGCTTCTTTAACATTCGTGCACGCCGATTGCTCATAATCAACACACTATTATCCTTGAGAATTTGATTCCCATGTTCCAACTACGTAGTTCTGGGACGTCCACGTTATCTCACATCTCCTCTTTCAGATATATACACCATCTTCTCCATTCTTTCTCCATCCACTCGGTCTACATGTCCAATCCATCTCAACTTATTTACACGCATTTTATCAACAATACTCTTCTCGCATTCGCTCATTCTGATAATATCTTCATTCCTCACAAATGCAGCGTTGTAAATTGAACTCATTTTTTTTTTAAATAAATTTGTTAATTATATATATTATATTTTGTTCCAGGGTTAAATGTCCGTACATCGATAGCGATCCTGAATTGCCTGCTGGCAAGACAACTCTGCTTCGAAGATGCATCTTGTTCTGCCATCTTGGAGATCATCCCGAGGGTCTGTGGATCCGAACTGGGTAAGAATATTATTTTTTCCTTTTGAATATATTATTTTGTCTTTTTATTTCTTTGACTTTTTCCAGCCTTCTCAATGAAGTTTACAGTAAAAAATGAGTCTGCTATTCCTTTCATTAGTTTTCGAGTATTTATTTATTTATTCTTCAGTGTACATTGATCAAGCAAATTTACACAAAAATACATTTAAATCAAATACAATCATACAATCAATATAATACTACTTATAAAATATCATTGACGAGCCATTTTTAGAATTCAAATCATTCGTAATGAATTGTTTTTTTTTTGTTGTTGTTTTATTTGAAAAGTTTATTTAAAGTACCTACTGATATATTGTGTTTGAATTTATTTAAATTTTTTATTGTTCCTATACATAAAATTTGTTTCTGATGCCAAAGTCTCTGATGATTTGTGATTACAGATGCTAAAGTCTTGATGACTTAATTCTATTATTTTGGGTTTATCGTAATTAATAATGCAAATGTAATAATATTATGGTCTATCTTTTGTGTTTGTTTTTATTTAAATGTTTATTTTTCATATACATAGAATTTGTTTCTGATGCTAAAGTGATTAAAATTTTATTATTTTGAGTTTAACATAAAATTTTATTAAATTTGTAATTTTTTTACACAAAATTTGTTTTTTATCACGCTATGTATAAAAATGTTTAATTTTGTAAAAGGCGTAAGCCGTTTATTTGTTAAAATAAAAATAAACAAATAAAAATAAATATCCAGAGGGCGAGTTTATCGCAGAAGCGCAACTTCTTCCAACTAACCCAATATCCATGAAAGTCTATAAGTGTCCTTTAAAAGACAAGTTATATATGTAAAACATCACGTTTACGACATTTATCATCTACAATTCAGCGACGAGGCAAACTATCTATCCTGCATGTCTTAAAAAAAATATAGCACGGATAGGATAGCTTGCATGTTTATTGCTTGCGGTTGGTCCGCTGGATACCCCACAACTGGGAAATGCAGTGATAATATGAATGAATCAATGTACTATAATACATACTTAAAATACATTTTAAGTCCATTCTATTGTATAGGTCAGTGTTCCGCAAACTTTTTGAGTTCAAGGTACACCTATCAAATCAAGAAATTTTAGAGGTACACCAAAGAAAAAACAAATGTTTTTTTAACAAAGCGCCTCGCTCATAGCTCTGAACTATTTTTAGGTGTATTATCTGCACAAAACCTTGCCTTTTTCCGCGGCACACCAAGTGATGACCACGGTACACCAGTGTGCCGCGGCACACGCTTTGCGGAACACTGGTATAGGTTACACTTTCTCACAATTCTTGCTTTTTATACCTATAAGTAGAATATTGAGAGCTCCATGTATATATATGTATAAAGATACAAAGAAAGAGAGGTACAAAGAGTGGGAGAAAGAAAAGGGAGACAAGATGTAAGGGAAAAAGGGAATAGTCAACCTACTGTAATACTTGACTTGACAAGATGGCGTACATTGTGACACGAACACAGAACAGGATGACCATCGTATTTTTTTAAAAAAGAAAAAAATCTTTATATTCATTGTAAGTGAATTTGTTTTGTATGAATTAGTTTGTTCCGTGGAGTAGGTACCCGGAAAAGAATTGGTCTTACATTCTTATTCTCTAAGTTTTCAAGTATCTTGTAGACTAGATTTTTTTAAAAGTGCCCTAGCACCGCTACGCATACAGTCAAAGGTAATGTGTATTACAGAACACGTGATTGTATTAGTAACCGAGTAGCATCACTGTGATTGGCTGGTGCTTTGTGTGGTGTGTGTAGCATACTCATTACTATGTAGCATGCTCTTCACACATATCCGCCACCCTTCAATCTCTTCACTGGCTCAGATGTCCGGAGAGAGTTGAATTTAAAGTGTGTTTGACAGTATTTAAGGCACTTCATGCTATGGCCCCAGAATATATCATGGAACTCTGTGGTAGACAGGCGTTAAGTCATAGACAGACAACACTTAGGTCTTGTCAAGATATAACAACTAAATTGGAGGTGACCAGTACTGTATCGAAACCAGTGTACGTGGAGCGTGCTTTTGCAATATCTGCACCTGTAGTCTGGAACAGGCTTCCACAAACGATCAGAGAAACGCAGGACATATCTCGTTTCAAGAACCAACTGAAAACTTATCTATTCAAGAAATCTCACGGAATAATTCAAGCACAACCTTAGTTAGCAAAGAGCGCCCTTGAGGTGGATTTTTTTCACAAAACGACGCTTTACAAATCATCCAAATAATAATAATAATAATTACTGAAGGATGTGTAAGTAATCATTTACGCTATGAGCGGGGCACTTTTACATGAATACTACTCTAAAAAGCAGGTGTTAGAAAATAAAAACAGAAAAATGCAGACATTCTAGGTACAAAATAAACTGAGCAGGTATACTTTTTTTCAGCCTTTTACAGGACACTTCAAAAAATACATCAGCAACACTGAATTGATGATGTTTAACATGTTTATTTATTTATTTATTGATACAATAAACGGCTGTTGCCTCTTATTAACAGTACAATACAATGTTCAATACAACTTACTTTGTTATTATGATAGTAAGTGAAGGTGGAGTAAAGCATTCTGGTTGAGCATTTTTTAAGACCTAAAGACGGACTTTCAATAGCGAATTAACAAATTTTACAATGACTATGGACGTAGGACCGACGATGTGTTGCTGCCCAAGGTTTGGAACCCCATGCCTGCCTGTCTGAAACAATGCGAATCCATCGAGGAGTTCAAAAAGAAGGTTAAGGGATACATTACACAAAAATCCTCGATAGTTGATCTAAGGGCTGGGCACGGGTTGTTCTGGACTTTGCGCGACGGACAGAATTTATTATAGGTATAACATAATATGTACAATATTTATTTTTCGATTGTTTAATTTTATTATTGTAATGTAAGATAGTTAAGATTACAGCCCAGAATCCCCATAAGGGATTAGGCAAAATAATATAGACTTAGTAAACATATTTTTTACTAATAAATAAAATTAAAAAAAATAATTACATTTACGAATACTTGCCTTCAATAGGACATTTTTTATCCTGAAAATATTTAAATTTAAAAAAATGACAATGATTTATTCACCTTTTGTCATCACAATACGTACATCTGAATCTCTAGTGGGGTAGGGGGAGAGAAAACTCAAGTACGTACTGTCTACTAGCGGTGAGGCAACCGGCCACTTATATGTCTCATCAGACCAAGGAGTGGTAGATGATGAGCAGGTACAGACCCTTGTTGTGAGAGAGAGGAGAAGAAAGAATGGAAAATGTATTATGTATAAGAATATATTGTATTTTTCAATTATACTATACATAGCTGTTTCCTCAATGTCTTTTTATTATTTTTTGCTGTTAAAAATAAAACCAACCTCGTAAAATCACGCGACAGGCCTTCTACTCTTTTTTGCAGGTGTCTCAGTGTTCTGGACTGCTGTTAAAATTGATGCTGTTTGTGAAACATAATAATAATAAAAAACTTTATTGCACAAAAAATCAGCATAAGAAAATATTAAATTTAAAATACACAAATAAATTTTGTGCAATGGGCGAGTTTATCGCAGAAGCGCGATGTAACCCAACATCACATAATAAATTTAACATCTCTAGTTTAATACATAGTGATGAGTTATTTATTTATTTATTGTACGCCACTTCAAACAACACACACACACAAATAAATACAAATAATAATAATAATAATATCACAAGAAACAATGCAATGATAATTTTCATAACATTTTTATTTATGTTTTTATTTCAGTGGCCTGTTCAACCGTAACCGTCACCAAATGTCAAGCTGCTCTGAGAACTCTGCAAGCTTTTCCATTCTTCAAGCCGACCTGTCTCTGTAAAGAGCCAAACGTGGACCCAGAATGTAACTCCTTCAGGGATTTCCTCTTCGACCATCCATGCGTCTTCGTGCTCAAAAAAGGTAAGAGATATTTTTAATTATCACTAGAAATTAAACATGTAATTGTTTTCCCCAAAATGATTCGAATTTCATCTGAAGGAAGCAGTTCTTACGTCAATTGATATTCAATTCAACCAGATGACATCAATTTTTTCGATTTAGAACATCTTAACCCTAATGAGTCACTTAGTTATAGGATCGATGTATACAATACATTGAAGACTCCCTATGTTCTCACGGGCGGGTCCTTACTTACTTTACTTTTCGTATGGCCCGGTGTTGATGAATCTTAACCCATGTGGGCTGCGTCGTGTCCTCTACAGTCTTGGCTCTAGTGTTGAGAGCCAGTTCACCGCCTCCGGTCCTGCTTCGTGGATGTCAAAGGAATATGCCAAAACATCCATACATCCAATGGATGTTTTGGCTTATCTAAAATTACGGGCAATGTAAGTGTCAAAATTGAAAATCATATTTTCCTAATGGATAGTCTGAAAAGCTGGCCGGCCAATTACGCCTCGTGGGAATCTTTTACGCTATTACGTTTACGTCTTCGATGCTCCTCTCTGGAGAAGGAAATGCAATCACAAAGAAATCAATCAATCAATAAATAAACAAAAATGACCAACAAAAGATCCTTACAAAAAATAAACAAGCATAACAACGTCGTTGCATATTCAAAAAGAGACATGTGCGCACATTTTTATTTGGGCATACTCTTTTAAAACTGTCCATTAAGGCATTAAAATTGTAGTTTGGACTTTTTATTGGCATGTGATATTATTTTTTAAGTATTGAATTTTAATATTTGATACTAAGAATCACTTTATAAAATGGTAATGATGTCATTATAAGCAGTTTATTCTGGAAATGTCAAAACATTTATGAATTCACATGTCCCTTTTTGAATATGCAACGACGATAATCAGTATAAATGTATCTATGTATGATAAAAGAGGGATACTCAGGGCTTATATATGAAAGAAAAGTGCTCTTTTCGCCCAACTATTATTATAAATTCTCAAAATATGACACAGGCAAGACTAAGACCGATTAGTTTGTAAGACATTGTTATTTGAAATATTTAATCCCAGATTATCTTCAATTCATGATCCAGCTTATTGCAAATTGTTTTTCATTTTTACTAAAGATTTTTTTACTACGTTTATTATTAAAGGTAAATTGAGATAAAGAGGAATGTATATTTATATTTTTTATAGAAATAAATATATGATTTGGGACAAAAATGTGTTATTACAAGTGTAGATAATTTTCATATAAAAATAAATAGATTGGGGCAAGATAAGAAACATATTTTTATAGTGTCCGAAATTAACTGGAGTTTTCTTAGCCGAAATCCGATATTCGATTGGGTTGAATACAAGTTCGTGAAAACTGGATCATAATATTTATTAATTTAAATTTAGTACCTACATATATGATAAAGATATTTTATATCTTGAATTCAGCAGTAATGCGATTTGCCACCCATTCCGAATGCCTTAATTTTTTGTAGGCACGGAAAACACAGCTTGCATGTTTATTATGTGAGGCTGGTCTGCTGACTTGTGAGATATGCCGAAACATCCATACATCCATTGGATGTTTCTGTTATTTCCTAAATTAGGGCAATGTAAGTGTCAAAATTGAAAATCATATTTTCCTGGAGCCGAAACTTCAGGTTCTCACTATTTATTTTCTGAAATGCATTACCTCTATTACTTAATCTTGTGCTGTTTTGGCTTCATTATATTTGTAAAAGCTATTGTAACCATTCATTATGTAAATAAATAAGTAAATAAAAAATTAAAAAAAAACAACGGGATTTTAGTCACTTTCAGAACGCAACATAAATCTGTCCCTACATACTTCTTGCGCCTCTTCTACATTCATGTAACCTCTCATACAAGCACGTCGATTTCTCTTATTCAACACACGGCCGTCCTTAAAAATTTGATCTACGTGATCTAGCCATATAGTTTTCGGACGTCCGCGTTTCTTCACACCACTTTTTCAGACAATTAATTGATTTTCAAATGAACCTTAATTCGATTTTATTTATCGCAAAAAAATTAATTCACATCAAACCATTAATGAAGATCCCCAATTTTGCTCCATGCCCCACATTTTGCCATTAATATAGAACCTCAATTTATGCTCCCAATGCCCCACATTTTGCCATTAATATAGATTCTCAATTTTCGCTCTCAATGTCCCACATCATACCATTAATATAGATCCTCAATTTTTGCTCCCAATGCACCACATTTTGCCATTAATATAGATCCTCAATTTTAGCCTAAGACCGAAATTTCGGGCTGTTGTTAAAATTTTATTGTGCAGGCATAACGGTAAATTAAAGACGAGCGGGCCGATTGCTCTTGGCGTAGTCTTATTCATCGTGCGTGGTAAATTAATA